>CAMAPE010000017.1:21072500-21080000 GCA_945859875.1 Cuscuta europaea | reverse complement strand
AATTATATATTATGTATAATATATTACTAACTAAAATGTATAAAATCCACAATTAATAATTAAAACAACTAAGTAATATTGAAAATATTAATTTTTGTAAAAGGAAATAATGTTAAATAATAACATTTTTTCTAAAAATCTGAATATTAAATAGTAAATAATGAACTAATGTCTTATTTCAAAAATAAACAATGACTCACCAAGTAGCAACTCATTAGTACCAAGTAGCAACTCATTAGTCATTATGAGAAATCGAGAAGCTACTGACTTGGTTTTTATGAGTGCAAAAGTTGAGTGCTCCATCAAATAGACTAATTTTTAGATATTGAAAATTTGAAACTATGAGACGAGAAATTGAGAAGAGAGCTGAACGCCTGAACCTGGGAAGTCGTCTGCTTCAGCGAGGGACAAGGCAGAGAGGGCGATCTGCGAGACCTCTTCTTCCTGGAGTTCTGGGAAGTCGTCTGCTTCAATGCTTCGTACTTCGTAAGTTTATTAATTAAGGAATAACGAGTAGATTATTTTGGGGCTTTGGAGCCTGGACTTTATAGTGAATTAGTTTCCAAAAATTAGTTTCTTAAAATCTCTTTTATTTCACATTTGGGATTCTGGGCCTCTGGGGATCTGGGCTTGCGATCGACTTGGGAAAAAGGCGTCGACTTGTCGCCTTCATCGCGCCTGGACGACGCTTGGCGCGCCTTTTCTTCTTCCGGCGAGTAACTCCGGCGACCTGTCCCCAGCGCCAAGACGCCTAGTCGGCGACGACTAGGCGACGCCGTGACAAGTATGATTAGGATAGAATCTCATAAAGTACCATGGACACCATACAAGTTTAAAACAAACTAAAAATTAATTAAGTTAGAACTCGTTTACAAAAACAATAGTGAAATAAAGAAATAAAAATTAAAGTAACTTTAAATAAAGGGTACATGTCTAATTTTAGAACTTATACAATTAAACATGTCTCTACTCTGAGGTTGCTCCCTGAGTCTTCTAATTGTGTCTAAGTTCTGACCTTCACATCACTAGCGAGCAGCAGTGCTATAGAAAAATAGTAAGATGGAAAACATATTATAATCTTGCAAGATTAGAAGGATATAAAAACATAAACAGATTACATAGAAAAACTTACTTCAAGTTATACGCTCTGCCAGTCCACCTGCTTTGACCTCACCACGATACTTGCAGACCCATGTATTGAGTGTCTTTCCCTTCACTTGATTTGACCTTGTTTTTTATACTAGTATATGTGTTTTATGCGTGCATAAGAGATTCACTTCCCCCCTATAAAAAACCATATATAATAACAAGGTCAACTAAATATTTCTTGACAATTTTTTTATTATAAAAATAATACTCCCTCCGTCCCTTAAAACTTTGCCATCTTTCCTTTTTGGGACGTCCCAAAAAACTTTGACACTTTCCCTTTTAATAAATTATTTTGTGGTTTCTGTTATTTCTCTCTCCTCTGCACAAACCTTAACCACACAGTTTTTACTTTATTATTCTCCGTGTCGGTCAACTTTGGCAAAGTTTTAAGGGACAGAGGTAGTAGTAATTTTTAAATCTTTTTGAATAACAAAATGACATAGAATCAAATGTCAACATTTTCTCAACATGATTGATAGCAGCTCGGCGCTCCTAAGAAAATTTTCAAGACCTATTTGCTGTGGTTATTCTGAGGCACCAGACCCATATCAAACATCAAAGAAACGGTAGTTCATTGGTGTGGTTCACTAACAAACACATCAAAAATATGAAAATTTTCAGTTTATTTGCTTCGACTCAATAATGTCGGGAGCCTAGGAATACAAATTAGCAACAAATTGGGAAAGGAATAAAGAATAGCTTACAAATGGGAATTCCGGGAAGGGGATAACCAAAGCTACATATGATCATACTACTAAAGTGGATAAAGGAAAGAGCATCGTGATAAATGAGGAGGGTTTTCATGAATCCTTAGATCATCCTACACTGTCAAGAGATGAGGCTAAGAATTCATTAAATATGCACTTTATCACTAAAGCGGAAATTCCAGGACTTACCACAAATACCCTTGATGACATAAGGAACCCTATGGATGACTATAGGCTTCAGATCGCTCATGAGGCTATGGAGTTTGATGCTGACATGGCAGCTAAGGAGTATGCATTAAATTCAGATTTGCCTACAAAACCAGACAATAAACCACCTTGGTTAGAGGATTTAAATAGCATTTTGAATAAAGTGGAAGTCATGTTTCATGCAAAGGGGGTAAGGTTTGATAAAGATGCATGTGGCCATATTATTCAGTATAAATGCAGACATGCAATCAAATGTGAGAACAAAATATGAAAAAACAAACATATTAGAGCAGAAGCATGCCTGCTTATTGGATCCTTCACATTGCACAGGATGTGAGCTCGGCACTTGCGGTACAAGACCAAAGCTATAATTAGGAGTTCGAATATGAGAAAATTGTGAACCCCCAAAAGGTGGAATGTAAGGAATAAATGTATTTTTATTTTGATGATGCTAGGTAGAATAAAACTTTAAAGTACCCCTTTAGAAATCTTGTATTAGAATTTTCTTTGTGTAAGTAATAGCGTAGTCGACTGGCCAGAAACCCTCCTGCATCTCTTGATCAGAGTTGCTACCAGAGCTGCTCATCAGAGAAGCTACCAGGGTTCGGCACCAGAGTTGCCGTCAAGGCAGGGCATCAGAGTTGCCGTCAGTGCCAGCCATCAGAGTTGCTATCAGAGAACCTCATCAGACTTGCTGACACTTAGAAGAATTCGAAGGAACTACCAACGACCGTGAAACTAACGGGAGATTCCCTCAACGGCTAGGAAACTTCAACGGAAAAGCTACAGTACGCGTATTTAATGCTCATTTAAAGAGCCCCATACGCTGAAGAGTATAAGCTGATGATTGGCCGACATATCAGGAAGACCTTATCCCAGAATAGCAACTTGCCAACTTTACTGGGTCCTACCGGTCAACTCATCTGTACGCGCATTTAATGCAGTTGTCTCCTCCTCCAACGGGAAGACAACCCTAGTATATAAGATACTACACGAAGAACAACCAAACAACTTTTGTTCTCACTACAACATTAAAACATTCAAGCTTTCTTGAGACTTCAAATTCATTCACTTCAACAAGAAAAGCTTACGTTGGAAAGATATTATCTTCATATCCTTTCTTCCAACAAAGAGCAAAGTTCCTCCAGTTCTTCAACACTTCAAAAGCCTCATCTACACATCTTTTGTGACGAAGCTACGTTGGAGAAAATAGTTCTTAACTGAAAACACTTCTTGCAAAAGAAGGGACGTTACAAACTAGCTGGAGTAGTGAAGTGAGGATACTTCAAGAGACTCAGTGAAACGAAACCAGCCATCAGGAAGCAAGGACTACATCCCGGGTGGCAACTAGACTTGAAGAAGACGTGGAAAACTTCTTAAGTGCTAGGGACTAAGGCGTTGTAATCTGTTGACTTTACAAGCTTAGTGGAACAATGGACTATAGGAACACGTTGTTCCTTGAACCACTATAAAATCCCCGGTGTCATTTACTTTACGCATTTACTTTCTGCACTTAAGGTTCTAACTGTTTAACTCTCAAGGACTTGGGCTCTGTGTTCAGCAGATCTTGCTCTAAGAGTTAATAGAAAGGCATTTGCCTTAGTGTTTTCCTGAGGCTACCTGGACATAACTCTTATCCGCTGCCAGGTTCAGTTCTGTCATCAGAACTCTACCTTCTCTATCACCAGAACTAGACCTTCTCTGTCGAGTCATTTGTGACTTTGAGAAAAGTGTGAAAATCCTGAACAGTCTATTCACCCCCCTCTAGACTGTTCCAAGTATAAACGGGACCAACAAGTGATATCAGAGCCTCCTTGTTCTTGTAATCTTTTAGGTTACTTGCTGAACAAAGATCCGCTCGTTTCTTAGCCTCTGTTTTAATATCTTATTATGGATAACACACTTTCCAAGAATCTTATGTTTTCAATTACAAAGTTTGATGACTGGAGGATCAGGATGAAAACACACCTCTGTGCCCTGCATGATGAGATGTGGGAAGTTCTAGATGTAGGTCCTTTCACTCAGTTCAAAAAATGTGAACCCAGATTATCTTGCTGGTGGTGAAGAACCACAAATGATCATCAAGGGTCGTCATGAATGGTCAACTGAAGAAAGGAGGAAGTACAACCTCGACAACATAGCTAAGGACATCCTCTACAAAGCCATAGACGACAAATACTTCACCAGAATAAAAAAGCGCACCTCTGCCAAGAAAATCTGGGATACCCTTACCTTGATAGGAGCTGGTGACGAGCAGGAGAAGGACAACAAGCTGACAATCGCCATGAAGAAGTTTGAAGACTTCAAACTTCTCCCCAAAGAATGCATAGCTGAGATGTATGCATGCCTGCTCACCCTTACTGCTGAGATCTCAAAACTTGGGAAGGAACTGACTCCCAAGGAGATCAACCTGAAGGTTCTCAGAGGTATACCTTCACCCTGGAAAATGAAGGTCACTGCCATGAGAGATAGCAAGGATCTCAGAACATACATCACAGAGAAACTCATCTCAGATCTCAAGTCTTATGAGTTCGAGGTGAATGAAGAGGTGAAAGAAGAAGCTGAGGACAGAACTACCACTGCCCTCACTGCCAGTACCTCTAAGGTAAATGACTTTGACCCTTCCATTTTTTTAACTAACGAATATATGGCTGCCTTTGCTAGGAAATTCAGAAAGTTTATGAAGCCCAAGGATGGAAGAAGTCCATCCACTAGCAGAAAACCACACCAGAGAACCAAGTCTTCCGAGAGCAATGGAGAGCTTCTCTGCTACAACTGTAGATAACCTGGGCACTTTAAAGCCAACTGTCCACACCCCATAGTCTGCAGAAGGAAAGGCCAGGAAGGAGAAAAGAAATATGAGCACAGGAGAAGGAAAGCACTCATCACTGAACAACCAGAGAAGGACCCCCTCTCTGAGACAGAGTCCAGCTCAGAATCAGAGTCAGATGAGGAATTCTGTTGCCTGGATTAGAGAGACTGAAGACCTATGCCTCATGGGTCAATCTGATGATGAGGTATCGTCTACCTCTACTTCTAGATTTTCTTCGGTAGGCTTAGCTTTTAATTCTGATTCAATGTCAGAATTTTAGGAAGAGTTTAAAGCCATCCAAACCACTTACTCCTCTGTTAAAGAAGAAAACAGTAAGCTGAAAGCTGAAATCATTGATTTAAAAAAGGAGGTTGAGATCAAAAGCAATCTTGTGATTAATGAAAGATATCAGCTAGAAGCTGAAAATGTTTCTCTTCTTAAAAGAGTAAGAGAAATAGAAGCCCTTGAGATTAGGTACAACACCTACCAGAAGCCTAGTCTTCCATGGAAAGGTTAGTACTTGATCAACAAGTTGGTCTTGGTTTTGGTCTTGGATATGGCTCAGCAGAATCAGGTGAGCCTTCTGTAAAGCCTAGCACCAGAGTTGCTAAGGCAGATAAGGTCATACAACCACCGATCTCTAGCCCCATTTGTCATGCTGATGTATCTGGCACCAAGGTTGTTCATGAGAAGGTCAGACCAGAAAATAAAAGATAAAGGTTCAACCAAAACAAGTTTTAAAAACTAATGAACATGGCAGAAAACTAATAACAGAAAAGGTATTCAAAATAACAGAAATCAAAGGCAGAACTCGACCATACACTCTCATGACTACCCTGCCATAGATGATCACCAGAAAGGGAGATATCAAGAGAAGGTTAACTTTAGGCAGAAGAGGAAGGCTGATCAACTTCATAAGCCCAAAGCTAACCGCCCTTCTGCTTTTGATAGTATATGGGACTTCTTTCCGACCAAAAAGGCTATGCAGAAGTATGTAAATCGGAAGCATGATCCCCACAAGCATCTGCCCATTGTGAATCACACTTCCCTTTACTATGACTACCAGGTGGACAATGCGTACCACCCACCAAGGTTTCACTTGATGAGACCCAAGTGGTACAAGATGCCTAGACTCCATGACCCCCTAGGACCCAACATTGCTTGGGTACCTAAATCTTCCTTTTAAATTTTGCAGGAACTATGTGCTGGAGCCATCTCTGATCAAGAGTGGTATATTGATAGTGGGTGCTCCAGGCACATGACAGGTAACAGAAGTTGCCTAACAGAGTTCTAGAGATTCAATGGACTTATAGTCACCTTTGATGGACAAGAAAAGGAAGGTCAAACAAAAGGAAGAGGCAAGCTGATCAAGAACCAGATAACAATTGATGATGTCTCATATGTTAAAGGCCTGAAGTTCAACTTGCTGAGTGCTAGCCAGTTTTGTGACAAAGGCTACACAGTTGAATTCTCAAAAGAAGGTTGTTCTCTCAAGCATGAGACAACTAAAGAAGTGGTTCTAACAGCAAAAAGGAAAAGGAACATATAAGTTGTTGATTGGTCTACTGCTAAAGATGGAATTTGCCTAATACCAAAAGGAGATTCAAAACTCAGTTGGGAATGACACAAGAAGCTGAGCCACTTGAATTTCAAAACAATCAACAAACTAGCAAGGGATCACATTGGTGATGGACTACCCAACATTGTGTACAAGAAGGAGAATTTGTGCAGTGCATGCCAAAAAGGAAAGCAAGTCAAAAACACCTTCAAACCCATTACTGGAAATCTTTCTACTAGTCCTCTAAATCTGATCCACATGGATTTATTTGGACCAGTTGAGACTCCAAATGTTGGTGGCAAGAGATACACTCTAGTCATGGTGGATGACTATTCGAGATATACATGGACAATCTTCTTGAAAAAGAAGAATGAAACACTACAGAAGTTGTCATCTCTGTTGAAGCTACTACAAAATGAGCAGAATGTGAAGGTCAACACCATCATATCAGACAAAGGAATAGAGTTTGTCAACCAGGTAATAAAGGATTTTTGTGATCAGAATGACACCATGCATCAACTCTCTGCAGCCATAACTCCTCAACAGAATGGAGTTGCAGAAAGAAGAAATAGAACCCTGAAAGAAGCTGCAAGGACCATGATTGCTGAATCTGGTCTACCTCTCAGATATTGGGCTGAAGCTATCAACATTGCATGCTACACCCAGAACCGGAGCATGATCCACAAAGCCCATCAAAAAACTCCCTATGAGCTGTGGAAAGGAAGAAAACCTAACATCAGTTACTTTCATGCCTTTGGATGCAAATGCTACATTCTCAACAATGGAAAGGAACATCTTAAAGTGTTCCAAGAGAAAGTTGATGAAGGTACATTCCTAGGCTACTCAAGCACAAGCAAAGCCTATAAAATATTCAACAAGAGAACCCTCTTTGTTGAAGAGTCCATTCATGTAAAATTCGATGATCACAACTCTGTTGAAGATATACCAGAAAACCTGAAGAAAGTCAACCTTGAAGAAGTGGTCACACCAGAGGTGGTCACCAATTCTGTTCTACCAATACACATCCTAAACGATGTTCTGCAAGATAAAGATAATGATGAAGATTC
>CAMAPE010000017.1:20707500-21065000 GCA_945859875.1 Cuscuta europaea | reverse complement strand
TAGAAGAATTCGAAGGAACTACCAACGACCGTGAAACTAACGGGAGATTCCCTCAACGGCTAGGAAACTTCAACGGAAAAGCTACAGTACGCGTATTTAATGCTCATTTAAAGAGCCCCATACGCTGAAGAGTATAAGCTGATGATTGGCCGACATTTCAGGAAGACCTTATCCCAGAATAGCAACTTGCCAACTTTACTGGGTCCTACCGGTCAACTCATCTGTACGCGCATTTAATGCAGTTGTCTCCTCCTCCAACGGGAAGACAACCCTAGTATATAAGATACTACACGAAGAACAACCAAACAACTTTTGTTCTCACTACAACATTAAAACATTCAAGCTTTCTTGAGACTTCAAATTCATTCACTTCAACAAGAAAAGCTTACGTTGGAAAGATATTATCTTCATATCCTTTCTTCCAACAAAGAGCAAAGTTCCTCCAGTTCTTCAACACTTCAAAAGCCTCATCTACACATCTTTTGCGACGAAGCTACGTTGGAGAAAATAGTTCTTAACTGAAAACACTTCTTGCAAAAGAAGGGACGTTACAAACTAGCTGGAGTAGTGAAGTGAGGATACTTCAAGAGACTCAGTGAAACGAAACCAGCCATCAGGAAGCAAGGACTACATCCCGGGTGGCAACTAGACTTGAAGAAGACGTGGAAAACTTCTTAAGTGCTAGGGACTAAGGCGTTGTAATCTGTTGACTTTACAAGCTTAGTGGAACAATGGACTATAGGAACACGTTGTTCCTTGAACCACTATAAAATCCCCGGTGTCATTTACTTTACGCATTTACTTTCTGCACTTAAGGTTCTAACTGTTTAACTCTCAAGGACTTGGGCTCTGTGTTCAGCAGATCTTGCTCTAAGAGTTAATAGAAAGGCATTTGCCTTAGTGTTTTCCTGAGGCTACCTGGACATAACTCTTATCCGCTGCCAGGTTCAGTTCTGTCATCAGAACTCTACCTTCTCTATCACCAGAACTAGACCTTCTCTGTCGAGTCACTTGTGACTTTGAGAAAAGTGTGAAAATCCTGAACAGTCTATTCACCCCCCTCTAGACTGTTCCAAGTATAAACGGGACCAACAAGTGATATCAGAGCCTCCTTGTTCTTGTAATCTTTTAGGTTACTTGCTGAACAAAGATCCGCTTGTTTCTTAGCCTCTGTTTTAATATCTTATTATGGATAACACACTTTCCAAGAATCTTATGTTTTCAGTTACAAAGTTTGATGACTGGAGGATCAGGATGAAAACACACCTCTGTGCCCTGCATGATGAGATGTGGGAAGTTCTTGATGTAGGTGCTTTCACTCAGTTCAAAAAATGTAAACCCATATTATCTTGCTGGTGGTGAAGAACCAAAAATGATCATCAAGGGTCGTCATGAATGGTCAACTGAAGAAAGGAGGAAGTACAACCTCGACAACATAGCCAAGGACATCCTCTACAAAGCCAGAGACGACAAATACCTCACCAAAATTAAAAAGTGCACCTCTGCCAAAAAAATCTGGGATACCCTTATCTTGATTGGAGCTGGTGATGAGCAGGAGAAGGACAACAAGCTGACAATCGCCATGAAGAAGTTTAAAGACTTCAAACTTCTCCCCAAAGAATGCACAACTGAGATGTATGCATGCCTGCTCACCCTTACTGCTGAGATCTCAGAACTTGGGAAAGAACTGACTCCTAAGGAGATCAACCTGAAGGTTCTCAGGGGTCTACCTTCACCCTGGAAAATGAAGGTCACTACCATGAGAGATAGAGAGGATCTCAGAACATACATCACAGAGAAACTCATCTCAGATCTCAAGTCTTATGAGTTCGAGATGAATGAAGAGGATAAAGAAGAAGCTGAGGACAGAACTACCACTGCCCTCACTGTCAGTACCTCTAAGGTAAATGACTTTGACCCTTCCATTTTTTTAACTAACGAATATATGGCTGCCTTTGCCAGGAAATTCAGAAAGTTTATGAAGCCCAAGGATGGAAGAAGTCCATCCACTAGCAGAAAACCACACCAGAGAACCAGGTCTTCCGAGAGCAATGGAGAGTTTCTCTGCTACAACTGTAGATAACCTGGGCACTTTAAAGCCAACTGTTCACACCCCATAGTCTGCAGAAGGAAAGGCCAGGAAGGAGAAAAGAAGTATGAACACAGGAGAAGGAAAGCACTCATCACTGAACAACCAGAGAAGGACCCCCTCTCTGAGACAGAGTCCAGCTCAGAATCAGAGTCAGATGAGGCATTCTGTTGCCTGGATACAGAGACTGAAGACCTATGCCTCATGGGTCAATCTGATGATGAGGTATCGTCCACCTCTACTTCTAGCTTTTCTTCGGTAGGCTTAGCTTTTAATTCTGATTCAATGTCAGAATTTTAGGAAGAGTTTAAAGCCATCCAAACCACTTACTCCTCTGTTAAAGAAGAAAACAGTAAGCTGAAAGCTGAAATCATTGATTTAAAAAAGGAGGTTGAGATCAAAATCAATCTTGTGATTAATGAAAGATATCAGCTAGAAGCTGACAATGTTTCTCTTCTTAAAAGAGTAAGAGAAATAGAAGCCCTTGAGATTAGGTACAACACCTACCAGAAGGCCTAGTCTTCCATGGAAAGGTTAGTACTTGATCAACAAGTTGGTCTTGGTTTTGGTCTTGGATATGGCTCAACAGAATCAGGTGAGCCTTCTGTAAAGCCTAGCACCAGAGTTGCTAAGGCAGATAAGGTCATGGAGCCACTGTTCTCTAGCCCCATTTGTCATGCTGATGTATCTGGCACAAAGGTTGTTCATGAGAAGGTCAGACCAGAAAAACAAAAGATAAAGGTTCAACCAAAACAAGTTTTAAAAACTAATGAACCTGGCAAAAAACTAATAACAGAGAAGGTATTCAAAATAACAGAAATCAAAGACAGAACTCGACCAGACACACTCATGACTACCCTGCCAGAGATGATCACCAGAAAGGCATATTTCAAGAGAAGGTTAACTTCATAAGCCCAAAGCTAACCGCCTTTCTGCTCTTGATAGTATATGGGACTTCTTTCCAACCAAAAAGGCTTTGCAGAAGTATGTAAACCGGAATCATGATCCCCACAAGCATCCGCCCAAAGTGAATCACACTTCCCTTTACTATCACTACCAGGTGGACAATGCGTACCACCCACCAATGTTTCACTTGATGAGACCAAAGTGGTACTAGATGCCTAGAATCCATGACCCCCTAGGACCCAACATTGCTTGGGTACCTAAATCTTCCTTTTAAATTTTGCAGGAACTATGTGCTGGAGCCATCTCTGAGCAAGAGTGGTATATTGATAGTGGGTGCTCCAGGCACATGACAGGTAACAGAAGTTGCCTAACAGAGTTCCAGAGATTCAATGGACTTATAGTCACCTTTATTGGACAAGAAAAGGAAGGTCAAATAAAAGGAAGAGACAAGCTGATCAAGAACCAGATAACAATTGATGATGTCTCATATGTTAAAGGCCTGAAGTTCAACTTGCTGAGTGCTAGCCAGTTTTGTGACAAAGTTTACACAGTTGAATTCTCAAAAGAAGGCTGTTCTGTCAAGCATGAGACAACTAAAGAAGTGGTTCTAACAGCAAAAAGGAAAAGGAACATATAAGTTGTTGATTGGTCTACTGCTAAAGATGGAATTTGCCTAATAGCAAAAGGAGATTTAAAACTCAGCTGGGAATGACACAAGAAGCTGAGCCACTTGAATTTTAAAACAATCAACAAACTGGCAAGGGATCACATTGGTGATGGACTACCCAACATTGTGTACAAGAAGGAGAATTTGTGCAGTGCATGCCAGAAAGGAAATCAAGTCAAAAACACCTTCAAACCCATTACTGGAAATCTTTCTACTAGTCCTCTAAATCTGATCCACATGGATTTATTTGGACCAGTTGAGACTCCAAGTGTTGGTGGCAAGAGATACACTCTAGTCTTGGTGGATGACTATTCGAGATATACATGGACAATCTTCTTGAAAAAGAAGAATGAAACACTACAGAAGTTGTCATCTCTATTGAAGCTACTACAAAATGAGCAGAATCTGAAGGTCAAGACCATCATATCAGACAAAGGAATAGAGTTTGTCGACCAGGTAATAAAGGATTTTTGTGATCAGAATGACACCATGCATCACCTCTCAGCAGCCATAACTCCTCAACAGATTGGAGTTGCAGAAAGAAGAAATAGAACCCTGAAAGAAGCTGCAAGGACCATGATTGCTGAATCTGGTCTACCTCTCAGATATTGGGCTGAAGCTATCAACATTGCATGCTACACCCAGAACCGGAGCATGATCCACAAAGCCCATCAGAAAACTCCCTATGAGCCGTGGAAAGGAAGAAAACCTAACATCAGCTACTTTCATGCCTTTGGATGCAAATGCTACATTCTCAACAATGGAAAGGAACATCTTAAAGTGTTCCAAGAGAAAGTTGATGAAGGTACATTCCTAGGCTACTCAAGCACAAACAAAGCCTATAAAATACTCAACAAGAGAACCCTCTTTGTTGAAGAGTCCATTCATGTAAAATTCGATGATCACAACTCTGTTGAAGATATACCAGAAAACCTGAAGAAAGTCAACCTTGAAGAAGTGGTCACACCAGAAGTTGTCACACCAGAAATGGTCACACCAGAGGTGGTCACCAATTCTGTTCTACCAATACACATCCTAAATCCTGTTCTGCAAGATAAAGATAGTGATGAAGATTCCAAAGATGAACAATAGAGACCCAAACAACCTCTATCTGAACCTGATCTGACTTGGTTAAGAGACCACCCTGCAAACCAAGTAATTGGTCAGATCAGAAGTGGTGTATAGACCAGATCTGCTACATTCAGAAGAGAAGCAATGTTTGCCTGCTACATATCCTAGATGGAACCTATGACTGTTGAACAAGCTCTGCAAGACTCAGACTTGATCAATGCAATGCAAGAAGAGCTTACACAGTTTGAAAGGAACAAAGTATGGGAACTTGTCCCTAGACCAAAGCACAAGAATGTCATTGGAACCAAATGGGTATTCAAGAACAAAGAAGACGAGGAAGGCAACATTGTAAGGAATAAAGCAAGGCTGGTAGCTAAGGGATACTGCCAAGAAGAAGGAATTGATTTTGATGAGACCTTTGCACCAGTTGCCAGACTTGAATCCATCAGAATCTAACTAGCCTATGTTGCCTACAATGATACCAAGGTTTACCAGATGGATGTGAAGAGTGCATTTCTGAACAGAGATCTTGAAGAAGAATTCTATATGGAACAACCACCAGGTTTTATCATTCCTACTCAATCTTCTTATGTATACAAGCCTAGAAAGGCCCTTTATGGTCTTAAGCAAGCTCCTAGAGCGTGGTATGACACATTTTCCCTATTCCTAGTGAACCATGGGTTTATTAAGGGAAAGGTTGACAAAACTTTATTTCAAATCTCTGTTGCTAACCATATTCTGCTAGTACAAATATATGTTGATGATATTATATTTGGAAGTACTAATGCAAGAGTTTGCAAGAAGTTTTCTCAAGTTATGCAGAGTCAATTTGAAACGAGCATGATGGGAGAACTGAGTTACTTCCTTGGACTTCAAGTGAAACAAGTTCCAGAAGGGATCATTATCAATCAAGGGATGTACACCAGAGACCTGATCAAGAAGTTTGGGATAGAAGGAAAAGCCTCAGTAAAGATTCTCATGAACACCTCTCAAGGAATTGGACCAGATGATGAAGGAAAAGATGTGGATGCAACAATTTATAGATGGATTATTGGATCTCTTCTCTATCTGACTGCAAGCAGACCAGACATATCATTATCTGTTGGAATCTGTGCCAGATACCAGTTAAAGCCCAAGGAGAGCCATCTAAGTGCTGCAAAGAGAATCATCAGATACATCAAAGGAAATCCAAATGCAGGCCTATGGTATCCCAAGGGAGGTAACTTTGAACTAATTGGTTACTCTGACTCAGATTTTGCAGGTTGCAGGTTAGACAGAAATAGCACCTCTAGTCACTGCCAATTACTAGGTGGGAGACTTGTCTTCTGGTTTAGCAAGAAGCAGAACTCTATCTCAACAAGTATAGCAGAAGCAGAATATATTGCAGCTGGAAGTTGCTGTGCTCAACTTCTCTGGATGAAGCAACAACTAAAGGATTATGGGATTCACGCATAGGAGATCAAGCTGCTCTGTGACAACACCAGTGCCATTGCAATCACCCAGAATCCAATACTTCACTCCAGGACCAAGCACATTGAAATCAGACATCACTCCATCAAAGATCATGTAGAGAAAAAGCATATTTGTATGGAGCATGTGCCAACAGAAGATCAACTTGCAGATATCCTCACTAAACCCCTCAGTGAGACAAGATTTAACAAGCTGAGGGAAGAACTGGGAATGATGGATGATCTTCCCAGAGATGTCTGAATCAGAGTTGCACTGGACCATAACTCCTCTTTCTGGACCAGAGAATCACCTATCAGAATACCCCCGTCTCTGATATACTGCCCTTCTTATCAGAGAACCTTATGTGGTTGTGGACTTAGTTTAAAAAAAAAGAAGGTACGGGCAGACCTAAGTGATTAACCAGGTCATTTACGTTTCTACCCCTGTTAATTATAAAGTTAACGGAAACATTTTTGCGCCCGCATTACATTTAATGCTACCTCGAAACCACCAATTATATCAAACATCCACTAAACCACCTCATATATCACCCACTAACCCACTCAAACTGTTTACTGCACTTCATCTCTCTTGCTCTCTTCGTTCTCAAGCTTTCAAATCGCTCTCAGAACTTCCGATACTTTGAACTCTCCGAACCTCCTGCTAAAAATGAAGTTCATCAACATCAACGACCTCACTAAGGAGGAAGCCCAGACCCTCATCAACAACATCGTCACCGGTATGAAAGTTGACTTTCTGCATTGCCACTGTTTGCAGAAAATCAGAAGAGGATGAAGAAGATCATCCAAGGGATGAATGAATCTCAACTGAGCGAAGTGGTTGCTTATCCCTATGAAGCCTTCAGCACGAAGGACGTGGCTGAATTCTACCTTAACGCCACCATAACCGGAGAGTCCATTCACTCTCAAGTACAGGGCAAAAGCTTGAAGCTCGACTCTAAAACCCTAAATGAGTTCTTTGATGTGCGACTGGACTCCCAGGACGAGGAGACCCCCACTCTCATCGATCTTGAAACCCCTGATGTCTCTGTCCAAGCCTTTGTTAAAACCTACTACCGTCCTGAAGTCACCGGAGTAGAAAAGCTCTACATGAAGAAATAACTACTAAAGAAGGACTATAAGAAGCTCGTCAACGTTCTGCACCAGTGCCTATGGTGCAAGACCAGCTCAAGAGATGACATGAACAGCTCACATGCCAAAGCTGTTTTTGCAGTTCATCATGGCATGAACATTAACTGGGGACAGGTACTCTTTACCTCCATCTCTGAGTTCGTCAAGAAGAAAAACAAGGAGACATGCATGTTCACTACCAATATGGGACATGGACTCCTCATTTCAGAGTTTCTTCAGTCCTCTAGAATTTCTCTAAGGACACCATCTCTTATGGATTTCTCCAAAATAGTCTTTCTCACTGTTTCCCACAAGATGAATGTGGCCATTGCAGCAGAGCTAAAAAGGGAAGAAAGACTGGAACAGAAGAGGGAAAGGCAGGTTGCTAAGCCCAAGCCAACCCCAAAGAAAGAAATCAAGAAGACCTCTGCTGCAGAGAAGGCTGCACCAGAGAAGGTCCAACCAGAGACCGCCAGAAAATCTCCTGTTAAGAAGCAGAAGCTGAAAAGGAGAAGGAAGTTGGTTGTTCAGAGTGAGGACTCTGATGGTTCTGAACCCCAGCCTATCAAGAAAAAGAAAACTAAGAGAAACTCTGCGAAGGGTTCTCAAACTCAGGGGGAACCAGAACCAGAACCCCAACCTTCCTCTGCACCAGAAGTACCTCTGGTGGGTCCCTCATCAGAACATCAAGCCACACATGACAGAGACACTGAGGTTGACTTCAGAGCTACTCTAGATAATATGAACGGGTACTCACATGGAGAGAATGGAGAGTGGGTCCCCTTATCAAAATCATCCAATATTTTAATCACTCTGAAGAAGAGGAAGAAGATGTGCTTAACTCGGCAGGTACATATGATGTATCTAAATGTTTTGACCTGACTTTTCTTGCTTCCATCCTGGAAAAGAAGAAGGCCAACTACAAAGGGAAAGCTGTTCTGATCACCGCTCCACCAGCGGAGCATATCAAGCCTCTAGCAGAACACGAAATTGATGAATTTGAAGCCTGGCTGTTTGAGAAGAAAGCCAAGGAATCTATAGATCCTAACTTCATCCCTGGTGAATCTTCTACACCTAAAGACGAAGGATCAGTCATACTAGAGCTGATCAAGGAATGGAGAGCCTCTCTGGAAGAAGAGGTAGAACTTGAACTTGAGGTAATTCCTTCTCCCATTCCTTCCCCACCCAAATCACCTTCTGTACACAAAGCCCCCTCCCCTAAAATTACCACACCTTACTCTACACCCCCTCAATCCCCCCAAAAACATAACACCGCTCCCTCTCCCTGTAACACCCCAGCCCCGTAGGCCCCGAGGTAGTTACTTCTGACCTCTAGTACTGTCCTCACAAACCGCCACTAGCCTTTTCCGCGTACTTTGTCCTCACTGGTGCGCGCCCTGAGAAACTTCCCAGGGCGTCACCCATCCTAAGACTACTCCCGTGGAAGCACGCTTAAGTTTGGAGTTCTTGGCTAATGAGCTCCCTTAAAAGGAGATGCACCTTGTTGGTATGAGTAGTACTATTAATCCGTTTAAATTAAATCTCAAATATTACACTCCCCATCATAAAACACCCTCTCCCCATCAGAAAATCCACTCTCCTCTTCAGAACACCCCCTCAAAGGAGAAAACCCAAACTAAACCAACATCCCCTTGTCATCAGATATCCCCTACCAGAGATCGCACCCCTTCACCTCCTCCCTCCCCTCAACAATAGAGAACCCCATCTCACAAGAGAACCCCTTCACAATAGAAAACCAAAACTTCTACACCCTCTCAACAGATGTCGCCCTCCAAAGCTGTCACTCCACAGAGGTCCTCACAACATTCTGTGGCATCTAAACCCAAGAAGCAGCCCCTTTTCCATGTTCTCTCCTCAGATAGCGACAATGATGGCTTCCTTACCTCATCTCTTGCTGGAGATTTCACCTCAAAGAGAAGGAACACACCTCCAGAAGAACCTTCCCTGAAACCCCCTTCTCTGCAACAACCTGATAGTAGAAAACCTCCCATGCCCAAGACAAGATGTCTGCAGATGCCCAGCTTTGAGGAAGACCAACCTCAGATACCATTCAACAAGTTTGTTAAAGCTGCAGAAGACTTTGGTGGCCAGATGCTGGATGGGATGCATAAGTTGATTCTGGTCAATCAAAATCACTATGAGCATCTATTTCATGTGAACGACAACTTCAACTCTGGAATGACGTTCATCTCTGACAGCTTTGCTTCTCCAAAAGCCTCTCTGAATGACTTCATGAAAACCTCTACTGCCAAAGTGGATGCCCTCTCAACAGTAGTGGATGGTATCAACTATGTTCTATATTCCCATACTCAGACCCTCAACGCTCAAAATAAGGCAATCAAGAAGATCTCTGAGGCCTTGGATCTCTTACAATGGTCTGATTCCAAGACCAAGGAGCAGCTGCAGGATATTGAGGATGTATGCAAAGCCCATAAAGAGCAAGTCTCATCTTTACATAAAAATGACAAGGAAAGATACCAGAATATGGTACTTCTTGAGGCAAACACTAGAGATATCACTTCTACTGTTCAAAAACAACAAAGCCTGATCGAAGGACTGTCCTCTGTGACCCAGACTCTGCCAGAAGTCCTGGATGAAATAAAGGACACTCAAGCCTCAGAGTTCTTGAAGATACAGCTCCTGCTTGGTGATCTTGTTGATGCCAAAAAGGGGGAAGAGACTAGGGAAGCAGAAGGTCCCAGCTCTAGAGATCTGATATCCTGGAAGACCACCTCTGTTGATCTAGCGATCTTTTTTGAAAAAGTCAGACAGAAGAGATTTGATGCTGGAATCCACAGACCTCCTCAACCACCTCCTAGAGGAACCAAGAAGAAAACGTCCAACTTCTCTTTCAATGATTGGATGAAAAGTGGGATATCAAGGCCTGACAGAGTCCAGTTCGAACAAATGAAGAAACTCATGACTACCCTGTAACAAGAAAACCTCTTCATGGACAGTGATGGACTTGTTCAAGTCAATCATGGAGGATCCATTCAAGAAGCAGAAGCATGGTGGAAAATGAAAGTCATACCGGACAAAAACTTATCAGAAGCTATCAGAAACTATCTGGATTGCAATCTTGAACCTCACTGGTCTGAATACCAGAAACCGAGGAATTTAGCATCCATCAGAGCCAGAGTTATTGCAAAACTCAAGAGGATTGATGAAGTAGGAGTACAGGTAGAAGAGGAAGACTTCTAATCTCTCTATCCCCTGTATCTCTATATATACTCTCTGCTAAATAAGATAACACCTCTGCCTCTAATTTGCATGGCACTTTCAATTTTCTGTTCTTTATTGTTTCTATGTTTGTCTTTCTGTTTATCGTTTTTGCTCTGATACATTGTTTGATGTATGTTTTCTTGCTTGTTGTTCTTACTCTTACTGCTTTCCTATGCTAAGTTGCCCACCAAGATTGATAATAGAAGTTCTTTGTACTTAATCCTTTTTATGGCGTGTCTGCCATATACATTCAAAAACGGAGAGGTAAATTAAGGGTTCGATGACGGAGCCGCCACCACCTACGGCAACTCAGCCGCCGGATGGAGGAGGAGGAGTATGGGGGCGAAAATCTTTTGCAGATGTCGTGGTTGATAGATCGAAGCTTGTTCCTGAGAAATCTCGTTTCAAAGGCATGCCATCGATTAACTTTTCAGATGGAGATATTATTAAATTGGCCGATAAACACAAGAGGGCCTTAGTAGGATATTTTTTCAAAGGTAAACCTAGTCTTGCTATCATCCGAAAGTCCTTTGAAATCATTGGTTTTAAAGGTAAATTTAATCTGGGGGCTTTGGACTCGAAGCATGTTCTTTTGCGTTTTGATTTGGAAGAAGATTTTCTACGATGTTGGAATAGGCAAACGTGGGTTGTTCAAGGTTTTGTAATGCGTGTTACTAAATGGACATCGGAATTCAAACATAATATTGAGTCACCGGTGGTTCCGGTATGGGTAACAATGGAAGGGCTTCCTATTCATTTACAGGACAAAAATGCTTTGTTTGAGATTGCCAGTTTGCTAGGTAAACCATTAAAAATTGACTCAGCCACGGCTAATCTCTCCAGACCAGCAGTGGCTAGGGTTTGTGTGGAATTGGACCTCACAAAAGAGATGCCTACAAAAATCAGGATTAATTGTGGTAAAAATGGGTTTTCACAGTCCATTGTTTACGAAAACAGGCCTGAGTATTGTTCTGGCTGTTTGCACTTAGGGCATTCCATTGGTAAATGTCCTAAGAAACAAACAGCTCTTACCAGTGTTCACAGTGATATATGGATACAGAAAAAGGACAAGGCACAGAATGTTAAATTTACAAGGGAACAAAAGGGCAAAGACAAAATTACAATTGAAGAAAGAGCATACAAGCAATCAACATCAAAAACTCCTCTGGAGGAGGTTACTACTGACAAAGAAGCTGATGTAGAAGAGGTCTCCTTACTGCCTGCAGTGGAAGAAAGGAATAAAATTAGAGCACTTCTTGAGAATGAATACCCAGGGCTTTTGAAGTCAGATCTTAAGGAAATCAAAGGCATACAAGATGACACTAACCTTATTAAGGTTAACAATATTCAGTATGGTAAAAACACAGGTCAGGTAAGGGAATGTTATTCAGAGGGGGAAGAAGAACATCTTGACCCATCCACAACACTCTTGGATAATTGGCCACAAATTTGTGCAGGGGTGGACTATATTGTCCATGCTAAGACACAATATGATATGCAGGAAGGAAAGGTTAGTCGAAATGATCTGGCAGTTGAAGAGCAGAAATTTAGTCAGACTGAGGATAGTGAGGCAGATGCTGATAGTAACTCAGAAGGGGAATTTACTAAAGTTACAAGAAGAAAGAACAAGAAAAAGTAGATACCAGACAACCATACTAAGAGAAACACTAGGAGTGTGGCTAGAGGTGCCACAATCACATCTGTTTCTCAATGAACTAGTTAATTTGGAATACTAGGGGTCTAGAATCCTCCAGTTCTAGACTTTGTTCCCTAGTTAAGCATTGGAGGATTCATTTACTTGTTATTATTGAGCCTATGGTGGCTAACAACAAAATGGAAAGCTTTAAGCAGGCTCTGGGGTTTGATAGATCCATTTGCTATGACTGCACAAAAATTTGGCTTTTTTGGGATTCATCTTTCTTGGAGGTGTCTAATCTTATTTGGGATGAACAGTTTGTGCATTTTAAAGGTACAGGATATATGTATAATGGCTGGATCACAGGTGTATATGGCAGACACACCTACATAACTAGAAGATATCTTTGGGAAGGTCTTAAAAATTTTGCTGCAAACATTAAAGATCCTTGGATGGTAGGAGGGGATTTTAATGCAATTGCTTCCTACAGTGAACACAAAGGGACTGCACTACCTGTGTTACATGGGATAAATGAGTTCTCTGATTGCATTGCAGCTTGTAATTTGATTGACTTACCATATTCAGGTCCTAAATTTACCTGGACAGGTAACAGATCAAATGGGAGAGTATGGAGGAGGTTAGATAGGGTGCTTTTCAATAAAGAGTTTCTGGATAGATTTGACAAGATCCAGATATATGTCTTGCACAAATCACCTTCTGACCATAGTCCTATCATGGTTCAAGGTTCTAATACAGGTTTCACAAGTCCTAAGAGTTTTAAATTCCAGAATATGTGGATAAAACATGCAACTTTTATGCAAACTGTGGAACATAACTGGAATACAAGAGGTATTCAAGGAGGTATGAGGGGTTTGGTTCTAAAACTACAAAACATTAAAAAAGCTTTGAAGATTTGGAATAAGGAGAATTTTGGTAACATTTTTGAAGATGTTAAAAAATGTGAGGATGAGGTGTTGAAGGCAGAAATGGCTTATGAGGCAAATCCAGATGACAAACTAAGAGAGGACTGGTTTTACAAGAAAGGGTTGCTCACTCAAAAATACAAAATGGAGAAGAAGTACTGGAAACAGAAGGCTCACATTCACTGGATTAAGGAAGGGGATTGTAATACTAAGTTTTTTCACTCTTTTGTTCAAATTAGAAGGAGAAAACAGAGTATTACCAACATCAAAAATCTGGCAGGGCAGGAGGTTACCACACCTTCACAAATTGGAGAGGCTGCAATAGATTTCTTCAGAGACCTGTACACAGAAGAGCAGACTGAGATTAATGACATTCTTCATTACATACCTCAAATAATAAATCCTGATGATAATAACAAGCTTACAGTTTTACCTGATATGGAAGAGGTTAAATTGGCAGTATGGGAGCTAAATCAAAATAGTGCTCCAGGCCCAGATGGTTTTCATGGAAAGTTTTTTAAGAAGTGCTGGCATATAGTATGTTTGGATGTTTTAAGGGCAGTCCAGGAGTTTTTCATGGGGATACCTATTCCTAAAGGTATGGCCAATGCACTTTTAGTTCTCATTCCTAAATCTGACAGGCCCTCTTCTTTCAGTGATTACAGGCCCATTTGCCTGTCAAATTTCATTAATAAGGTCTGCACTAAAGTCCTGGCTACTAGACTTAAAGGTATTCTTCCTAAAATAATTTCTCAAGAGCAAGCTGGATTTATGGCCAATAGAGACTCAGCTGATCAGACTATTCTGGCTCAGGAAATGGTTCATTGTTTAGACAAAAAGATCAGGGGCAGCAATGTAATTGTGAAACTAGATATGGCCAAGGCATTTGATAGAGTTTCTTGGAATTTTCTTGCAGAAATTCTATTGAAATTTGGTTTTTCTAGCCATTTTGTTAAGCTTGTCCTTAATAATCTAAAAGCTACTTATCTCTCAGTTTTGGTAAATGGAGTTCCACAAGGTTTTTTTAAGCCTACTAGAGGGGTCAAGCAAGGGGATCCATTATCACCCTTCTTATTCATAATTGCATCTGAAGCCTTTTCAAGAGGCTTAAATTGGCTTATGGAGCATGGTAAAATTAAGCCTTTTTGGATGGGGAATATGGGAAATATGGGCAGGACTGTTTCTCATTTGGGATTTGCGGATGATTTACTTATCTTTATTAATGGTGAATCCAGATCACTATTGAGGTTTAAAGATTTCTTGAAATCTTACCAGAAGGCATCTGGGCAGGCTATCAATTTTACCAAAAGTTCTTTCTTATGTGGAACATCTTCACCTGCAAAAAAGAAAAAGATTAAGGATCTGTTAGGTATGAATCTGACTTCCTTACCTATGAAGTACCTTGGGGTCAACTTGCACAAAGGGATTAATAGGTTTGAATATTGTAGCAATATTATCAGAAAGTTTGAAAATAAACTTTCTCCTTGGAGGCAGAAGAATCTATCTCAGGGTGGGAGGCTTATTCTCATTAAGCATGTTTTGAATTCTATCCCATTACATATATTGGCAGTAGATACTTTGCCAAAAAAGTGATTAAAGTTTTAAACATCAAGATGTCATCTTTTTTCTGGGGATCTTCAAATGACAAAAAGAAATATCATTGGATGAAGTGGGCAAAATTATGCTATCCAACAATGGAAGGTGGGCTGGGAATTAGGTCTTTGACAGATATTGAGAAAGATTTTACACTAAAGCTTTGGTGGAAATGGAAGACAAGTGATTCTTTGTGGGTTAAAATTATGAGAAAGAAATATGACAGGAATGGTTGCATGATACCTAAAATTTATGACTCACCAATTTGGAGGAGGATTTGCTCTGTGAATGAGGCAGGAACTGAGCTCACTACAATGGAATCATCTGGCAGAGTATCCTGGAATGAAGAAGATGATGGTGAGTTTACTCTTAAATCTGCTTATGAGCAGGTTAGAGAATTATCTTTTAACACTATATTTTGGGAAAAGATTTGGGGAACTAAGCTTGAACTTAAAGTCAAACTATTGCAGTGGAAGATTTTCAAAGGAATTCTGCCAATTTCTGATAATCTAAGAAGATTTAATCAGATCCTGAACCCTTCTAGATGCCCTCTTTGCAAAAGACATAGTGATTCAATGCAGCATTTGTTTTTCAAATGCAATATTGCGAAGGAGGTTTGGCATTACTTTTTGAGAGCACTCAATATATACATTTACCCAGGTATGGATCTCAGTCGATATTGGTGTTGGAATTTTGGAAATACCAAGAATAATTTGTTGAATTTAGTTAAACAAAGTATTCCGGGAATCATTTGTTGGATTTTATGGAAAAATTATGCGGAAATCATTTGGGGGAAGGGGGGGAATATCATTATTTCGAGCAATATTATTGTCCAGGTGAAGCTATATACACAGAATTGGATTGCTAGTATTGATATCCCCAAATTACGAAGCATCGATAAGTTACTTATTGATGAAGGTTTTATCCCTAAAAATTTCAAGTTTAAAGATTTCTTTCCGGCGATTATGAAATGGAAAAAGCCTATGCTGAAATGGAAGATTAACGTAGACGCGAGATACTTAGCTGAGAGTGCAGCGAGAGGAGCAGTGGTGCGTGACCAGAATGGAGACTTTGTTGTTGCGACAAGCTTTCCTCTCAGCGCTCAGTCGCCATTGGAAGCCGAAATCAAAGCCATCATCTTTGCCATTCGGTGGGCTGTGGAGGAAGGATACAAAGGGTTTCAGGTGGAATCCGATTGTAGTAATGCTTTAGAGTACTTCGCAGGTAAGAAGGGAAGAAGATGGTCTGATGCGATTCAGGAAACCGAACAGATCTGCGCAAGAAATGGGGTGATGTTGGATCATACCAAGCGGGAAGGAAATGAGGTTGCACATTTTCTGGCCCAAATCCAAACGGATAGGGCCATATTATATGTTCACACGGATTAGTAACCCACTTTGGCTAGGAGGGCTTTTTGGATGGATTTCTTTGGCATTCCTTCATTAAGAATGTAATTTGTTTTATTTTCACTTGGGTTTGGTTTGGTCCCCCAAGTTGTTATTTCCAGATCTTTTAATAATATTCTGGTAAATGACCCCCGGCATTTACCCCATTGATTTTGGTGGTTTTCCTTCCGGGGTAAAAAAAAAAATCCTTTTTATGGTGAAAGGCACTTCTCTGGAAGTAGTTTAAGGATTTTGGCATCATAAAAAAGGGGAAATGATAAGGAATAAATGTATTTAGATTTTGATGTTGCTAGGTAGATTAGAACTTTAAAGTACCTCTTTAGAAATCTTGTATTAGATTTTTCTTTGTGTAAGTAATAGCATAGTCGAATGGCTAGAAACCCTTCTGCATCTCTTGATCAGAGTTGCTACCAGAGCTGCTCATCAGAGAAGCTACCAGGGTTCGGCACCAGAGTTGCCGTCAGTGCCAGTCATCAGAGTTGCTATCAGAGAACCTCGTCAGACTTGCTGACACTTAGAAGAATTCGAAGGAACTACCAACGGCCGTGACACTAATGGGAGATTCCCTCAACGGCTAGGAAACCTCAACGGAAAAACTACAGTACGCGCATTTAATGCTCATTTATTGAGCCCCATACGTTGAAGAGTAAAAGCTGATGATTGGCCGACATTTCAAGAAGACCTTATCCCAAAATAGCAACTCGCCAACTTTACTGGGTCCTACCGGTCAACTCATCTGTACGCGCATTTAATGCAGTTGTCTCCTCCTCCAACGGGAAGACAACCCTGGTATATAAGATACTACACGAAGAACAACCAAACAACTTTTGCTTTCACTACAACATTAAAACATTCAAGCTTTCTGGAGACTTCAAATTCATTCACTTCAAAAAGAAAAGCTTACGTTGGAATGATATTATCTTCATATCCTTTCTTCCAACAAAGAGCAAAGTTTCTCCAGTTCTTCAACACTTCAAAAGCCTCATCTACAAATCTTTTGTGACGAAGCTACGTTGGAGAAAACAATTCTTAACTGAAAACACTTCTTGCAAAAGAAGGGACGTCTCAAACTAGCTGCAGTAGTGAAGTGGGGATACTTCAAGAGACTCAGTGAAATGAGACCAGCCATCAGGAAGCAAGGACTGCATCCCGGGTGGCAACTAGACTTGAAGAAGACAAGGAAAGCTTCTTAAGTGCTAGGGACTAAGGTGTTGTAATCTGTTGACTTTACAAGCTTAGCGGAACAGTGGACTAGAGGAACATGTTGTTCCTTGAACGACTATAAAATCCCCGATGTCATTTACTTTACACATTTATTTTCTTCACTTAAGGTTCTAACTGTTTAACTCTCAAGGACTTGGACTCTGTGTTCAGCAGATCTTGCTCTAAGAGTTAACAGAAAGACATTTGCCTTAGTGTTTTCCTGAGGCTACCCGGAAAAAACTCTTATCCGCTGCCAGGTCCAGTTCTGTCATCAGAACTCGACCTTCTGTGTCACCAGAAGCAGACCCTCTCTATTGAGTCACTTGTGACTTTGAGAAAAGTTTGAAAATCCTGATCAGTCTATTCACCCCCCCTAGACTGTTCCAAGTATAAATGGGACCAACATGGAAGAACCTCCTATTTTGTCTGGTCAAATGTTCCAGCTACACCAGATGCCATGTTGTCTTCTACTGGTTTTGCACTTTCAGATACGCGTGGGTGTGACTCTGAATGATCTAGATGGATGACTTCTCGAGCAGTCCCGGATGGCGTTTGGGGACTGCATCCGTTTACGCACTCGTATTAACAAAAAACAAAGCATAAGCATATAATAGAGAAATCATAGAAAATGATATACGCACGGGTATTAACAAAAAACGAAGCATAAGCGAAAAAATGAAGCATAAGCATATCCGGAAATTTTAAAAAATGCTAACTCAATTTCAATAAATTAGCAAAAGTGATATATCTAATCACAACATACCTCATAGAAAGCTAGATACAACATATCTCATAGAAAGCTCATTGGAACTTTCACTACCTCATACCATTGCTGTTCATGATTTGCTCCATCGAAGCATCTAAAGTCCAAAAAAATCAATCCAGCCTTATACTCTTAAGGTACTAGAAGACGATTAGGTAAAATAACAGGTTGATGAGCAGTAACCTTTAGCTTCTCTAACTTTATGTCAAGCTGCTTAGGCAAATTGTCATTAGATTTAAGAAGTGGTGATGAGGCTTCTGATGTAACAATTTCATCCTTAGATTCCAATACTACACAATGGAGAAGGATCAAAAGTTTAGATACTAATGAAAAAATAGAGAATAAATAAGAACTCAAGATCATTCTATCATCTCTTTAGAGATTATCAACTTAGTTTACTTTACTTATTTAAGCATATCCCAGAGTTTGAAAGACCATATCAAGAGCAGAAACCAAAAGTGAATGCTAGTGCCACAAGTGGCAAACACAATACATTAATTCATCAAGTTATATGATTCCACAAATCAAATGAGACTTGATAGTGAGCCATTAATTTATTAATTTAGTTAACAAATGCAGACAACCATTCAAAAGAATCATTATGTACAGGAACCAGAAGAAACAAAAAAGGTCCTAACATCAGTAAATACAAGTAACTTTTGAAAGTTTTAGCTCAAGCAAATATCGGAGTGTGATAGCAAAAGATCATTCTTGCTTGCAAACACGTTCACTTGGTACATTCGATCCGTTCAAGTGGCTATTCTCTGTAACCAGACAGTTCATGCTTGCTTCACAGGCAATTCCACCAATGTACCAAATGAAAATGTTTGTGAACCTGTTATGAAGTGTCTGTCCACAAACAATAGCCACTTGAATGGGCTAATGAGCTAATGTGCTAAGTGAATTTGTCTGTGATCCAGACATGAAATGTCTGGCTACAGGCAATAGGCACTGGAATGAGTAAATGTGCTAATTGGAATTGTCTGTGAATGAGACATGAAATGTCTAGTTACAAACAATTACTGTCGAGACACAAACAACTATTGTCTGGGCACAGACAACTACTGTCTGGGCACAAACAACTATTGTTTGGGCAACTAGTACGACACAAACAAAATTACATATGTATAAATAAAACTCTTCCCATTAATTTTTTGCAACAAAAAGAATTATATGGTCACAAATATTACACAGTATAAATAAAACTATTGCCTAGTCACAAACAAAACTACATGTGTATAAAGTCACAACTAAAAGAGATAATATATTCTCTTTAAACTATTGTACAACATCTCTTTCACTTTCTTGAATCTCATCAGTTTCATGTTGATATAGTAATCATAATGAAACAAATAACTACAACAAAGAACCATAATGGATTAAGATGATAAATAAATGACATCCATTTCATAATACTTTGACGACCAGTCCCACTTTTCCCTAGCTAGCATTGCCAAAGAGGAGCATCAGGAGCAGCCAAAGTTTCTGCATTGAGGCATATGAGAAAAACTAAACTGTGAATTTGAAAAATTAAAAACAAAAATAGCCTTAAAAAACATCTAGCAAATTGATAAGTCCGTATTTAGACACGCATTTGATGCGTGTTGAGATTGGCTTTTGATGGTTTTCCTAGATTTAAGGTGTTACAAGTCTCAATTTTAGCTCAAGTTATGTTTAATAGGCGTTGGTTCGAGTTTTGTGTCATTTGGAGTCAAAATGAGGATTTTAGAGTTCGGCACCGACGCTTGAGAAGAAATCAGGATGAGTTGATGTAAGGAATAAATGTAATTAGATTTTGATGATGCTAGGTTGATTAGAATTTGAAAGTACCCCTATAGAAATTTTGTAATAGAATTTTTCTTTGTAAGTACTAGAATAGTCGACATGCCAGAAACCCTCTTGGTCTTCTTTATCGGAACTTCTACCAGAGTTGCTCCCAGAGTTGCTCTCCAGAGAAGCTATCAGAGTTGGATACCAGAGTTGGCATCAGAAGCTGCCATCAGAGTTCTGATCAGAACACCTCATCAGACAAGGTCTTACCTAGCAGAACTCGAAGGCACGTACCAACGGTCGTTAAACTAACGGGAAATCCTCTAACGGCTAGGAACCTTTCGACGGAAACATGGTAGTGTACACGCATTAAATGCTCAATTAATGCTGTACGTATGAAGATATATTTAAAACTGATGATTGACCATGCGAGTATCTTCGCACCCCCAAAATAGCAAGTCGAAGGTCCAACCGGTCAAGTCAACAGTAAAAGCATTTAATGAAGCTGTCTTCTACACTCCAACGGGAAGACTGCTCCCAGTATATAAGATACACTCTGAAGAACTACCAGGATAACTTTTGCTACACGAACCTGCTAAGATTATTCACTCAGAACTAAATACCTTCAAGCTTTCTTGAGATCAAAGATTCACTTACCTCAACAAGAAAAGCTCAAGTTGGAAGATATACTTTCTTATCCTTCATCCAACTAACAAGTAGCGAAGTTCCTCAGTTCTTCAACACTTCGAAAACTTCATCTACACATCCTTTGTGAAGAAGCAATGTTGGAGAAAACTGATCTTGAATCAAACACTTCTTGAAAAAGAAGGGGCGTCTCAAACTAACTAGAGTAAGTGAAGTGGTGATACTTCCAAGAGACTCAGTGAAACGAGACCAGCCATCAGGAAGCAGGACTGCATCCCGGGTGGCAACTAGGCTTGAAGAAGACGTGGAGAGCTTCTTAAGTTCTACGGACTAAGGCGTTGTAAACTGTTGTTTTTGCAAGCTTAGTGGAACAGTGGACTAGAGGAACAAGTTGTTCCTTGAACCACTATAAAAATCCCCGGTGTCATTTACTTTACTCAGTTTATTTCTGCACTTAAGATCTTGACTGATTAACTCGAAAGGTTGGACTCTGTGTTCAACAGATCTTCCTCAAGAGTTATCAGAAAGGCATTTGCCTTAGTGTTTTCTGAGGCTACCCGGACAGAAACGAATCCGCTGCCAGGTCCAGTTCTGCCATCAGAACTTGACCTTCTCTGTCACCAGAATTCGACCATCTCTGATAAGTCAAGTGTGACTTAGAAAAAAGTTTAAATTCCTGAACAATCTATTCACCCCCCTCTAGACTAGTCCCATTACAAACGGGACCAACAAGTGGTATCAGAGCCTCCTCGTTCTTGTAATCTTTTAGGTTACTTGCAGAACAAGAGATCCACTTGTTCTTAGCCTCTTTAATCTCATATTATGGATAACACACTTTCAAAGAATCTTATGTTCTCAGTGACTAAGTTTGATGACTGGAGGATTCGCATGAAAGCTCACCTCTGCGCACTCCATGATGAAATGTGGGAAGTCCTTGATGCTGGTCCTTTCACAGAGTTTACCAAGATCAATCCTGAATACTCTGTTGGTGGTGGTCTACCTCAGACGATCACCAAATTACGGCATGAGTGGTCCAATGAAGAAAGGAGGAAATACAACCTTGATAACATTGCCAAGGACATCCTCTATAAAGCCATAGATGACAAATACTTCACAGGAATCAAGAAGTGCACCTCTGCCAAGGAAATCTGGGATACACTCACCCTGATAGGAGCTGGTGATGAGCAGGAAAAAGATAACAAACTGACCATTGCCATGAAGAAGTTTGAAGACTTCAAAGTTCTACCCAAAGAGTGCATAGCTGAGATGTATGCACGCCTGCTCACACTCACTACTGAGATATCAGAACTTGGGAAGGAGCTTACTCCCAAGGAGATCAATCTGAAGGTTCTCAGAGGCTTACCTTCACCCTGGAAGATGAAAGTCACTGCCATGAGAGATAGCAAAGATCTCAGAACCTACAGCACAGAGAAGCTCATCTCTAATCTCAAATCTTATGAGTTCGAGATGAATGAAGAAGAGAAAGAAGAAGTTGAGGACAGAACAACTTCTGCCCTCACAGCCAGCACTTCTCAGGTAAATAACTTTGACCCTTCCATTCTTTTAACTGACGAATATATGGCTGCCTTTGCCAGAAAGTTCAGGAAATTCTTGAAGCTAAAGGACAACAGAAGTCCATCCTCAAGCAGAAAGCCACACCAGAAACCCAAAGCATCAGAAAGTGGTGGAGAGCTTCTCTGCTACAACTGCAGACAACCAGGGCATTTCAAAGCCAACTGTCCACACCCTATAGTCTCCAAAAGGCAAGGCCAGGAAGGAGAGAAGAAGTATGAGCACAGAAGAAGGAAGGCACTCATCACTGAACAACCAGAGAAGGACCCCCTCTCTGAGACAGAGTCTAGCTCAGAATCAGAATCCGATGAGGCATTCTGTTGCCTGGATACAGAGACTGAAGACCTATGCCTTATGGGTCAATCTGTTGATGAGGTATCCTCTACTTCTAACTCTAGTTTTTCTTCGGTAGGCAAAGCTTTTGATTCTGATTCAATGTCAGAATTTTGGGAAGAGTTTCAAGCCATCCAAGCCACTTATTCCTCTGTTAAAGAAGAAAAAAGTAAGCTTAAGGTTGAAATCCTTGACTTAAGAAAGGAGGTTGAGATCAAAATCAATCTTTTGATTAAGGAGAGAGATCAGCTGGAAGCTGAAAATGTTTCTCTTCTAAAGAGAATAAGGGAGATAGAGCCTCTTGAGATGAAGTATAAAACCTACCAGAAGGCCCAGGCCTCAATGGAAAGGTTTGTACTTGATCAACAAATTGGCGCTGGTTTTGGTATTGGATATAGCTCAACAGAATCGGGTGAGCCTTCCATAATGCCTAGCACCAGAGTTGCTAAAGCAAACAAGGTAATAGTGCCACTGATTTCTAGCCCCATTTGCCAAGCTAGTGTATCTGGTACCAAGGTTGTTCATGAGAAGGTCAGACCAGAAAAAGAAAAGATAAAGGTTCAACCAAAACAATTATTGAAAATTAATGAACCGGGCAGAAAACCTAACAACAGAAAAAGTGTTCAAAATAACAGAAAACAAGAACAGAACTTGACCAGACACTCTCATGACTACCCCACCAGAAATGATCACCAGAGAGGCAAATATCAAGAGAAGGTTGACTTTAGGCAGAAAAGGTTGGCTGGTCAACCTAAGAAGCCCAAAGCTAACCACTCCTCTGCTCTTGATAGTATATGGGACTTCTACCCAACAAAAAAGGCTATGCAGAAGTATGTAAACCGGAAGCATGATCCTCACAAGCATCTGCCCAAAGTGAATCACACTTCCGTTTACTATGACTACCAGGTGGACAATGGGTACCACCCACCAAGGTTTCATTTGATGAGACCAAAGTGGTACCGGCTGCCAAGACTGCATGACCCCCTAGGACCCAACATTGCTTGGGTACCTAGATCTTCCTTTTAATTGTTGTAGGAACTCTGTGCTGGAGCTATCTCTGAGCAAGATTGGTACATTGATAGTGGATGCTCCAGACACATGACAGGTGACAAGAGTTGCCTTACAGAGTTCCAGAAAATCAAAGGGCCCAGAGTTACCTTTGGTGGTAATGACAAAGATGGCCAAACTAAAGGAAGAGGGAAGCTGATCAGAGACCAGATAATCATTGAAGATGTCTCTTATGTCAAAGACCTGAAATTCAACCTGCTTAGTGCTAGCCAATTTTGTGATAAAGGCTACACAGTTGAATTCTCCAAAGAAAGCTGTTCTGTGAAGCATGAGACAACTATGGAAGTGGTTCTGACAGCTACCAGGAAAAGAAACATCTATGTTGTTGATTGGTCTACTGCAAAGGGAGGAATCTGCCTTTTAGCTAAAGGAGATTCAAAACTCAGTTGGGAATGGCACAAGAAGCTGAGTCACTTGAATTTCAAAACAATCAACAAACTAGCAAGGGATCACATTGTTGATGGCATACCCAACATTGTGTACAAGAAGGAGAGCCTGTGCAGTGCATGCCAGAAAGGAAAGCAAGTGAAGAACTCCTTCAAACCCATTGCTGGAGACCTCTCTACTAGTCCTTTAAATATGATCCATATGGATTTATTTGGACCAGTGGAAACTCCAAGTGTTGGTGGAAAAAGATATACTTTAGTCATGGTGGATGACTATTCAAGATACACTTGGACAATCTTTCTGAAGAAGAAAAATGAAACTCTGCAGAAACTACCATCTCTGCTGAAACTACTACAGAATGAGCAGAACCAGAAAGTCAAATCTATCAGGTCAGATAGAGGAACAGAGTTCGTCAACAAAGTCATACAAGAGTTCTGTGATCAAAATGGAACAATGCATCAACTCTCTGCAGCCAGAACTCCTCAACAGAATGGAGTTGCAGAAAGAAGAAATAGAACACTCAAGGAAGCTGCAAGGACCATGATTGCTGAATCTGGTCTACCTCACAGATACTGGGCTGAAGCTATCAACACTGCATGCTACACCCAGAATCGGAGCATGATTCACAAAACTCATCAGAAGACCCCCTATGAGCTCTGGAAAGGAAGGAAACCCAACATCAGCTATTTCATGCATTTGGAGGCAAATGCTATATACTCAATAATGGAAAGGAACATCTCAAAGTGTTCCAAGAAAAAGCTGATGAAGGAACATTCTTAGGCTACTCAAGCACAAGCAAAACCTACAGAATACTCAACAAAAGGACCCTACTTGTTGAAGAATCGATTCATGTCAAGTTTGATGATCTCAACTCTGTTGAGAACATAACAGAGAACTTGGAGAAAACGAATCTAGAAGAATCACCAGAAGTGACAACATGAGAAGTGGTCAACAACTCTGCCATACCAATCCACCTTCAGAATCCCATTCTACAAGACAAGGATAGTGATGAAGAACCTGAAGAAGAGCAAGAGAGACCAAGACAACACTTTTCAGAACCTGACCTAACTTGGTTAAGGGATCATCCTCCAAACCAGGTGATTGGACAAATCAGAAGTGGAGTACAAACCGGATCTGCTACAACCAGAAGAGAAGCAATGCTTGCCTGCTATATATCCCAGATGAAACCTATGACAGTAGAAGAAGCTCTTGCAGATTCAGATTGGATTAATGCAATGCAAGAAGAGCTAACTCAATTTGAAAGGAACAAAGTATGGGAACTTGTTCCTAGACCTCAACATCAGAATGTCATTGGAACCAAGTGGGTATTCAAGAACAAAGAAGATGAAGAAGGCAATATTGTAAGGAATAAGGCTAGGCTGGTAGCCAAGGGATACTTCCAAGAAGAAGGAATAAACTTTGATGAGACATTTGCACCAGTAGCCAGACTTGAAGCCATCAGAATCTTCCTAGCCTATGCTGCCTTCAACAACATCAAGGTCTACCAGATGGATGTCAAGAGTGCATTTCTGAATGGAGATCTTGAAGAAGAGGTTTATGTGGAACAACCACCAGGTTTTGTCATTCCTACTCACTCCTCCTGTGTCTACAAGCTTAAAAAGGCCCTTTATGGTCTTAAGCAAGCTCCCAGAGCATGGTATGGCACACTGTCCCTATTCCTAGTAAACCATGGGTTTACTAAGGGAAAGGTAGACAAAACTCTATTTCAAATCTCTGTTGCTAATCATATTCTGTTAGTACAAATATATGTTGATGATATTATATTTGGTAGTACTAATTCAGAACTATGCAAGAAATTTTCCCAAGTGATGCAAGGTCAATTTGAAATGAGTATGATGGGAGAACTCAGCTACTTCCTAGGACTACAAGTTAAACAAGTCCAGAAGGAATCTTTATCAATCAAGGGAAGTATACCAGAGACCTGATCAAGAAGTTTGGAGTGGAAGGCAAATCCTCAGTGAAAATTCTCATGAACACCTCACAAGGAATTGGTCCATATGATGAAGGAAAGGATGTCGATGCAACAACTTACAGAGGAATCATAGGATCTCTCCTCTATCTAACTGCAAGCAGACCAGATATGTCATTCTCTGTTGGAATCTGCGCCAGATACCAATCAAAGCCCATGGAGAGCCACCTAAGCGCTGCTAAAAGAATCATCAGATATATCAAAGGAAATCCAAATGCAGGCCTATGGTATCCCAAGAGAGGTAACTTTGAACTAATTGGTTACTCTGACTCAGATTTTGCAGGATGCAGGTTAGATAGGAAGAGCACCTCTGGTCACTGCCAAATGCTAGGTGGGAGACTTGTTTCCTGGTTTAGCAAGAAGCATAATTCAATCTCAACAAGTACAGCAGAAGCTGAGTACATTGCAGCAGGGAGTTGCTGTGCTCAGTTACTCTGGATGAAGCAACAACTGAAGGATTATGACATTCAAGCAAAGGAGATCAAGTTGCTCTGTGACAACACCAATGCCATTGCAATCACTCAAAATCCAGTACTTCATTCCAGGACAAATGTAACACCCCCATTTTCCCCAACCAAAAATACATTTAAATAATGATTTATTCAAAGGAATTATCAACTTTATTTGAAAACATCAGAGATACAGCGGAAGTCTTAAATGGAAAAAGGGTGTGTTACCACCACACCCAGCCCTCAACTTGACTGGATGTTAAGGCTATCCACCATGAGTTCAACCGAATTAAAAACTTGAATTCAAAATCACTAACATTATTTTATCTAAGTGAAGACTACACTAAATTCTTCTAAAGCGCTCTCCAGGTTCATCAAACATCATGAGCTTCGTATTCATCATTACCTGCACAAATAAAGTGCAGAAAACGAAACAAAGAAAAGGAAACAAAAATTAGCTTTAGAGCTAAGTAAGTACTACCCAACCCCGTAAAATAATCAGGTTTGGCGAAAATAATTTTTCATATAATACTATATAAAAATACTCACACCACCGAAATTCTTTTCCAATCAAAAACATCATTTATCAACTTTATAATCTCAAATACCCGTATAATTAAAAATAATATTTATAAGCTCCCAACAATTAATTAATATCTCAAAAGAAGTATCACTTTTCAAAAATAACTTTTGAAGTTAAAAATATCACCATTCCGAAATCAATGTCACTTTCAGATTCTTTTAAGATGGGCGAAACTCAAGATTCCTCGAGCCCAATGAATCGTTGTTGTGTACGACTCATCCCGGAATTCCGGCTCCCACCGACCACCAATTGGAAACTGAACTTCACCCTTAAGTGTGCACACCCCCTAAAAGGGATTCCAAGCCCTCCGAGTAGTAAGAAGTCCAAGTAGTTCGGACAACATCCCCCCTACCTCACAATGGGTTAGATACCCGGGTAATTAGAAACTACTACCGCGGCCACCAAAGAACTATTAAAGTTCTCAAAACAAATACCGGGAATCTCCCGCCACCAATATTTACCGGGATTTCTCCCGCCACCAATAATCACCTTAAACCTAAACTAAACCCGCGGTATATAGCTCTAACCACCCACACCTCGTGTTTCTCTCGAGATGCCAATAATTATTATAAAAACATTATTCATTCTTGGAAAATCCTCTCTATAATAATCCAGAATATCTATTTAATAGATACGTCAACCAAAAATTCACATTCATAAATACTCCAAAATTCCTTTATACTAAAATGCACTCCAAAGTCATACTAGGGATTAAATCCCAAAATATATCTCCAATATTTCACAAATTCTTAGTCACCCCGAATAGTACACATTTAAAATTCACACTTAATAACATAATGCATAATAAGCATATAATACGAGGAAACAATTTTGGATTGGCAGAGAAACTTACCTTAAGTCATGATGCTCCTAGTTATCCTCCTCTAATCCGGTCTCTAGATAATCACCTTTTTAATTAAATATGATAAATTAGTCACTTATTCTATTTGTAATTACTTTACCCGATTTTCTCCTTTTATTTTATTATTCGCATTAACTTAGTTTATTTGAATTTATTTGATTAATCACTTTTTATTAATCAAATTACCTTATTAATTCAGCCATTAATTACAATATTTGAATTCTAATATTAAATAAAATATCCGAACATAATTAACTACAACATCCAATTTTTCTTCAATAATCACCATTAATTTACTCTATTCATAAATTATTATTTAATTACTTTATTTATATTAACACATTAATTTATGAATTCAAATATTTTAGATATTTATATGAAGTCCGAATATCTAATAATTAATCATAAAAATTATTAATTGAATTAGTCCACTAATTACATAACTAAGTTATTTATTAAGTCTACATATAGTCAATTATTTATGCTAGCTAACCCATCCTTATTTTATTTTCCTTATTTTATTCTAACATCATTTTAAGTCCAGACTATTAATTTTCAACCTCAGTGATTTATTTATTTCATCATTAATATTAATATTTCCTTATTTAATTACTTAACTAGTTTTATATGGCCTAATTTAAATAAATAGACTAAGAATCAACTTTATAAATTAAAAACCGTCTATAACTATATTTTGGGTCTATATTTGACCTAGGTTGTCCAGATATCTATTTTATAATTATTTTTCATAATTATTCCTTTAATTTCATATATATAATAACCGGTTTAATTACAACTAAATATACTAAACCTTAATATTTATTAATTATAAATGGTCCATAGGGTCCTAGTTAGTCATATATTTATCCTAGTTTACTCCAATATTTATTTCATAATTATTTTCGTTATTTAGTTAATTATTTACTAAATGTGTATAAATTGGCCCAATTACCATTAAATCAATTAAAAAATAGCTAAAAATATTATTTTCCAATTCTGGTTGGTCCGAATATGTATATTTATACTAGGTATTTAAATTATATTTTTCCAGATTTTATTTATTTCATTTACTATTTTATTTTTAATTTTTATTGCAACTGGGCCGAACTGGCCCAAATTAAATTATTCTGGCCCAAAAAAATCAGGCCCAAGACAGACCCCAGCCTTGGCTGGGTCGTCTTCTCCACCAAGTCGCCGGAAAAACGGGAATTTAAGGGGGGGGGGGGGGGGGGAGGTGTTACCTCGTCGGAAGAGCGAAACGGCCGCCTATTGGCTCCGTTTGGGACGGCGAATGACGGTGGTGGGTTGGCGGCAGCGGCAGCTCCTCCCTCTTCTCCATTTTCCGTCGAAAAGTTTTTCTCCGGCGAAACTCCGGCGAGGCTTTTCTCCCTCGTTTCACGACCGTTTTCGACGATTCTTTTTCCGTTGGATTCGTATCACGAAGGGGAAGGTTTGAGAATTATTTTCAAGGCTTGTTTCTGGCTAAAACGGTGGGTCGAAAAATATATATATATATACGTATATATGTGTATTTTTCAGATTTTGGGATGAAGAAAACGTAGGTTCTGGCTTATTATTTATAGGGAAAGATGAGGGTTCCGGGCTGTTTTAGAGTTGGAGTTTAAAACAATTTCTTTCGGCCTTAACCGTTGGTAATCTACCTCGCTTAGGAGTATAGTTAATATATATCCTAGTTTATGTAGTTACGTAGTTAGAGTCATAATAGGAGTATAGTATATATATACTTAGTTTACGTAGGTTTAGTCTTTCCTTTTCCTTTTTGTTGTGTACTTCGTAGGTTTAGTAGTTTAGTTAGGAGTATATCTTAGTATTATACGTAGGTAGTTTAGAAGTAGGTTTCTATTATATATTATTTATTATATTCTTGTATTTGTGTATTATTATACTTAACTTAAAATAGATATATATAAAAGTTAATTTTATATTAAAACGTTACTTCTATTATCGGGCCATTTTTATCAGACTAAAAATGTCGCAAATGTAAATTTTCTGTCTGGTTCACTTGTTTACTAAAATGCTGTTCTTATTACTGAAGTATTTTTATCTGACTAAAACATCATAAATTTTGAAATATTTATCTCATTGGCGCGTTACCACTGTTGAATTTTTGTCTGACTCAATTAATTATAAAATTGTTATTTTCGTAATATTTTATCTGACTAAAAATTATTTTTATTTTTATTTAATTTTTTTTTGAAGTGTCACAACAAAGCACATTGAGATCACACATCACTTCATCAGAGATCATGTGGAGAAGAAACATATTTGTATGGAGCATGTACCTACAGAAGATCAGCTAGCGGATATCCTAACCAAGCCTTTACCAGAGGCAAGGTTCAACAAGCTAAGGGAAGAACTGAGAATGATGGATGATCTTCCCAGAGATGCATGAACCAGAATTGATGTGGACCAGAACTACCTTCTGGATCAGAAGACCCTACATCAAAATACCCCTTATCTGATCACCAGAGTACCCTTCATCAGAGAACCTCCTTCTCTGATACAGGGATCCTTATCTGTAGTCCATCAGAGATCCATGTGGACTTGGTTATTTTTCGAGGAACGCGCAAGACCTTTTAACTTGAACAGGTCTTTTACCAGAATACCCTTGATTATTATTCCGTTAACGGAAACGTTTTTCCGCCCGCATTTCTTTAAATGATACCTCGAAACCGTAAATGATCTCAAACGTCCACTAATCCAAAACCATTTATATCCACCTTCTTCAACCTAAACCGCTACTGCTATTCATCTCTCTAAACGTACAAGCTTCAAAACTCCTTTACCTCCAGAATATCTCAGAAATTTCTCAGACAATGTACTTCATAACCATCAACGACCTCACCAAGGAAGAAGCTAAGGCCATTATTGCCAATGTGGTAACTGGCATGAAGGTAGATATGTCTGCACTACCTCTACTTGCAGAAAATCAGAAAAGAATGGCTAAAATCATCCAAGGGATGAATGAATCCCCACTGAGCAAGATTGTTGCTCATCCCTACGAAAAGTTCAGCACCAGAGATGTAGCTGAATTCTATCTGAATGCCACCATCACCAAGAGCGGAGTCCACTCCAAGGTGCAGGGAAAGAGCATTTCTCTCAATGCTGATGCTCTAAATGAGTTCTTTGGAGTCCAACTGGACTCTCAAGATCCTGAGACTCTCACTCTCATTGACCTAGAGTCAGTGGAGGTCTCAGTTGAAGCGTTTGCCCAGACCTACTGCCGCCCTGAGGCCGCCAATCTGGACAGACTCTACATGAAGAAGTTCCTGCTGAAGAAGGACTTTGAGAAGCTGGTCGCCATTCTGCACAGGAGCTTGTGGTGCAAAACTGGCTCAACCGACGAGATCAACAAGGGCAACTGCAAAGCAATCTTTGCTGTTCATCATGGGATGAACATAAACTGGGGTGAGGTAATCTTCAGGTCCTTAACTGAATTCATCAAGAAGAAGGATCAGAAAACAGGTCTCCTCTCAACAAAGATGGGCCATGGCCTCCTTCTTTCTGCCATCCTAACTGCCCATGGAGTTCAACTCAGGGACCATTCCCCAGTTGACCACTCCAAGACCTTATTCCTGACTGCATCCCCCAAGCTGAACATTGCCATCTCTGCTGAACTAAAGAGAGAAGAAAGGCTGGAGAAGAAAAGGGAACAACAGGCTGTCAAACCTAAACCTGCTCCCAGGAAGATCACCAAGAAGCCCTCTGTGACTTCAGAACGTCCTGAACAGTCCCAGGTTGCAAGGGATGTGAGGAAGAAGATGAAGAATGATAGAAGTATTCTATCAGAAGTAGATGCACCAGAGATGGGCGCATCAGAGTTGGCTCCCCCAAAGTCTATCAGAACCTCTCCTGTGAAGAAGCAGAAATTAAAAAGGAGAAGGAAGCAAGTTGTTCAGAGTGAGGACTCTGACAACTCTGGTCCTCGACCCATGAAGAAGAAGAAGAAGAAGGCAGTCTCACCTGCACAGAGATCAGAAACTCAGGGGGAACCTGAACCTGCTGCACAACCCTCCTCTGCACCAGACTTGGTCTTCACTACAGATCTATCAGAACCCCAAGCCATCTCTGACAGAGCACCAGAGACTGATTACAATAAAATTCTTCAAAGGCAGTTTGAAAGGGTTCTGACCTGGAGAAGATGGAGAATGGGGCCACTCCAGAAGATCCTACAGTATTTTGACTGCTTTGAGGCAGAAGAAGCTGTTGTTCTACACTGGGTGGGCACAGAAGATGTGTCCCAGTGCTTCGACCTTGCCTTTCTCATCTCTGTCCTGCAGAAGAAGAAAGAAAGACATCAAGGTAAAGCACCTATGACCACCTTATCTCTAGAAAAGCATGTCAAAGCTCTGGAGGAACATGAAATGGATGTGTTTGATGAATGGCTGATGGAGAAGAAGAGGAAGGAATCACTCATCAAGTTTCGCCACAGTGCTCATGAAGAAGGGGAACCCTCCACAGCTAATGATGTTCCTCTGACAATGGAAAAGCTGGTCAAGGAATGGAGAGAATCCTTGTTCTCTGAAACGGTTCTTGAGGTAATCCCTACACCTCCTCCTTCCCCTCCCAAATCTCCTTCTACTCAATCACCCCCATCTAAAATTCCTTCACCTAAATCTCCCTCACTTCCCAAATCACCTTCAAAACCCTCATCCCCACTCAAACAGAAAACCCCATCACCTCAGAAAACCTCCTCTCCCCCACCATCCCCCATCAGAAATCCAACCCCTCTGGAGACTAAATCAAAGTCTCCATCACCCTGCAAACAAGCTCACCTCCTAGAAATCGGTCAACCTCACCACCACCCTCCCCCAAACCTTTGAAATCAATCACCCCTCAGAACTCCTCTCATCAGAACTCCCCCCATCAGAACTCCCCCCAACAGAAAACCCCCTCACACCAGAGTTCACCCCCACAGCAGAAACTCATGTCAAACACCAGAGCTGCAACACCCCCCTCTCTCCTCAGCTCTCTGTAGCTTCAACACCCAAGAGAGAGATTCCCATTCGCATATTGTCCTCAGATGCTGACAATGATGGATTCCTCACATCCTCTCTTGCGGCTGACTTCACATCCAAGAAGAGGAAGACACCTCATAGGGATCAATCTGCTGAACCCACTGGCAATACTACTCCATTCCCTAAGGGAAGAGGTTTGGAGATGCTCGGATTTGCTCCAGAAGCGCCTCAGATGGACTTCAACCAGTTTGTCCAATCTGCAGAAGAATTTGGTGGTGAGATGCTAGATAACATGAACAAGCTCATTGTCATCAATGACAAACACTATGAGCATCTGACTCACACAAACATCAATCTCAATCAGGGCCTACAACAACTGTCAGAGAAGCTTGACACTCTGACAGAGTCCCTGCATACCTTCATGAGCTCATCCAACAAGAAGATTGATGCAGTCTCCAGAGAAGTAGATGGAATCAACTCTATCCTCTACTTTCACTCCCAATCTATGAATAATCAGAATAAGACACTGAAGCAGATCACTGAAGCTTTAGATGTTCTTCAATGGAATGCTGATCAAGCCTCAGCACGCTTTATGGAAATAGGAGATTTGTGTACAGAACACAAAGCACAAGCTTCAGATCTTCTTTACAAGGACAAGGAGCGCTACCAGAAATTGGTACTCCTTGAAGCCAGTACACAGAGCATCCAGTCAACTATGGAAAGACAACAGAGCCTGATTGAAGGACTGGCCTCTGTTACCCAGACTCTGCCAGAGGCTCTTGATGAGACCAGAGATGCTCAAGCATCAGAGTTCTTAAAGATTGAGCTCCTCCTTGGCGATCTTGTTGATGCCAAAAAGGGGGAAGACACCAGAGAAGAAGAAGGTCCAAGTTCCAGAGCCTTATCTATCAGAGGACCCTCATCTTCTGTGGATCCTGCTCCTTATTTTGATGCTGCCAAAAAGCAAAAGCAAGCTACTGCAGGCACCAGACCTTCTCCTCCACCTCCAGAAGCTCTAAGAAGAAGTCCTCCAACTTTTCTTTTAATGAGTGGATGAAAAGTGGGATATCTAAGCCTGACAGAGCCCAATTTACTCAGATGAAGAAGCTGATGACCCCACTGCAACAAGAGAATCTGATTATGGACAGTGATGGAGTCGTCCAAATTAATCATGGTGGATCAATACAAGAAGCTGAAATCTGGTGGCAGATGAGAGTTCTATCTGGCAAGAACATATCAGAAGCAATCAGAAACTACTTAGATTGCAAGCTTGCACCCCACTGGGCAGACTATCAGAATCCGAGGGACTTAGCCTCCATCAGAGCAAAGGTCAATGCAGAGCTCGAAAGATTTGACAAAGCAGGACCTCAGGTAGATGAAGAAGAATCTTAGTTTTATCCATCTCTATTTATGTATTTAATCTTCTGATAGTAAGATACCATCTCTGCCTCCAGTTTACATGGCATCTTAAATTATCTGTTCTTTCTTACTTTCTGTGACTTCCTTGTGTTTGTTCTGTTACTTTATGTCCTTTTATTGCTATCTGATTGTACTGTACTCTTACTATTTTCCTATGCTAAGTTGCCCACCAAGATTTTAATGAAAGTTTTTAACTTTATTCTTTTATGGTGAAAGGCACTTCTCTGGAAATAGTTAAAGAGTTTTGGCATCATCAAAAAGGGGGAAATTGTAAGGAATAAATGTAATTAGATTTTGATGATGCTAGGTTGATTAGAATTTGAAAGTACCCCTATAGAAATTTTGTATTAGAATTTGTCTTTGTAAGTACTAGAATAGTCGACATGCTAGAAACCCTCTTGGTCTTCCTTATCAGAACTACCAGAGTTGCTCCCAGAGTTGCTCTCCAGAGAAGCTATCAGAGTTGGATACCAGAGTTGGCATCAGAAGCTGCCATCAGAGTTCTGATCAGAAAACCTTATCAGACAAGCTCTTACCTAGCAGAACTCGAAGGCACGTACCAACGGTCGTTAAACTAACGAGAAATCCTCTAACGGCTAGGAACCTTTCGACGGGAACATGGTACTGTACACACATTAAATGCTCAATTAATGCTGTACGTACGAAGATATATTTAAAGCTGATGATTGACCATGCGAGTATCTTCGCACCCCCAAAATAGCAAATCGAAGGTCCAACCGGTCAAGTCAACAGTACAAGCATTTAATGAAGTTGTCTTCTACACTCCAACGGGAAGACTGCTCCCAGTATATAAGATACACTCTGAAGAACTACCAGGATAACTTTTGCTACACGAACCTGCTCAGATTGTTCACTCAGAACTAAATACCTTCAAGCTTTCTTGAGATCAAAGATTCACTTACCTCAACAAGAAAATCTCAAGTTGGAAGATATACTTTATTATCCTTCATCTAACTAACAAGTAGCAAAGTTCCCCAGTTCTTCAACACTTCGAAAACTTCATCTACACATCCTTTGTGAAGAAGCAACGTTGGAGAAAACTGATCTTGAATCAAACACTTCTTGAAAAAGAAGGGGCGTCTAAAACTAACTGGAGTAAGTGAAGTGGTGATACTTCCAAGAGACTCAGTGAAACGAGACCAGCCATCAGGAAGCAGGACTGCATCCCGGGTGGCAACTAGGCTTGAAGAAGACGTGGAGAGCTTCTTAAGTTCTACGGACTAAGGCGTTGTAAACTGTTGTTTTTGTAAGCTTAGTGGAACAGTGGACTAGAGGAACAAGTTGTTCCTTGAACCACTATAAAAATCCTCGATGTCATTTACTTTACTCATTTTATTTCTGCACTTAAGATCATGACTGATTAACTTGAAAGGTTGGACTCTGTGTTCAACAGATCTTCCTCAAGAGTTATCAGAAAGACATTTGCCTTAGTGCTTTCTGAGGCTACCCGGACAGAAACCAATCCGCTGCCAGGTCCAGTTCTGCCATCAGAACTTGACCTTCTCTGTCACCAGAATTCGACCATCTCTGATAAGTCAGTTGTGACTTAGAGAAAAGTTTAAATTCCTGAACAGTCTATTCACCCCCCCTCTAGACTGTTCCCATTACAAACGGGACCAACAAGTGGTATCAGAGCCTCCTCGTTCTTGTAATCTTTTAGGTTACTTGCAGAACAAGAGATCCACTTGTTCTTAGCCTCTTTAATCTCATATTATGGATAACACTCTTTCAAAGAATCTTATGTTCTCAGTGACTAAGTTTGATGACTGAAGGATTCGCATGAAAGCTCACCTCTGCACACTCCATGATGAAATGTGAGATGTCCTTGATGCTGGTCCTTTCACAGAGTTTACCAAGATCAATCCTGAATACACTGTTGGTGGTGGTCTACCTCAGATGATCACCAAATTACGGCATGAGTGGTCCAATGAAGAAAGGAGGAAATACAACCTTGATAACATTGACAAGGACATCCTCTATAAAGCCATAGGTGAAAACAGACGATGAAGTCAGATGATCCCTGTTGCGATTTCAGAATGAGACCTTCCACCATTTTGATCATATCTCTTGATTAGGTGATTCAAATCCAATTCCGCAAGTTGTGGTGGATAGAGGACTTCATTATCTACAACTTTTATTAAGGAATAATTTCCAAATTCGGAAGTTAAGTAGACATGGTCATGCCCTCAAAGTTAGGAATGAGCTAGTGGAACCCAGGCATGATTGTGCCTGAAGAAAAACGAGGAACGAGCTACTGGAGGCCAGACACGGTCGTGCCTGGCAGTTAGGCACGCCGTGCCTGGACGCGTTTAAACTTTAAACGGAATGCTTCCGTAGGCACGGTCGCAGGCACGGTCGTGCCTGGCGCCGTGCCTGACCCCGTTTTGTCCTAATTCAGCCCAAATTGCCTTGTTTTTATAAATAACACCCCCATAACCCTAATAAGGGGGGATGGAACTTATTTAGCAGCTTAAGGACAAATTTTGAGAGTTTTTCAAGCCTTGTTTTTTCTATTCATTGAGATTCTTTGTAAGTTCCTACTTTTTGATTAATGACAATTAATTCTATTCTTCCCAATTCCGTTAATTTTTCAATTATGAATTGCGAGTAGTTTTAATTAGGAATTTGGGGTTGATGAAGGGGTTTATCATGATGTATGGTTAGGTTCTTGATGGTGTAAATTGCATGAATGCCGTTTAATTTGTGTTTGAATAATTTAATTGATATCTTTTGTAACCTAGAATGGCCACTAGAATTACAATCGCATGTAGGATGAATTAAGAGAGATCTAATTTGTTCTAGGACACATTCACACACACTTAATCGTTCGCTAAGAGATTAGTAGCAATTAAGGGGCCGTAAGCTCGTTCGTCTTGGCAACAATTTAAGATCCTGTCGCATGAGAGATCAGTCTGGTCCCCTAAATTATTGTACTCTACGCCGCGAGAGCGTAAGAACTTAGTATTGATTAGCTAGGCTCAATTAAATTAAATTCATGTAATTAAGCCTGATCTGCCAGAAATCCGATTACCCCGGAATCAATCCCTGTTCCCTTCGTCGTTAATTAAGAAGAACCCAAATCTTTACTTTTATTCGCTCATTCGCATTAGTTTAATTTCAATTCAACCGATCAATCTCGCGCGACGCATTTATTTAATTTTATTTCATTTTAATCGCTGAATTTAGTTAATCTTTAATTCCCTTTTGTCCGTCCTTGTGGAGACGATACTCGTACTTTCACCACTATTTTACAATCTTTCTAAGTGCGAGAAAACTAACATCACAAATTCACAATAATCAAATAATAGCCAATCAACAATTAGTATATCATACGTAGTAGTAAAACTGGAAGACAGAAAAGATAGTCTAAAACTCATTAGAGACTAATGTACATTAACACAATCATGAATTTGAAAAAAATTCCATTGAGTCATTTTAACAAACACATTATGGGCATACAATGAAATAGAGTATTGGATTAAAATTCCAATAACTAACACCACAATCTTTTACAATAAAACAAAAATGCAATTATTCAATGTTACGACATATATAAATTCTAGGGAAAATAAATAAAAAACCCTAAAATGTATATGAAAAATCGGAAAAAATTACCTCGGTAATAATGATTTTGGGAAGATTCATCCATCAAGAACATTTCATCATACTATTGTGTATAATAAATAAATTGGAAGATGGGTGGAGTGAAAATGGTAGAGAAATTAGAGGAAAAAGGATGAAGAAATGATGAAGAGAGGAGACAAAGAAAGTGGTGAGTGGGAAGGTGTTGTGCGTACTACGTAGCCAAGGCCCCAGAGAGAGAAAACAGAGAAAGGGTGAGAGAATAGTGATGGGGAAAGAAAGGTAAAAAAAATTGAAAAGAGAATGGTGAAAACAAAAGAGGGTATTTATAGTGTTTACAAATTGTGTATAAGTCATGTACACCTAACATAATTGAAACTATTTAGGCTCGAAACCCAATCTGATCCAGGTTCCACGTCGAAATCGGCCTATCTTTGCTTAGGAAGTTGCAGACCCGGGACCGGCCCACTATAACCGGGTCCCAAACTGGATCCGTTAGACCAGTCGATTTGGTCCCGGTCTGATTTCATTTTTTTTTCAATAAGTTTAAACAAAGGACTATATATATTAAAAATTTAATGTACAAGTAATGACTAACCCAAAAAAGTACTGATTGATGGTAAATCTCAAACTATTATGAATTTCTAGTATTAAATAGACTGGTTTCGGGGTGATGAATTCAAAATGATCCATTTATTGAATCTTCGATTCTGCCTATTGCTATTATTATTGTGAAACAAATTTTAAGTATTCATTTAAAATTGATCGCAAATAATAATAATAATATGTGAGAATATTGAGTACAATCTCTAAATATGAATCCTCTGATTCTTCACTTGCAATTTGACATAATATAATTGAAGATTTGAATTTAACATTAAATCTCTAATTTTTCAAATATTCGAATGTTCTTCAGATCTTCAAATCTTCGAACCTTTGTTCTTCGGATCTTCAAAGCTTCAAAGTTTTGTTCTTTGAATCTTTGAATCTTCGTTCTTTGAATCTTTAAATATTCTTGAATTAAGAATTCAGCTTGAAGGGCATCCGGTTTTTAAGTGGCTTGATCTTCAACAAAAGGGCCGTTTTATGGCCTGATCTTCTGTTTAAGGACCTCCCGAGATATATGGCTTGATCTTCAATTGAATCTTGATTTGATCTTTCTATGAATATCTTCAAATCTTCAAAGATTCATTCTTCATATCTTCAAATCTTCAAAGCATCGTTCTTCAGATCTTCGAAACTTCAAGCTCTGTTCTTCAGATCTTCGAACGTTCTTCAACTTTTGGACTTATTTTATCAAGAATTGAAGAAATCACAAAGGATTATCCCTATATTCTTAATAAAATTCGTGGCTTGATCTCTTCCTCTTCTTCAGAATCGTTCAAAGCCTCTCAAGAGTTCTTCAGAACTTTTCTGCAGCGTTTCTTCGAGTCGAAGTTCTCTCCTCTTTCCTCTCAAATGAGACCCCTATTTATAGGTGTGGAGAGGAACGAGATGCGCGCGCTTTAGGGTTCCAAAATTCGTCCATACCTTATGGGCCTCAAATAAAATGGGTTTTGTGCTTTATTTGCTTGCATTTAATAGCCAGAAAAATCAGCACTTGTTCGATGTATCTGGACAGCCTTTTTAACAAGGTTCACAGCCATTTTCCATGCATATGGACTGATTTCTTAACCAGATTCGTTGTCCACTTCAAAAGTTGAATCATGCCTCTTATTCATTGGGCTACTATTTAATAATGGGCTCAAAATTAATAGGACCGGTTGTCACGCCCCGGACCGCATCCGTGCCACGTAGACAATCGCCGTACAACCCAATAAAAACAACAATAGTTCATCCATACCCGGTCGGGTATTCACCCATACTCGGTCGGGTATGGTGAGGCAGTAGCCCCTGGAGCCAATTTTAATTAATACCCGGTCGGGTATTTCATACCCGGTCGGGTATTGCTTTTGACTTGGAGGTCAACGCCCATTTGACCGCCTAAACGAAGTCCGATTAACGTGACGTTTTATATTTTTATATACATGTACTTCTTGACGTCCCGAATCCAAAAATACCTTTTTGAGTCCTTAGAACCTCATACATAATAAATTATCGCATTTTAATCATCAAACATATATAACATGCCTTTCAACTATGTTTTATATATAATCATGGCATAATACATACTTGATTATGCTTAATCATTCCATAAAACATATACTTGATCACTTTAGGTAATCTCACGCGTCACGCAAAAGTTATAAAGCATAAAGCCATCTTCTCACCTTAAATGAAGCTTTAATGCGTTCTACCCTTCTTCGTTGAACTCCGACGATACTCCGGCGAACTTTGTTGAGCTCCGGCGAAACTCCAGCGAATTATTCCAACTTCGTGGAAGTACTAGGAACCCTTTAGACAAGTTCCTAACAAGGTTTTATCATCACAAAACCCATATTAATACAAATAACCTCTAAAAGGTTATTTTCCGGCGAATCGGTCACTTTGGCTTCTAAGTCCGTTCTTGGACTTAGAACTACCTTCCAACCCCTCATTCTACACTTCTAAACATGTAGAATAATCCTACGGGTTCCGCATATGCTATACAAGTCATATGATGATTAAAGAGTAGAGGAAAAAGTCCCCATAAAGTCATTACCTTAATTATCCAAGTTTTCCTCCACCTTTTCCCTCTTAAATCTCCTTATTTGGACCACTCTTGCTTGAGCTTGAGCTGCAACAATGGAGGCTGGACTGAGAACTCTTTCTTCCTTCTCTTTGATGCCTTGGCCGAAATAATGCATAGGAAAGAGGTAGGAGAGCCCTTCTTTGTCTCATTTGGCAATTATTAGAGTGAGTGAGGTCGACACTCATTCTTGCTCTCCATTCATTCACTCCAGCCTACACTCCCCATGTTGTGCGGCCTACTATTGTCCAATGTGAGACTTAAAAACGTGGGGTTTCCCCCACTTATGTGGGAGGTCATCCCTTTGTGTACAATCGGCCTCGAAAGTTGTATTTTTCGGACTGTCTTAATTATATTTTATTTTATTGGGTCAAATAAAATATAACACATGTTCTCCATCATTATTGGACCTTATAATGAATATACATTCCTTAACTTTAATTTAGAAGTCTCCGAAATTTCTTTTCGGACTGTTATCTGATAAATTGCCGATACTGATAATTGGGCCTCATTTGACCAACCGATCAAACCTATGCCTTTGCCACGGCCCAATTAGGATATCCACCACCATATACATATTATCTAGGACAAGATTAATATAATATGACGTCTCGAAAATATCGGATGGCCCCCGTTCCCGTTGTGGGTCCCGCGTGCAATTTACTATTCACGCAAAAGAAATAATAAAAATTTACAACCACGTAAATTCATAAATCATCCATTCAAGGTTTATTACATTATTTACTAAAAAGTAAATACACTTGGGGACGGTGTTACACCGGTCCACTTTTTTAAAGATTTAATTTATCATTAAATTAATTGGATATTTGAGTGATCCGAATTAATTTAATGACTAAATTATATCTGAATGAACCCATGTTAATATTTCCTTTTTTATCAGGACCACTAACTATCACGAGCAGCCCAGTAGAATAAGAGGATGACCTGATAAAATATAATATAGCCCGGTATCTCTACACCCAATAATTTTCATATGCCAACAATTATACCCATGCTGTTTTTATGGAGTTATGACAGCGTGTATACACTCCACAATTGATCTCACTTTTTGGTATTGCTGATTCTCCGTTTTCTACTGGTTCCATTATTCGTATTCGTAAGTGTATGCTTGGATTACGAAAAATGATAGGGGAAAAAGAAAACATGATAAACAAAGTTGTTTTAATTAAAAAGAAAACATGATAAACAAAGTTGTTTTAATTTTAATGTTCAGTTTCACCTAGGAAATGTCAAGTGAAATGAAATAAAATTACATTTTACGTAGTATATTCCAATTGTTAACGCATGCATGGCACATGCATGCCGCATCTATGCATTTCGGCTCTCATACGTCTACATGCAGTGCATTCCTTATTAATAGTATATTATTGTTGTACATTTAAATTAGTTTGACTAGGCTTGTATTTTATCCTCTCACATGATTTACCTACGCCGCACATGTAGTGATAGGATAGGCTTAGTTTATTAATCAGTTTGACATTCTTATCGGTGCAAATTCAATTGTAAATATGAAGTGTATTTATACACTATGACATGAATGAGATAGAACACGTTGAGTTCTAATTTGGTATCAGACGTCAGAATTTTTTTTCCTTCCTCCCATGGCTTCCGTCAAATCCCCTTCCTTTCACCCCGCTCTAGCTCTCACAAATATAAAAAAGTTTTATTCCTATTACTCTTGATCTCGAGAATGTGGAATACTCTTCTTGGGCCAAACTGTTTAAAATCACAACTCGTGCTTACCAAGTTGAAGATCACATCTTTCCCGTTTCCACCAATAACTCGACCGCCTCCACATCATCCACGACACCTCCAAATCAAACCCTGGAACAACTTCTCGCCACCACTGCCGCCCAAGCCGAATCCGATGCCCTATGGAATCGGCTCGATGCCATGGTGTTACAATGGATTTATGGGACCATTTCCCATGATCTTTTGCACACTATTCTTGAGCCCGATTCTACTGCCAAACAAGCATGGGATCGTCTGGCTGATCTCTTTCTTGATAACAAACATTCTCGAGCACTTCATCTTGAGACTGAATTTTCCAATACTCGGGCTGAAAGATTCCCTAATATCTCTTCCTATTGCAAGGCCCTCAAAACCTTGGCCACAAAATTATCTAATGTTGGCTCTCCTGTGGACGATCGACGCTTGGTGTTGCGTCTCGTGAACGGTCTCTCATCATCCTATGACACAGTTGCTTCCTTTATCCAACAAACCGTTCCTCTTCCTATTTTTTCACAGGCTCAGTCAAAATACTCCCTCTCCTACTGCCTTGGTCTATACCGACGTTCCTGCTTCGGTACCACGTCCGGATGGTCACTCTGGCCGTTCTCCAAACCGTGGCCGCGGACGTGGGTCTTCACGTGGTGGTCGTACCCGTCCTCCATCACTGAACCAGCCGGCTGCCAACCCCTGGGGCTACTGGTCGCCCCCATGGAGCATTCCCCTAACGTATTATGGTGGGTAATGCTCAATCCATGGCCATCATAGGTCATGGCAGTATGTTTTTTTCACCACCCAACCCACCACTCCTCTTAAACAATATTTCAGTTTGTCGTCTTACTACCGATAATAAATTTCAATTGAGTTTGACCCGTTTCGTTTTTCTATGATGGAACTCCGCACGTGAATGCGTCTTATGAGATGTGATAGTTCGGGCGATCTCTATCCCCTTCGGCCAGCCACTGTCCATTCATCCTCTCCCACCGCCCACATTGCTATTCCGGCCGAGACATGGCACAACCGCCTCGGCCACCCCGACAACCCCATTTTTCAGATTCTCAGTTCTAATAAAATCATTCCATGTAATAAAATGTGTAGTTTGGATTGTACGGCCTGTCAATTGGGAAAACATAATAAAATCCCATTTGTTTCTTCTCTATCTCATACAGTTTCCCCATTTGATATTATACATAGTGATCTTTGGACTTCACCAATTTTAAGTTATAATGCTCATCTCTATTATGTGTTATTTTTGGATGATTTTTCCAAGTTCCTTTAGATATATCCATTACAACATAAATCACAAGTCAATGATACTTTCGTCAAATTCTATACCTACATTCATACACAATTTAATCAAAAAATAAAAACCCTCCAATGTGACAATGGTAAAGAATTTGATAATTCCTCTTTTTCCAACTTTGCTATACAATTAACATGGTCTACACTTTCATTTCTCATGCCCATACACATCCACTCAAAATGGTAAAGCTGAGCGTACTATACGCACTATTAATAACATGGCTCGAACCTTGCTCTTACAAGCCTCCATCCAGTCAAAATTCTGGCCTCACGCCGTCCAAATGGCTACTTACCTACACAAAATCTTACCCTTTGTTGGTCCCGTTTATATTGGGAACAATCTAGAGGGGGGGGGGGGGGGGGTGAATAGGCTGTTCATGTTTTTCTAACTTTTTTCTAAGTCAACACTGACTTGACAGAGAGCGTCTGGTGACAGAGAAGGTCAAATTCTGATAACAAAACTGGACCTGGCAGCGGATAAGGTTCTGTCCGGGTAGCCTCAAGAAAACGACTAAGGCAAATGCCTTTCTGTTAACTCTTAAGGGAGATCTGCTGAACACAAAGTCCAACCTTTTGAGTTAAACAGTTAGAATCTTAAGTGCAGAATGTAAAAGCGTAAAGTAAATGACACCAAGTATTTTTATAGTGGTTCAAGGAACAATGTGTTCCTCTAGTCCACTGTTCTACTAAGCTTGTAAGTTCAACAATTATAACGCCTTAGTCCCTAGCACTTAAGAAGCACTCCTCGTCTTCTTCAAGTCTAGTTGCCACCCGGGATGCAGTCCTTGCTTCCTGATGGCTGGTCTCGTTTCACTGAGTCTCTTGAAGTATCCCCACTTCACTACTCCAGTTAGTTTGAGACGTCCCTTCTTTTGCAAGAAGTGTTTGATTGAAAATCAATTTTCTCCAACGTAGCTTCTTCACAAAGGATGTGTAGATGAGGCTTTCGAAGTGTTGAAGAACTGGAGGAACTTTGATCTTTGTTGGATGAGAGGATATGCGAATAATATCTTCCAACGTAAGCTTTTCTTGTAGATAGAGATGAAGTTTGAATCTCAAGAAAGCTTGTGAGTTTGAATATTGATGTTAGATCAAAATGTTGAGCAAAAGTTGTCCTTGAAGTTCTTCGAAGTGTATCTTATATACTGGGAGCGGTCTTCCCGTTGGAGTGTAGAAGACAACTTCATTTAATGCTTGTACGATTGATTTGACCGGTTGGTTCTTCGACTTGCTATTTTGGGGGCGAAAGGATATCCGCATGGTCAATCATCATCTTTAAATATCTCTTCGTACGTACCGCATTAATTGAGCATTAAATGCTTGTACAATACCATATTCCGTCGAATGACTCCTAGCCGTTACAGAATCTTCCGTTAGTCTAACGACTTTTTGAAGCGTAATCAGAGTTCTTCTAAGTGCAGCAAGTCTGATGAGGTTCTCTGATATCAACTCTGATGACCACCTATGATGGCAACTCTGGTACCCAACTCTTGTAGCATCTCTGATGAGCAGCTGTGGTAGCAACTCTGATCAGACAAACCAAGAGGGTCTCTGGCCAGTCGACTATGCTAATACATACAAAGAAAAGTTCTAATACATGATTTCTAAAGGGGGGTACTCTAAAATTCTAATCTACCTAGCATCATCAAAATCTAAATATAATTATTCCTTACAATTTCCCCCCCCCCCCCCCCCTTTTGATGATGCCAAAACCCTTAAACTACTTCCAGAGAAGTGCCTTTCACCATAAAGGAGAAAAAGTTTGAAAACTTTCATTAGAATCTTGGTGGGAAACTTGGTATAGGAAAATAGCAAGAGTAAGATATAATCAAGATAGAATAAAGAGAATCAGAGCAAAACAATAAACACAAACACAGAAAGCAATAAAGAACAGAGAATTGAGAGTGCCATGCAAAATAGAGGCAGAGATGTTATCTTATTTAGCAGAGAAATTAAAGATACAGGTGATAGAAAGATTAAGAGTCTTCCTCTTCTACCAGTGCTCATGTATCATCAATGCTCTTTAGCTCTGCATTTACTCTGGCTCTGATAGAGGCTAGGTTCCTCGGATTCTGATAAGCTGACCAATGAGGTTCAAGCTTGCAATCCAGATAGTTTCTGATTGCTTCTGAAATATTCCTTCCAGGAATAACCTTCATTCGCCACCAAGTCTCAGCTTCTTGAATGGATCCACCATGATTGATTTGGACTAGTCCATCACTATCCATGAAGAGATTTTCCTGTTGCAGTGGAGTCATGAGTTTCTTCATCTTTTCAAACTGAACTCTGTCAGGTCTTGACATCCCACTCTTCATCCAATCATTAAAAGAGAAGTTGGAGGTCTTCTTTTTGGATCCTTTTGGTGGTGGAGGAGGAGGTCTGTTGTCCCCAACAACAAGTCTCTTTTGTCTGGCTCTTTCAAAGTAGATTGCTGGGTCAACAGAGATGGGCTTCCTCGGTGTTAGAGCTTTGGAGCTAGGACCTTCTGCTTGTCTGGACTTTTCTTCTCTGGTCTCTTCCCCCTTTTTGGCATCAACAAGATCACCAAGGAGGAGCTCTATCTTGGAGATCTTTGAGGCATGAGTGTCCCTGATTTCCTCAAGAGCTTCAGGGAGTGTTTGAGTTACGGAAGCCAGTCCCTCAATCAAGCTTTGTTGCTTGTCCACATAAGATTGAATGTCTCTGGTGCTTGCTTCAAGGAGTACTATCTTCTGGTATCTTTCCTTATCATTCTTTAGGAGAGTTGAGGCTTGCTCTTTATGATCGTTGCAGAGAAACTGTAACTCCATGAATCTTTCAGAAGATTGATCAACATACCATTGAAGAATATCGATAGACTCAGATATCTGCTTGATGGACTTATTTTGAGCATTGAGAGTCTGAGAGTGGGAGAAAAGTACAGAGTTGATGCCGTCCACTTCTTTTGAAATGGCATCTGTTTTCTCTGTAGATGTTTGCATGAATGAAGTCAAGGTTTGGGTCAGAGTTGCCACCTTCTCAAATATCTGTTGCATCCCAAACTCAAGATTGATGTTGACGTGGGTTAGATGCTCATAATGCTTGTCATTGATCAGAACGAGCTTATTCATTCCATCCAACATTTGGCCACCAAACTCCTCTGCGGCTTCAACAAACCTATTGAAGGGAATCTGGGGTTCTTTTGCATCAAAACCTGGCATTTGCAGACCTTTTCCCTTAGGTAGTGGAGGTGCTCTTCTAGAAGATTGTTGCAGAGATGGAGGTTGCAAGGAAGGTTCTCTGGGAGGGGTTTTCCTTCACTCGGAAGTGAGATCAGCAGCAAGAGAGGATGGAAGGAAGCCATCATTGTCATCATCTGAGGAGAGCATACGGATAGGGGTTTCCTTCTTTGGTTTAGAGGCCACAGAGTGTTGAGAGGACCTCTGTGTGGGAGCAGCTCTGGAGATCAACTTCTGTTGTGAAGGTGTGGCAGATTTGGACTTCTGGTGAGGGGAGCTCTGGTGAGAGGGGGATCTCTGGTGAGTGGATTTCTGAGGTTGGGGAGAGGGAGGAGGTGAAGGTGAACGGTTTCTGGTAGGGGTTGGTTGTTTGCAGGGTGAGGCTTGTTTGGATGAGATTTTCTTGGGGGATGGTGTTTTGTGTATAGAGAGAGACTTGGGAGGTGAAGGGGATCCTGGTGGAGAGTTAACCGGTGTAGTTGGGTGAGGTGATTAGGGAGGGGATGGAATTATGGGTTCTGCAGTATAATGATCAGAGGGAAGGTCAGGAATTACCTCAAGAGTAGTTTCTTCGATCAGAGAGGCTCTCCATTCCTTGATCAGCTTCTCCATTGCCAAGGGTAGATCATTGGCTGCAGAGGGTTCTCCTTCTCCATGATGGCTGGGCCGAAAACGGTTCAGGGATTCCTTCCGTTTCTTCTCAATCATCCAGGATCAAAGATTTCCACTTCATGTTCCTCCAAAGGCTTGACGTGCTTCTCTCATGAAGGGGATATCAGAGTTGCTTTGCCTTTGTAATTCGCCTTCTTCTGTTCCAGGACTGATGTAAGGAAGGCAAGGTCAAGACATGTAGACACATCTTTTGTTCCTACCCAGTTGAGAACCTCGGCTTCTTCTGACTCATAGTGGTCACAGTATTGAATTATCTTCTGGAGTGGCCCCATTCTCCAGCTTCTCCAGGCTAGCACACGCTCAAACTGTTTATCTAATTACAGAGATGTGTAGCTTATCTGGTTCTCGATTTGGTGTTCTGGTGAGGTATCCACCAGAGTTGCCTTTTCTGACAGTTGAGGTTCTGATTCTGGTTCCCCCTGTCTGTTAGGACCCTTAGCAGAGTTAAACTTGGCTTTCTTCTTCTTGATAGGCTGGGGCTCAGAACCATCAGAGTCACTCTGAATGACTAACTTTCTTCTCTTTTTCAGTTTCTGCTTGGAGAGATTCTAGCAGATTCTGATTGGTTCTTCTCTGCTGCAGCCTTCTCTGCAACTGAGGTTTTCTTGATCTTCACTCTGTCAGCCTTTTCCTTCTCTGGCTGAAAAGAAGTCACAAGGGGCTTCTTGGTGACCTTCTTGGGGGCAGCTTGGGGGTTTAACAGCCTGTTGTCCCCTTTTCTTTTCAATCCTTTCCTCTCTTTTTAGTTCAGCTGCTATGGCTATGTTGATTTTTGGAGAGACAGTGAGGAAGATGGTTTTGGAGTGATCCACTGGAGAGGGATTTCTGAGTTCCACTCCAGCTGCTTGAATCAACTCTGAGAGCAGTAGACCATGTCCCATCTTGGTAGAGAACATCCCAGTTTTCTTGTCCTTTTTGTTGATGAAGTCGGAGAGGGACCTGAGTAGTACCTGTCCCCAGTTTATGTTCATCCCTCGATGTACTGCAAAGACAGCTTTGGCATGAGAGCTATTCATGTCATCCGTAGAGCTTGTTTTGCACCAAAGGCACCTGTGCAATATGCTGACCAACTTTTCATAATCCTTCTTCAGAAGTAACTTCTTCATATACAGTTTCTCTACTCCGGTGACTTCAAGCCGGAAGTAGGTGTCAAAAAAAGCTTGAACGGAGACTTCAACGTCTTCAAGATCGATGAGGCTAGGGGTCTCCTCGTTCTGAGAGTCCAACTTCATGCCGAAGAATTCATTTAGGGCATCAGCATTAAGCTTCAAATTTTTTCCCTGTACCTGAGAATGGACAACATCTCCGGTGATATGAGCATTCAGATAGAACTCTGCCACGTCTATCGTGCTGAATGCTTCATAAGGATGAGCAACGATTTTGTTCAGCTGTGAGTCCGTCATCCATTGGATGAGCTTCTTCATCCTTTTCTGATTTTCTGCCAATAATGGAAATGCTGACATATCTACCCTCATTCCGGTGGCGACGTTGTCAACCAACTTTTGGGCTTCTTCCTTGGTTAGGTCAATGATGTTTACGAACTTCATTTTCAGATAGTGAAAGGTTTTGGAGATTTCTGGAGATTGAAAGTTTTGGAAGATTTTGAGAGCTTGAGAGTAAAAAGGTAGAGAGATAAAGTTGCAATAGCGGTTTAGGTTGAAAGTTGTGGGTATAAATGGATTTGGGTTAGTGGACGTTTGATATTATTGGCGGTTTTGAGGTAGCATTTAATGAATTGTGGGAGGAAAGACGTTTCCGTTTGAAGGAATAACTATCAGGGGTATGATGGAAAAAGACGTGTTTAAGTACTTAGGTCTACCTGATTCCTCGAAAAATAACTAAGTCCACAACCACTTCTGATGAGATTCTGATAAGAACTCCTATATCAGAGAACAAGGTACTCTGATGGATGGTTCTCTGGTCCAGAGGTAACAGTTTTGGTCTAGAGCAACTCTGAATCAAGCATCTCTGGGAAGATCATCCATCATTCCCAGTTCTTCCCTTAGCTTTTTAAACCTTGCCTCAGGTAAAGGCTTGGTTAGAATATCCGCTAGCTAATCTGCTGTTGGTATATGCTCCATACAGATATGCTTCTTCTCCACATGATCTCTGATGAAGTGATGTCTGATCTCAATATGCTTGGTCCTGGAATGAAGTACTGGATTCTGGGTGATAGCAATGGCACTGGTGTTGTCACAGAGCAGCTTGATTTCCTTTGCATGAATTCCATAGTCCTTCAGCTGTTGCTTCATCCAGAGTAGTTGAGCACAGCAACTCCCAGCTGCAATGTATTCAGCTTCAGCTGTACTGGTTGAGATAAAGTTCTGCTTCTTGCTAAACCAGGAGACAAGTATCCCACCTAGCAATTGGCAGTGACCAGAGGTGCTTTTTCTGTCTAACCTGCAACCTGCAAAATATGAGTCAGAGTAACCAATTAGTTCAAAGTTACCTCCTTTGGGATACCATAGGCCTGCATTTGGATTTCCTTTGATATATCTGATGATTCTTTTTGCAGCACTTAGATGGCTCTCCTTGGGCTTTGATTGGTATCTGGCACAGATTCCAACAGAGAAGGATATGTCTGGTCTGCTGGAAGTTAGATATAATAGAGATCCAATGATTCCTCTGTATATTGTTGCATCCACATCCTTTCCTTCATCATCTAGTCCAATTCCCTGAGATGTGTTCATGGGAATCTTCACTGAGGATTTTCCTTCAACTCCAAACTTCTTGATCAGGTCTCTAGTGTATTTCCCTTGATTGATAAAGATTCCCTCTAGAACCTGTTTCATTTGAAGTCCTAGGAAGTAGCCCAGTTCTCCCATCATACTCATTTCAAATTGACTCTGCATAACTTGAGAAAATTTCTTACATAATTCTGAATTAGTACTTCCAAATATAATATCATCAACATATATTTGTACTAACAGAATATGGTTAGCAACAGAGATTTGAAATAGAGTTTTGTCAACCTTTCCCTTAGTAAACCCGTGGTTAACTAGGAATAGGGACAAAGTGTCATACCATGCTCTAGGAGCTTGCTTAAGACCATATAGGGCCTTTCTAAGCTTGTAGACACAAGAAGATTGAGTAGGAATGATAAAACCTGGTGGTTGCACCACATAAACTTCTTCCCCAAGATCTATATTCAGGAATGCACTCTTGACATCCATCTAGCCTATGTTGTTGAAGGCAGCATAGGCTAGGAAGATTTTGATGGCTTCAAGTCTGGTAACTGGTGCAAAGGTCTCATCAAAATCAACTCCTTCTTCTTGGCAGTATCATTTAGCTACCAGTCTTGCTTTATTCCTTACAATGTTGCCATCTTAATCTGCTTTGTTCTTGAATACCCATTTGGTTCCAATGACGTTCTGGTGCTATGGTCTGGGAACAAGTTCCCACACATTGTTCCTTTCAAATTGAGTAAGCTCTTCTTGCAGTGCATTGATCCAATCTGAGTCTGCAAGAGCTTCTTCTATAGTCATAAGTTCCATCTGAGAGATGTAGCAGGCAAACATTGCTTCTCTTCTTGTTGTAGCAGATCTGGTCTGCACACCACTTCTGATCTGTCCAATCACTTGGTTTGGAGTGTGATCTGTTAGCCAAGTTAGATCAGGTTCTGATAATGGTTGTCTGGGTCTCTCTTGTTCAGCTTCTGAATCTTCATCACTATCTTTTTCTTGCAAAATAGGATTTTGAATGTGAGTTGGTATGACAGAGTTGGTGACCACTTCTGGTGTGACCACTTCTGGTGTGACAACTTCTGGTGTTTCTTCAATACTCACTTCCTTCAGGTTCTCTGTTAGATTTTTAACAGAGTTGAGATCATCAAACTTGACATGAATAGATTCTTCAACAAGTAGGGTTCTCTTGTTGAGTACTCTATAGGCTTTGCTTGTGTTTGAGTAGCCTATGAATATCCCTTAATCAGCTCTTTCTTGGAACACCTTGAGATGTTCCTTTCCAATGTTGAGTATGTAGCATTTGCATCCAAATGCATGAAAGTAATTGATGTTGGGTTTCCTTCCTTTCCAGAGTTCATAGGGGGTCTTCTGATGAGCTTTGTGTATCATGCTCCAGTTCTGGTCCTTGCAATCATGGTCCAATATCTAAGAGGTAGACCAGATTCAGCAATCATGGTCCTTGCAGCTTCCTTCAAAGTTCTATTTCTTCTTTCTGCAACTCCATTCTGTTGAGGAGTTCTGGCTGCAGAGAGTTGGTGCATTGTTCCATTCTGGTCACAGAAATCCTTTATGACCTGGTTAACAAACTCTGTTCCTCTGTCTGATCTGATGGTCTTGACCTTCAGGTTTTGTTCATTCTGCAGTAGCTTCAACAGAGATGGTAGTTTCTGTAGAGTCTCATTTTTTTCTTCAAAAAGATTGTCCAAGTGTATCTTGAGTAGTCATCAACCATGACAAGAGTATATCTCTTGCCACTAAAACTTGGAGTCTCAACTGGTCCAAATAAATCCATGTGAATCATATTTAAAGGACTAGTAGAGAGATCTCCAGCAATGGGTTTGAAGGAGTTCTTCCCTTGCTTTCCTTTCTGGCATGCACTGCACAAATTCTCCTTCTTGTATACAATGTTGGGCAGTCCATCAACAATGTGATCCCTTGCTAGCTTGTTGTCTATTTTGAAATTCAAGTGACTCAGCTTCTTGTGCTATTCCCAGCTAAGCTTTGAATCTCCTTTGGCTATCAGGCAAATTCCTTCTTTTGCAGTAGACCAATCAACAACATAGATGTTCCTTTTTCTGGCAGCTGTCAGAACGACTTCCTTAGTTGTCTCATGCTTGACAGAGCAACCTTCCTTTGAAAATTCAACAGTGTAGCCTTTGTCACAGAGCTGGCTAGCACTCAGCAAGTTGAACTTCAGGCCTTTAACATAAAAGACTTCATCAATGATTATCTGGTTCTTGATCAGCTTGCCTCTTCCTTTAGTTTGACCTTCTTTGTCATTAACACCAAAGGTAACTCTAGGTCCTTTGCATTTCTGGAACTTTATTAGGCAACTCTTGTCACCTGTCATGTGCCTGAAGCATCCACTATCAATGTACCATTCTTGCTCAGAGATGGCTCCAGCACAAAGTTCCTGCAAAATTAAGAGGAAGATTTAGGTACCCAAGCAATGTTGGGTCCTAGGGGGTCATGCAGTCTGGGCAGCCGGTACCACTTTGGTCTCATCAAGTGAAACGTTGGTGGGTGGTACCCATTGTCCACCTGGTAGTCATAGTAAACTGAAGTGTGATTCACTTTGGGCAGATGCTTGTGATGATCATGCTTCCGGTTTACATACTTCTGCATAGCTTTTATGGTCGGAAAGAAGTCCCATATACTATCAAGAGCAGAGAGGCGGTTACCTTTGGGCTTCTGAAGTTGACCAGCCAACCTCTTCTGCCTAAATTTGACCTTCTCTTGACATCTGCCTCTCTGGTGATCATCTCTGGTGGGGTAGTCATGAGAATCTCTGGTCGAGTTCTGTCTTTGTTTTCTGTTGTTTTGAAAACCTCTTCTGTTGTTAGATTTTCTGCCAGGTTCATTATTTTTTAAAACTTGTTTGGGTTGAACCTTTATCTTTTGTTTTTCTGGTCTGACCTTCTTATTAACAACCTTTGTGCCAGATACACCAGCTTGGAAAATGGGGCTATAGATCGGTGACACTATGACCTTATCTGCCTTAGCAACTCTAGTGCTAGGTATTACAGAAGGCTCACCTGATTCTATTGAGCCATATCCAATACCAAAACCAACGCCAATTTGTTGGTCAAGTACTAACCTTTCCATTGAAGACTGGGCCTTCTGGTAGGTGTTGTACTTGATCTCAACTGACTCTATTTCTCTTACCCTCTTTAGAAGAGAAACATTTTCAGCTTCCAGCTGATCTCTTTCTTTAATGAGAAGGTTGATTTTGATCTCAACCTCCTTTCTTAAATCAAGAATTGTAAGGAATAATTGTAATTAGATTTTGATGATGCTATATTAATTAGGACTTTAGAGTACCCCGCTTTAGGAAATTTGTATTAGAAATTCTCTTTGTATAATGTTTTTCTTAGAATAGTCGACTGACAAAAGACCTCCAGACAGAAGCTGGTTTGGCCCTCTGGTGAACCTCTATCTTGACGATAGACCTTCTGGTTCTCTGTTGGACCTCACCAGAACATGAGTAATAAAGGTCCTCTGTTGGCCTCTATCTTGGCAGAAAGACTAAGTACCCTCTGGTAGCTTATTCCAACAGAAGTGCTCGAGACCTTCACTGGTTGACTCTCTGGTAATTATACCAGAAGGTCTGACACTTAGAGAATTACTGATGATTATCCAAGCCGGTGATTTCAGCGGAAGATTCCTTCAACGGCTAGAAGACTTCAACGGAAAAGCTACAGTACGCGCATTAAATGCTCATTTAATGCGCCACATACGCTGAAGAGTAAAAGCTGATGATTAGCCGATATTCCAGGATATTCTTATCCCAAAATAGTAACTCGCCAACTTTATAGGATCCTACTGGTCAAGTCAATTGAACGCGCATTTAATGCAGTTGTCTTCCTCCTCCAACGGGAAGACAACCCCAGTATAAAAGATACTACTCGAAGAACAACCAGATAACTTTTACTCAACTCTTGCCCGAACAATATATTCAAAGTTTCAAACGCACAAACTTTCTTGAGATTACAACTTCATCTTCCTAAAAAAGAATTGCTTCGGTTCGAAAGATAATATTTTCACATCTACATATTCCAACAAAGAGCAAAGTTCCAACTGTTTTTCAACACTTCAAGCACTTCATCTACACATCCTTTGTGACGAAGCAAGTTGGAGAAACCCATGTTCTTACAAAGAACTCTTCTTTAAATAGAAGGACGTTCAAGTAACTAGAGTAGTGAAGTGGGGATACTTCAAGGAAGCTTAGTGAAAGAACCAGTCTTAAAGGAAGCAAGGAAGTGAATCCCAGGAGACATCTAGGCTTGAAGAAGACGTGGAGAGCTTCTTAAGTGCTAGGACTAAGGCTTTGTAATTGGAATTTTTACAAGCTTAGTGGAACAGTGATTTAGAGGAACGAGTTGTTCCTTGAACCACTATAAAAATCCCTGGTGTCATTTACTTACTGCTTTTATTTCTTGCAATTGCTTTAAACTGTTTAACTCCATAGATTTGGTCTCTGTGTTCAGCAGAACTCTTTCTGTGAGTTAACAGAAGGCCTGTTGCCTTCACTTCTCTTAAAGGCTAACCGGACAGAACCCCTACCAGAAGACCATCCGCTGCAAGTCTGTTCTGCCAACAGAACAGGCTATTCTGTTAAATCTGGTACTTAGTTTGAAAAAGTTAAAAACCAGTACAGTCTATTCACCCCCCTCTAGACTGTACCCAGTACAACCGGCACCAACAAGTGGTATCAGAGCCTCCTTGTTCTGATAATTTTTTAGGTTATTTATGTTAAGAAACGAGCTACGAACATGCATCTCATGCTTGATACGAAGCAAAAACATTTACAAAAGGATCTATACTATTCCATGAATTTCAATTGCTAATAAGCAATATAGTTTGCAATAAATCAAGAAACTAATCATTATAAGTTTGTATGAAACCATACCATTTGATGGATCAATGGAAACCTAGGTCTTAGCACTTGTTTATGTCATTTTAGCGTAGCAAGTACCATGCCTCTATGGTGTGCACACACGATCGGATCAGACTTGCTCAATGTACTAGCATCCAAAAAGGGTTTTCTCAAATTATGTTTTGTCTCAGTCTGTGTGAGAACGGCCATCCCTATTAAACTCTTAGGCTCCTCCTTTTATAGAGAACATAATGTAGAAAACCCTAGCAACAAACGGATATGGGCTTGAAGTCATTCGGACCCAAACACTATCCGATTCTGATCCAAAACGTTTTAGTGTGCGACCCTATAGGTTTATATTCCTTTGGTAGTATAATTAAATACTCTTTTAATTATACAACATTCAAAACGACCCAAAGAAATTATTATTATCCAAAGGATATAAAATTCAAAACGACACAACATATAAATATATTATGTCACATATATATTCCTTTGGCCAAACGATATCTAGATTGAATACAAGACTAGGCGAGTGTCATTCTTGTATAGTTCAATCATTGTATCTAGATTTCCAAGTATATTTAATACAAATGACACCTCATTTGTGCATGGCCATGCTATAATTAAATATACTTATCAAGGGGCCCAAAGATATCTTCTCTCAATATATGAAAGTGACAAATCCCATCTTAACCAACCACATACCTCTATATATTTCATAATACATTTGATCATTATCTATATAGTTACTCATTTAGGAGTAACCTTTGATAATGTCTAATGTATTAATCTTTATATTGGTAACCATGGTGATCTCAGGTCCGAGGACAATATGATTTCACTAAAGGGAACATCACTGATGACATTTATAACATTTCCTTGCAGTGTTCCCAAAACGGGTCGGTCCAATATTTGTTCACCAACAAGTATTAGTGTGTTTAGCTTGATATCACCATATCCATGACTTGTGGAACATAGTCATCAGCTAACCCACACTCTAATCAATATGTCTATGTAATCCTAGATTATAGAGATATGATTAGGGACATAGTATATTTTAAGAAACGACTAGTATTCCACAACCAAGTCACATACTTGGTGAACTAGTAATAATAATATACTATATTTAAGAATATAAGGTGAAATAAAATAAACCTTATTAATAAGCATAAGATATCCAACTATAAGTCATACACATATGAATAGTTCTAGGGCATATCTCTTTCAATAACAGATTGAAGCATGGGAATATCATTTCCAATGAGTAGTATTTCATCTACATACAATACCAGAAAGATTATTGCGCTCCCACTGACCTTCTTGTATACACAAGGTTCTTCTTCGTTTTTCATGAAACCAAACTCTTTGACAACCTCATTAAAACGAAGATTCTAACTCCGAGATGCTTGCTTAAGACCATATATGGATCTCTTAAGCTTGCATACTTTATTAGCATTTATCATATCGACAAAACCTTCAGGTTGTGTCATGTACACATCATCTTCAAGGTATCCATTTAGGAAAGCAATTTTGACATCCATTTGCCATATCTCATAGTCATAATACGCGGCGATGCTTAAAAGTATCCTGATTGATTTAAACATGACAACTGGAGAAAAGGATTCATCATAGTCAAAACCATGAATTTGTCGATATCCTTTTGCAACCAATCGAGCCTTATAGACATCGATCTTGCCATCCTTATCAAGCTTTATTTTGAAAATCCATTTGCATTCTATGGCTCTATAGCCATCTGGCAAGTCAACCAAGTCCCATACTTGATTGTCGTACATGGATTTCATTTCGGATCTCATGGCTTCTTGCCATTCTTTGGAACTAGAACTCTCCATTGCTTCCTTGAAAGTGAGTGGCTCATTGTTATCTAACAATAACACGTCTTTCTCATTTGAGACGATAAATGAATATCTCTCAGGTTCTCGACGTGGCCTACTTGACCTTCGTAAGGTTGTCACTGCTTCTAGAGCCTGTGAACCTGTTTGCATATTTGATTCAGGCTCTTCATTGAGAGCATCAATTTCATCTTGAATTTCTTCAAGATGTATCTTGCTCCCACTGTTCTCCTTTGAAAGAAATTCTCTTTCTAAGAAGACACCATTCCGAGCTACAAACACTTTGTTTTCGGTCTGGTTATAGAAGTAATATCCTTTGGTTTCTTTAGGATATCCAACAAAGAAGCATCTCTCTGATTTGGGTTCTAATTTAGTCGTGGTCAATCGTCTAACGAAAGCTTGACATCCCCAAATCATAAAAAATGATAAACTAGGAACCTTTCCAGTCCATAACTCGTAAGGTGTCTTTTCTACAGCCTTGTATGGAGATCTATTCAGTGTGAACGCTGCAGTTTCAAGAGCATATCCCCAAAAGGATGCTGGAAGGGAAGTCTGACTCATCATTGATCAAACCATGCCTAACAGAGTCCGATTCCTCCTTTATGATACACCATTCCATTGTGGTGTTCCTGGTGGAGTAAGTTGGGAAATGATGCCACAACTTTTAAGATGATCATTGAAATCATGGCTTAAATATTCTCCTCCCCGATCTGATCGAAGAATTTTAATACTCTTACCAAATTGATTTTGTACTTCATTCTGAAAATCCTTGAATCTTCCAAAAGATTCTGATTTATGTTTCATCAAATAAACATAACCATATCTACTGAGATCATCAGTGAATGTGATGAAGTATTGATATCCTCCTCTAGCATGTGTGTTCAGTGGTCCACATACATCAGTATGAATGAGTCCCAAAAGATCACTTGCCCTTTCGTTGTTACCAATGAATGGACTCTTAGTCATCTTTCCCAATAAACAAGATTCACAACGTTTAAGAGACTGGAAGTCAAATGAGCTTAGAAGACCATCTTTATGGAGCTTCTGTAAGCGTATCTCATTTATGTGGCCTAAGCGACAATGCCATAGAAGAGTAGGATTAGAATCATCAGACTTGATTCTCTTACTACTTACGTTATAGATATCTATTTCAAGATTTAGAATGTAAAGACCATCCAATAATTGGCCAAAACCATAGTGCACATTATTCTTAGAAAACGAACAAGTATTGTTCTTAAAGTTAAATTCAAAACCTTCCTTGTCCAACAATGAAATAGAAATAATGTTTCTGCTAAACGAAGGCACATGGTAGCAATTATTCAATTCTAAAATAACTCCTGAAGGCAAAGGTATTTCGAGTGTTCCTACGGCTAAAGCAGCAACTTTTGCATGATTTCCAACTCGTAGGTCCACTTCCCCTTTAGCCAGCTTCCTACTCCTTTTGAACCCCTGCACATTTGTACGAATGTGAGATGCACTTCCAGTATCTAATACCCAAGAAGTAGAAGAAGCTGAAGTAACATTTACTTCTATAACGTAAGTACCTGATTTAGAAGAATTCATTCCCTTCTTTTCCTCAAGGTATTTCTTACAGTTCCTCTTCCAATGACCCTTTTCATTGCAGTGGAAGCATAACATTTCAACTTGTGAATTAGGCTTGGGCTTAGATTTCACCTTGTTGTTTTTCCAGTTCTTAACGGGAGTTTTGCCCTTGCCCTTTCCTTTCTTAGTTCCATGTCTCTTGAAACCCTTTCCCTTTTGAACCACTAGAGCATCGTTCTTCCTTTTCTTAACAATGTTCTGCTCAGCCGTTTTCAACATTCCATGAAGCTCATTCAATGTCTTCTCCATATGGTGCATGTTGAAATTCATGATGAAACCATCAAATGATTCTGGCAATGACTAGAGAATGACATCAGTAGCCAACTCTTGGCTAATGGTTGTCCCCAACCTTTCAAAGTGATCAATGTACCCAATCATTTTGAGTACATGGGGGCTAACAGAGCTTCCCTCGTGAAGCTTGCATGAAAACAAAGACTTAGTAGTCTCATAGCGTTCAACTCGAGCTTGTTCTTGAAACAAACCTTTTAGTTCCTTAACCATGTCGAAAGCACTTAAGTTCTCAAACTGTTTTTGCAGATCAGCGTTTATGCTAGCAAGCATGAGGCACGAAACATCCAAATCATCATTTAGATGCTTCTGATATGCATCCTTTTGAGCACGAGGGGCATTAGCTGCTGGTTCTTCAGCAGGAATTGCATTCTCGAGGACATAGTCTTTCCTCTCATGCTTGAGAACAATTCTCAAATTCCTAAACCAGTCTAGGAAGTTCATTGTGTTCAGTTTTTCCTTCTCAAGGACGGATCGCAGGGAAAAAGCGGATGTGTTGTTATTTTCCATTTTCTACAGAAAACATGTACAAAGATTAATATGTGTGCTTATTATATAAACATCCTACTATGTCAAACAAGTAAACGTCCCAATGGGACATAGTAGGACCAAGATCCCTTTTAGCAAAAATTTGAGAAAGCTTTGGCTTTTCACTCAAAACTTTGTTAATTGGGTAAGCAATAATTACTTTTCACTCAAGAAGTGCAAAACTGCCAAAGAAATCTGGGATACTCTTGAGCTCATTGGAGCAGGTGATGAGCAAGAGAAGGACAACAAACTAACCATTGCCAACAAGAAGTTTGATGACTTTAAACTTCTCCCTTGTGAAAGCATCTCCAAGATGTATGACAGACTCCTTACTCTCACTGTAGAAATCTCTGAACTTGGCAAGGAACTCACCACCAAGGAGATCAACGTCAAAGTGTTGAGAGGTCTACCCTCAGCATGGAAGATGAAGGTGGTTGCTGTCTAAGCCAGCAAGAATGTGAAGACTTATCCTACAGACAAGCTCATCTCTGACCTCAAAGCTCATGAGTTCGAGATGATAGAAGAAAAGGAAGATGTACCAGAAGAGAGGACCACCACAACCGTCACAGCTAGTACATCTAAGGTAAATGATTTTGACCCTTCAATACTTTTATTTGACGAATATATGGTTGCTTTTTCCAGAAGGTTCAAGAAGAAACCAAAAGATGGAAGAAGTCCATCTGCCACCAGAAAACCATTCCAGAAGACCAAATCTAGAGAGAGTAGTGGAGAGCTTCTCTGCTACAACTGTAGGATGCCTGGACATTTCAAGGCAAATTGTCCTCACCCCAGAGTGTCCAAGAGACAAGGACAAGATGGAGAAAAGAAATATGAAGACAATTCTAGGAGAAGGAAGGCACTTGTCATAGAACAGTTCGAGAAAGACCCCCATTCTGAGAGAGAATCCAGTTCTGATTCTGATTCTGATGAGGCCTTCTGTTGCCTTGATACTGAAATAGAAGACCTATGCCTCATGGCCCAATCTGATGATGAGGTAACCTCCTCTTCTAACTCTCGTTTTTCTTTGGTAGGCACAACTTTAAATGATGATGCAATGTCATCATTATGGGAAGTGTTTAGAACTATCCAGACCACTTATTCTTTAGTCAAAGAAGAAAACAGTAAGCTAAAAGTTGAAATCTCTGAATTAAGAAAAGAGACTGACGTAAAAATCAATCTCTTAATTAAGGAAAGGGATGAACTTGAAGCTGAAAATGTTTCTCTTCTTGATAGAATAAGAGAAATTAAACATTTTGAGGATATACTCAATAGCCTTATGAAAATGCAAACTTCTCTAAAGGTTGTTGATGTTGATCAAATGTTTTCCCCTGTCTCTGGTCTTGGGTATGTTGCAACAGAATCCGGTGAGCCTTCTGTAAGACCTAGCACCAGAGTTGCTAAGGCTGATAAGGTCATAGAGCCACGGATTTCTAGCCCCATTTGTCATGGTGGTGTATCTGGCACTAAGGTCTGTCATGAGGAAGTTAGACCAGAAAAAGGAAAGATAAAGGTTCAACAGAAACCCATTTTGAAAATTAATGAACCTGGCAGAAAACCTAACAACAGAAGAGGTTTTCAGAAAAATCAAAGACAAAACCACAATAGACAACCTAATGATAACCGTGCTAGAAATGATCACCAGAAAAGCAGGTATCAAGAGAAAGTTAACTTTAGGCAGAAGAGGTTGGCTGGTCAACTTCAGAAGCCCAAAGCTAACCGCCCCTCTGCTCTTGATAGTATATGGGACTTCTTTCCTACCAAGAAAGCTATGCAAAAATATGTGAACAGGAAGCATGTCCCTCACAAGCATCTACCCAAGGTGAATCACACTTCAGTTTACTATGACTACCACGTGGACAATGGGTACCACCCACCAAGGTTTCACTTGATGAGACCAAAGTGGTACCAACTACCACGACTCCATGACCCCCTAGGACCCAACATTGCTTGGGTACCTAAATCTTTCTTTTAATTCTGCAGGAACAGTGTGCTGGAGCTATCTCTGAACGAGAATGGTTTATTGATAGTGGATGCTCCAGGCACATGATAGGTGACAGAAGTTGCCTAACTGAGTTCCAGAAATACAAAGGACCTAGAGTTACCTTTGGTGGTAATGACAAAGAAGGTCAAACAAAAGGAAGAGGCAAGCTGATCAAAAAACCAAATAATCATTGATGATGTCTCTTATGTCAAAGGCCTGAAGTTCAATCTGCTAAGTGCTAACCAATTCTGTGACAAAGGCTACACTTTCAAATTTTCAAAGGAAGGCTGCTCTGTCAAGCATGAGACAACTAAGGAAGTGGTTCTGACTGCAAGAGGAAAAAGAAACATCTATGTTGTTGATTGGAAAACTTCAAAAGCTGGAGTATGCCTGATAGCCAAGAGAGATTCAAAACTAAGCTGGGACTGTCATAAGACGCTTAGCCATTTGAATTTCAAAACAATCAACAAACTGGCAAGAGAACACATTATAGATGGGCTGCCATACATGGTGTTCAAGAAAGAGACTTTCTGCAGTGCATGCCAGACGGGAAAACAAGTAAAGAACTCTTTCAAACCTATTGCTGGAGATCTTTCTACTAGTCCTCTAAATCTGATCGACATGGATTTATTTGGACCAGTTGAAAGTCCAAGTGTTGGTGGTAAGAAATCTACACTAGTCATGGTTGATGACTATTCGAGATATACATGGACTATCGTTTTGACAAAGAAAAATGAAACTCTTCAGAAGTTGCCCTCTCTGTTAAAGAACCTTCAGACTGAGAAGAATATGAAAGTCAGGACAATCAGATCTGACAGAGGAACTGAATTTGTCAACCAAGTCATTAAGGACTTCTGTGATCAAAATGGAACCTTTCATCAACTCTCTGCCGCCAGAACACCTCAACAGAAAGGCATAGGAGAAAGGAGGAACAGAACATTGAAAGAAGCTGCAAGGACAATGATTGCAGAATCATGATTACACATGAGATACTGGGCTGAAGCAATCAACACTGCATGCTACACCCAGAATAGAAGCATGATCAACAAGAATCACCAGAAGACCCCTTATGAACCATGGAAAGGAAGGAATCCCAACATCAGTTATTTCCATATATTTGGATGCAAATGCTATATTCTGAATAATGGAAAGGAGCATCTAAAGGTATTTTAAAAAAACTGATGAAGGTCTATTCATAGGCTACTCAAGCACAAGCAAAGCCTATAGAGTACTGAACAGAAGAACTCTACATGTTGAAGAATCTATACATGTAAAGTTTGATGATAGCACCCCTGTTGAAGAAGTAATAGAGATCCTCAAGGAAGTCACTATAGCTGACAGAACTCCTGAATCAACAGAAGTGGTACCAGTTAATCCAGTGTTTCCAACACCTGCACCAAACCCCCTTCTGTTAAATGAAGACGACGATTCAGAAGATGAGGAACCAAAGAAACCCATACAACAACTGAAAGAACCTGATCTCACATGGTTAAGAGATCATCCTCTTAACCAAGTAATTGGACAAATAAGAAGTGGTGTACAAACCAGATCTGCCTGAACAGGAAGAGAAGCAATGTGTGCATGCTACATCTCTCAGATGGAACCTATGACTGTAGAAGAAGCCCTTGCAGACTCACACTGGATCAATGCAATGCAAGAAGAGCTTACTCAATTTGAAAGGAACAAAGTGTGGGAACTTGTTGTTAGACCAAAGCACCAGAATGTCATTAGAACCAAATGGGTATTTAAGAACGAAGCAGATGAAGAAGGCAACATTGTAAGGAATAAAGCAAGGTTGGTAGCTAAGGGATACTACCAAGAAGAAGGAATTGATTTGATGAGACTTTTGCACAGGTTGTCAGATTAGAAGCCATCAGAATCTTCCTAGCTTATGATGCCTAAAACAACATCAAGGTTTACCAGATGGATGTCAAAAGTGCATTTCTGAATGGAGATCTTGAAGAAGAAGTTTATGTGGAACAACCACCAGGTTTTATCATTCCTACTCAATCTTCTTGTGTCTACAAGCTTAGAAAGACCCTCTATGGTCTTAAGCAAGCTCCCAGAGCATGGTATGACACATTGTCCCTATTCCTAGTGAACCATGTGTTTACTAAGGGAAAGGTTGACAAAACTCTATTTCAAATCTTTGTTGCTAATCATATTCTGTTAGTACAAATATATGTTGATGATATTATATTTGGAAGTACTAATTCAGAATTATGCAAGAAATTTTCTCAAGTTATGCAGAGTCAATTTGAAATGAGTATAATGGGAGAACTGAGCTACTTCCTAGGACTGCAAGTGAAACAAGTTCCTGAAGGAATTTTTATCAACCAAGGGAAGTACACCAGAGACCTGATCAAGAAGTTTGGAGTAGAAGGAAAATCCTCAGTAAAGATTCCCATGAACACTTCTCAAGGAATTGGACCAGATGATGAAGGAAAAGATATTGATGCAACAACATACAAAGGAATCATTGGATCTCTTCTCTACCTAACTGCAAGCAGACCATATATATCCTTCTCTGTTGGAATCTGTGCCAAATACCAATCAAAGCCCAAGGAGAGCCATCTAAGTGCTGCAAAAAGAATCATCAGATATATCAAAGGAAATCCAAATGCAGACCTATGGTATCCCAAGGGAGGTAACTTTGAACTAATTGGTTACTCTGACTCAGATTTTGCAGGTTGCAGGTTAGAAAGAAAAAGCACCTTTGGTCATTGCCAATTGCTAGGTGGGAGACTTGTCTCCTGGTTTAGCAAGAAGCAGAACTCAATCTCAACAAGTACAGCTGAAGCTGAATACATTGCAGCTGGGAGTTGCTGTGCTCAGTTACTCTAGATGAAACAACAACTGAAGGATTATGGCATTCAAGCAAAGGAGATCAAACTTCTCTGTGACAACACAAATGATATTGCAATCACTCAAAATCTAGTTCTTCACTCCAGGACAAAGCACATTGAGATCATACATCACTTCATCAGAGATCATGTTGAGAAGAAGCACATATGCATGGAGCATGTGTCAACAGAAGACCAGCTTGCAGATATACTAACCAAGCATTTGCCTGAGGCTAGGTTCAACAAACTGAGAGAAGAATTGGGAATGATGGATGAAATTCCCAGAGAAGGTTGAGAGAAAGACTTTCTGTTACAGATTCTCTGATAACAGAATTCCTGTTGCAGAACCCCTTCTGTTCCTTGCCTTGAACAGAGAATCTCCGTTCCTACCAGAACACCTCAGCAACAGAAACCCTTCTTATCCCTAACAGAAGGTTGTGGACTTAGAAATTTTTTGAGGAACGGGCAGACCTAAGTACTTGAACAGGTCTTTTACCTTCTTACCCCTGATAACTAACTCCTCAACGGAAACGTCTTTCTGCCCGCATTTCATTAAATGCTACCTTGAAACCGCCAATAATCTCAAACGTCCACTAAACTAAACCCATATATTCCCTCTTTTCAACCTAAAACCGCTACTGCTCTCATCTCTTTCAAGCATTCAAACCTCCATAACTCTCAAGCTTTCCAAAACCTCTCTTCTGCTCTAATGGCGTTCATCAGCTTCAACTCTCTCTCAAAGGCTCAACAAGAAACTCTGACCAAGAATGTTCTTACTGGGATGAAATGCGACCTCTACGCACTCCCAAGACTCGCTGAGGACGAGGAACTAATGGAGAGGATAATTGAGTGTCTCAATGGCTCTCAACTGAGCAAGGTACCTACAACTTCTCTTAGTACAATAATGTTGATGTGGTTGAGTTCTACCTCAACGCTGACTACAAAGACAAGGTTATCACCTCCACTGTAAATGGAGAAAAGGTCATTGTTGATGCGGAGGTCATCAATGGCCTTTTTCAAATCTAGGTTGAAGACAAGTGCAATGGTCTCATTGACCTAGAAACTGTGGAACTCACTGCCGACCAGGTGCCAATATTCCCAATATTCCCAAGCTGACAGGGAAGAAGCACTTTCTGAAGAGAGACCTTAAGTTGTTTGTGAATATCCTTCACAAATGTGTCTGGTGTAGATACACATCCACAGACGAGTTCACCATCTCCCAGGCCAAGACCATTTATGTTGTGTTGCACAAGGCAAACCTCAACTGGGGAAAGGTCATTCTCAGATCCATGATTGAGTTTGTCAAGGTGGCCAAGAAGAAGAATACAGAAACGGGCATCTATTCTTGGAAGGTAGGCCATTCCCTACTCATTTCTGAGCTACTAGTGCAAGGAGTTGGCTTTAGGAAGCCAATCAAGGTGGATCACTCTAAGGTGATTTTCATGACCACCTCAAGCAACAGAGATGCTGCAATCAAGGCAGAAATCAAGAGATTGGCGAAACTAGACCTAAACAAGCAAAAGCTCCAACAGAAACCCTCCCAACAGAATACTATCTCCAGCTCTGAGGAGGAACCCTTGGTGAGAAAGGTTGTAAAGAAAGCCGTTCCTAAGAAGAAGATAGTGACCAAGAAAGCTAACCCCAAGAGAAAGAAACCCTCTTCTGAGTCCAGAACACCTACCCCTTCTGCCTCTCCGGTTTCTAAGAAACAGAAGGCCAGAACCCCTGTCATCCAGAAAACCCCAAAAGCTCAGGGGGAACCAGAAAAATCTGGATTATCTATTCTACCCAAAAACCCTCTGTGGAAAGACAAGAAAATAATCTTTGAGTCTAGTGACTCTTAGGACGAAATAGTGGTAAAGGATGCAATCAGAAACATGACTTGGTTGATGACTATTCCAGATATACATGGACTATCTTTTTGACAAAGAAAAATTAAACTCTTCAGAAGTTGCCCTCTCTGTTAAAGAACCTTCAGACTGAGAAGAATATGAAAGTCAGGACAATCAGATCTGACAGAGGAACTGAATTTGTCAACCAAGTCATTAAGGACTTCTGTGATCAAAATGGAACCTTTCATCAACTCTCTGCCGCCAGAACACCTCAACAGAAAGGCATAGGAGAAAGGAGGAACAGAACATTGAAAGAAGCTGCAAGGACAATGATTGCAGAATCATGATTACACATGAGATACTGGGCTGAAGCAATCAACACTGCATGCTACACCCAGAATAGAAGCATGATCAACAAGAATCACCAGAAGACCCCTTATGAACCATGGAAAGGAAGGAATCCCAACATCAGTTATTTCCATATATTTGGATGCAAATGCTATATTCTGAATAATGGAAAGGAGCATCTAAAGGTATTTCAAAAAAACTGATGAAGGTCTATTCATAGGCTACTCAAGCACAAGCAAAGCCTATAGAGTACTGAACAGAAGAACTCTACATGTTGAAGAATCTATACATGTAAAGTTTGATGATAGCACCCCTGTTGAAGAAGTAATAGAGATCCTCAAGGAAGTCACTATAGCTGACAGAACTCCTGAATCAACAGAAGTGGTACCAGTTAATCCAGTGTTTCCAACACCTGCACCAAACCCCCTTCTGTTAAATGAAGACGACGATTCAGAAGATGAGGAACCAAAGAAACCCATACAACAACTGAAAGAACCTGATCTCACATGGTTAAGAGATCATCCTCTTAACCAAGTAATTGGACAAATAAGAAGTGGTGTACAAACCAGATCTGCCTGAACAGGAAGAGAAGCAATGTGTGCATGCTACATCTCTCAGATGGAACCTATGACTGTAGAAGAAGCCCTTGCAGACTCACACTGGATCAATGCAATGCAAGAAGAGCTTACTCAATTTGAAAGGAACAAAGTGTGGGAACTTGTTGTTAGACCAAAGCACCAGAATGTCATTAGAACCAAATGGGTATTTAAGAACGAAGCAGATGAAGAAGGCAACATTGTAAGGAATAAAGCAAGGTTGGTAGCTAAGGGATACTACCAAGAAGAAGGAATTGATTTGATGAGACTTTTGCACAGGTTGTCAGATTAGAAGCCATCAGAATCTTCCTAGCTTATGATGCCTAAAACAACATCAAGGTTTACCAGATGGATGTCAAAAGTGCATTTCTGAATGGAGATCTTGAAGAAGAAGTTTATGTGGAACAACCACCAGGTTTTATCATTCCTACTCAATCTTCTTGTGTCTACAAGCTTAGAAAGACCCTCTATGGTCTTAAGCAAGCTCCCAGAGCATGGTATGACACATTGTCCCTATTCCTAGTGAACCATGTGTTTACTAAGGGAAAGGTTGACAAAACTCTATTTCAAATCTTTGTTGCTAATCATATTCTGTTAGTACAAATATATGTTGATGATATTATATTTGGAAGTACTAATTCAGAATTATGCAAGAAATTTTCTCAAGTTATGCAGAGTCAATTTGAAATGAGTATAATGGGAGAACTGAGCTACTTCCTAGGACTGCAAGTGAAACAAGTTCCTGAAGGAATTTTTATCAACCAAGGGAAGTACACCAGAGACCTGATCAAGAAGTTTGGAGTAGAAGGAAAATCCTCAGTAAAGATTCCCATGAACACTTCTCAAGGAATTGGACCAGATGATGAAGGAAAAGATATTGATGCAACAACATACAAAGGAATCATTGGATCTCTTCTCTACCTAACTGCAAGCAGACCATATATATCCTTCTCTGTTGGAATCTGTGCCAAATACCAATCAAAGCCCAAGGAGAGCCATCTAAGTGCTGCAAAAGAATCATCAGATATATCAAAGGAAATCCAAATGCAGACCTATGGTATCCCAAGGGAGGTAACTTTGAACTAATTGGTTACTCTGACTCAGATTTTGCAGGTTGCAGGTTAGAAAGAAAAAGCACCTCTGGTCATTGCCAATTGCTAGGTGGGAGACTTGTCTCCTGGTTTAGCAAGAAGCAGAACTCAATCTCAACAAGTACAGCTGAAGCTGAATACATTGCAGCTGGGAGTTGCTGTGCTCAGTTACTCTAGATGAAACAACAACTGAAGGATTATGGCATTCAAGCAAAGGAGATCAAACTTCTCTGTGACAACACAAATGATATTGCAATCACTCAAAATCTAGTTCTTCACTCCAGGACAAAGCACATTGAGATCATACATCACTTCATCAGAGATCATGTTGAGAAGAAGCACATATGCATGGAGCATGTGTCAACAGAAGACCAGCTTGCAGATATACTAACCAAGCATTTGCCTGAGGCTAGGTTCAACAAACTGAGAGAAGAATTGGGAATGATGGATGAAATTCCCAGAGAAGGTTGAGAGAAAGACTTTCTGTTACAGATTCTCTGATAACAGAATTCCTGTTGCAGAACCCCTTCTGTTCCTTGCCTTGAACAGAGAATCTCCGTTCCTACCAGAACACCTCAGCAACAGAAACCCTTCTTATCCCTAACAGAAGGTTGTGGACTTAGAAATTTTTTGAGGAACGGGCAGACCTAAGTACTTGAACAGGTCTTTTACCTTCTTACCCCTGATAACTAACTCCTCAACGGAAACGTCTTTCTGCCCGCATTTCATTAAATGCTACCTTGAAACCGCCAATAATCTCAAACGTCCACTAAACTAAACCCATATATTCCCTCTTTTCAACCTAAAACCGCTACTGCTCTCATCTCTTTCAAGCATTCAAACCTCCATAACTCTCAAGCTTTCCAAAACCTCTCTTCTGCTCTAATGGCGTTCATCAGCTTCAACTCTCTCTCAAAGGCTCAACAAGAAACTCTGACCAAGAATGTTCTTACTGGGATGAAATGCGACCTCTACGCACTCCCAAGACTCGCTGAGGACGAGGAACTAATGGAGAGGATAATTGAGTGTCTCAATGGCTCTCAACTGAGCAAGGTACCTACAACTTCTCTTAGTACAATAATGTTGATGTGGTTGAGTTCTACCTCAACGCTGACTACAAAGACAAGGTTATCACCTCCACTGTAAATGGAGAAAAGGTCATTGTTGATGCGGAGGTCATCAATGGCCTTTTTCAAATCTAGGTTGAAGACAAGTGCAATGGTCTCATTGACCTAGAAACTGTGGAACTCACTGCCGACCAGGTGCCAATATTCCCAATATTCCCAAGCTGACAGGGAAGAAGCACTTTCTGAAGAGAGACCTTAAGTTGTTTGTGAATATCCTTCACAAATGTGTCTGGTGTAGATACACATCCACAGACGAGTTCACCATCTCCCAGGCCAAGACCATTTATGTTGTGTTGCACAAGGCAAACCTCAACTGGGGAAAGGTCATTCTCAGATCCATGATTGAGTTTGTCAAGGTGGCCAAGAAGAAGAATACAGAAACGGGCATCTATTCTTGGAAGGTAGGCCATTCCCTACTCATTTCTGAGCTACTAGTGCAAGGAGTTGGCTTTAGGAAGCCAATCAAGGTGGATCACTCTAAGGTGATTTTCATGACCACCTCAAGCAACAGAGATGCTGCAATCAAGGCAGAAATCAAGAGATTGGCGAAACTAGACCTAAACAAGCAAAAGCTCCAACAGAAACCCTCCCAACAGAATACTATCTCCAGCTCTGAGGAGGAACCCTTGGTGAGAAAGGTTGTAAAGAAAGCCGTTCCTAAGAAGAAGATAGTGACCAAGAAAGCTAACCCCAAGAGAAAGAAACCCTCTTCTGAGTCCAGAACACCTACCCCTTCTGCCTCTCCGGTTTCTAAGAAACAGAAGGCCAGAACCCCTGTCATCCAGAAAACCCCAAAAGCTCAGGGGGAACCAGAAAAATCTGGATTATCTATTCTACCCAAAAACCCTCTGTGGAAAGACAAGAAAATAATCTTTGAGTCTAGTGACTCTTAGGACGAAATAGTGGTAAAGGATGCAATCAGAAACATGACTTGGTTGATGACTATTCCAGATATACATGGACTATCTTTTTGACAAAGAAAAATTAAACTCTTCAGAAGTTGCCCTCTCTGTTAAAGAACCTTCAGACTGAGAAGAATATGAAAGTCAGGACAATCAGATCTGACAGAGGAACTGAATTTGTCAACCAAGTCATTAAGGACTTCTGTGATCAAAATGGAACCTTTCATCAACTCTCTGCCGCCAGAACACCTCAACAGAAAGGCATAGGAGAAAGGAGGAACAGAACATTGAAAGAAGCTGCAAGGACAATGATTGCAGAATCATGATTACACATGAGATACTGGGCTGAAGCAATCAACACTGCATGCTACACCCAGAATAGAAGCATGATCAACAAGAATCACCAGAAGACCCCTTATGAACCATGGAAAGGAAGGAATCCCAACATCAGTTATTTCCATATATTTGGATGCAAATGCTATATTCTGAATAATGGAAAGGAGCATCTAAAGGTATTTCAAAAAAACTGATGAAGGTCTATTCATAGGCTACTCAAGCACAAGCAAAGCCTATAGAGTACTGAACAGAAGAACTCTACATGTTGAAGAATCTATACATGTAAAGTTTGATGATAGCACCCCTGTTGAAGAAGTAATAGAGATCCTCAAGGAAGTCACTATAGCTGACAGAACTCCTGAATCAACAGAAGTGGTACCAGTTAATCCAGTGTTTCCAACACCTGCACCAAACCCCCTTCTGTTAAATGAAGACGACGATTCAGAAGATGAGGAACCAAAGAAACCCATACAACAACTGAAAGAACCTGATCTCACATGGTTAAGAGATCATCCTCTTAACCAAGTAATTGGACAAATAAGAAGTGGTGTACAAACCAGATCTGCCTGAACAGGAAGAGAAGCAATGTGTGCATGCTACATCTCTCAGATGGAACCTATGACTGTAGAAGAAGCCCTTGCAGACTCACACTGGATCAATGCAATGCAAGAAGAGCTTACTCAATTTGAAAGGAACAAAGTGTGGGAACTTGTTGTTAGACCAAAGCACCAGAATGTCATTAGAACCAAATGGGTATTTAAGAACGAAGCAGATGAAGAAGGCAACATTGTAAGGAATAAAGCAAGGTTGGTAGCTAAGGGATACTACCAAGAAGAAGGAATTGATTTGATGAGACTTTTGCACAGGTTGTCAGATTAGAAGCCATCAGAATCTTCCTAGCTTATGATGCCTAAAACAACATCAAGGTTTACCAGATGGATGTCAAAAGTGCATTTCTGAATGGAGATCTTGAAGAAGAAGTTTATGTGGAACAACCACCAGGTTTTATCATTCCTACTCAATCTTCTTGTGTCTACAAGCTTAGAAAGACCCTCTATGGTCTTAAGCAAGCTCCCAGAGCATGGTATGACACATTGTCCCTATTCCTAGTGAACCATGTGTTTACTAAGGGAAAGGTTGACAAAACTCTATTTCAAATCTTTGTTGCTAATCATATTCTGTTAGTACAAATATATGTTGATGATATTATATTTGGAAGTACTAATTCAGAATTATGCAAGAAATTTTCTCAAGTTATGCAGAGTCAATTTGAAATGAGTATAATGGGAGAACTGAGCTACTTCCTAGGACTGCAAGTGAAACAAGTTCCTGAAGGAATTTTTATCAACCAAGGGAAGTACACCAGAGACCTGATCAAGAAGTTTGGAGTAGAAGGAAAATCCTCAGTAAAGATTCCCATGAACACTTCTCAAGGAATTGGACCAGATGATGAAGGAAAAGATATTGATGCAACAACATACAAAGGAATCATTGGATCTCTTCTCTACCTAACTGCAAGCAGACCATATATATCCTTCTCTGTTGGAATCTGTGCCAAATACCAATCAAAGCCCAAGGAGAGCCATCTAAGTGCTGCAAAAAGAATCATCAGATATATCAAAGGAAATCCAAATGCAGACCTATGGTATCCCAAGGGAGGTAACTTTGAACTAATTGGTTACTCTGACTCAGATTTTGCAGGTTGCAGGTTAGAAAGAAAAAGCACCTCTGGTCATTGCCAATTGCTAGGTGGGAGACTTGTCTCCTGGTTTAGCAAGAAGCAGAACTCAATCTCAACAAGTACAGCTGAAGCTGAATACATTGCAGCTGGGAGTTGCTGTGCTCAGTTACTCTAGATGAAACAACAACTGAAGGATTATGGCATTCAAGCAAAGGAGATCAAACTTCTCTGTGACAACACAAATGATATTGCAATCACTCAAAATCTAGTTCTTCACTCCAGGACAAAGCACATTGAGATCATACATCACTTCATCAGAGATCATGTTGAGAAGAAGCACATATGCATGGAGCATGTGTCAACAGAAGACCAGCTTGCAGATATACTAACCAAGCATTTGCCTGAGGCTAGGTTCAACAAACTGAGAGAAGAATTGGGAATGATGGATGAAATTCCCAGAGAAGGTTGAGAGAAAGACTTTCTGTTACAGATTCTCTGATAACAGAATTCCTGTTGCAGAACCCCTTCTGTTCCTTGCCTTGAACAGAGAATCTCCGTTCCTACCAGAACACCTCAGCAACAGAAACCCTTCTTATCCCTAACAGAAGGTTGTGGACTTAGAAATTTTTTGAGGAACGGGCAGACCTAAGTACTTGAACAGGTCTTTTACCTTCTTACCCCTGATAACTAACTCCTCAACGGAAACGTCTTTCTGCCCGCATTTCATTAAATGCTACCTTGAAACCGCCAATAATCTCAAACGTCCACTAAACTAAACCCATATATTCCCTCTTTTCAACCTAAAACCGCTACTGCTCTCATCTCTTTCAAGCATTCAAACCTCCATAACTCTCAAGCTTTCCAAAACCTCTCTTCTGCTCTAATGGCGTTCATCAGCTTCAACTCTCTCTCAAAGGCTCAACAAGAAACTCTGACCAAGAATGTTCTTACTGGGATGAAATGCGACCTCTACGCACTCCCAAGACTCGCTGAGGACGAGGAACTAATGGAGAGGATAATTGAGTGTCTCAATGGCTCTCAACTGAGCAAGGTACCTACAACTTCTCTTAGTACAATAATGTTGATGTGGTTGAGTTCTACCTCAACGCTGACTACAAAGACAAGGTTATCACCTCCACTGTAAATGGAGAAAAGGTCATTGTTGATGCGGAGGTCATCAATGGCCTTTTTCAAATCTAGGTTGAAGACAAGTGCAATGGTCTCATTGACCTAGAAACTGTGGAACTCACTGCCGACCAGGTGCCAATATTCCCAATATTCCCAAGCTGACAGGGAAGAAGCACTTTCTGAAGAGAGACCTTAAGTTGTTTGTGAATATCCTTCACAAATGTGTCTGGTGTAGATACACATCCACAGACGAGTTCACCATCTCCCAGGCCAAGACCATTTATGTTGTGTTGCACAAGGCAAACCTCAACTGGGGAAAGGTCATTCTCAGATCCATGATTGAGTTTGTCAAGGTGGCCAAGAAGAAGAATACAGAAACGGGCATCTATTCTTGGAAGGTAGGCCATTCCCTACTCATTTCTGAGCTACTAGTGCAAGGAGTTGGCTTTAGGAAGCCAATCAAGGTGGATCACTCTAAGGTGATTTTCATGACCACCTCAAGCAACAGAGATGCTGCAATCAAGGCAGAAATCAAGAGATTGGCGAAACTAGACCTAAACAAGCAAAAGCTCCAACAGAAACCCTCCCAACAGAATACTATCTCCAGCTCTGAGGAGGAACCCTTGGTGAGAAAGGTTGTAAAGAAAGCCGTTCCTAAGAAGAAGATAGTGACCAAGAAAGCTAATCCCAAGAGAAAGAAACCCTCTTCTGAGTCCAGAACACCTACCCCTTCTGCCTCTCCGGTTTCTAAGAAACAGAAGGCCAGAACCCCTGTCATCCAGAAAACCCCAAAAGCTCAGGGGGAACCAGAAAAATCTGGATTATCTATTCTACCCAAAAACCCTCTGTGGAAAGACAAGAAAATAATCTTTGAGTCTAGTGACTCTTAGGACGAAATAGTGGTAAAGGATGCAATCAGAAACATGACTTGGTTGATGACTATTCCAGATATACATGGACTATCTTTTTGACAAAGAAAAATTAAACTCTTCAGAAGTTGCCCTCTCTGTTAAAGAACCTTCAGACTGAGAAGAATATGAAAGTCAGGACAATCAGATCTGACAGAGGAACTGAATTTGTCAACCAAGTCATTAAGGACTTCTGTGATCAAAATGGAACCTTTCATCAACTCTCTGCCGCCAGAACACCTCAACAGAAAGGCATAGGAGAAAGGAGGAACAGAACATTGAAAGAAGCTGCAAGGACAATGATTGCAGAATCATGATTACACATGAGATACTGGGCTGAAGCAATCAACACTGCATGCTACACCCAGAATAGAAGCATGATCAACAAGAATCACCAGAAGACCCCTTATGAACCATGGAAAGGAAGGAATCCCAACATCAGTTATTTCCATATATTTGGATGCAAATGCTATATTCTGAATAATGGAAAGGAGCATCTAAAGGTATTTCAAAAAAACTGATGAAGGTCTATTCATAGGCTACTCAAGCACAAGCAAAGCCTATAGAGTACTGAACAGAAGAACTCTACATGTTGAAGAATCTATACATGTAAAGTTTGATGATAGCACCCCTGTTGAAGAAGTAATAGAGATCCTCAAGGAAGTCACTATAGCTGACAGAACTCCTGAATCAACAGAAGTGGTACCAGTTAATCCAGTGTTTCCAACACCTGCACCAAACCCCCTTCTGTTAAATGAAGACGACGATTCAGAAGATGAGGAACCAAAGAAACCCATACAACAACTGAAAGAACCTGATCTCACATGGTTAAGAGATCATCCTCTTAACCAAGTAATTGGACAAATAAGAAGTGGTGTACAAACCAGATCTGCCTGAACAGGAAGAGAAGCAATGTGTGCATGCTACATCTCTCAGATGGAACCTATGACTGTAGAAGAAGCCCTTGCAGACTCACACTGGATCAATGCAATGCAAGAAGAGCTTACTCAATTTGAAAGGAACAAAGTGTGGGAACTTGTTGTTAGACCAAAGCACCAGAATGTCATTAGAACCAAATGGGTATTTAAGAACGAAGCAGATGAAGAAGGCAACATTGTAAGGAATAAAGCAAGGTTGGTAGCTAAGGGATACTACCAAGAAGAAGGAATTGATTTGATGAGACTTTTGCACAGGTTGTCAGATTAGAAGCCATCAGAATCTTCCTAGCTTATGATGCCTAAAACAACATCAAGGTTTACCAGATGGATGTCAAAAGTGCATTTCTGAATGGAGATCTTGAAGAAGAAGTTTATGTGGAACAACCACCAGGTTTTATCATTCCTACTCAATCTTCTTGTGTCTACAAGCTTAGAAAGACCCTCTATGGTCTTAAGCAAGCTCCCAGAGCATGGTATGACACATTGTCCCTATTCCTAGTGAACCATGTGTTTACTAAGGGAAAGGTTGACAAAACTCTATTTCAAATCTTTGTTGCTAATCATATTCTGTTAGTACAAATATATGTTGATGATATTATATTTGGAAGTACTAATTCAGAATTATGCAAGAAATTTTCTCAAGTTATGCAGAGTCAATTTGAAATGAGTATAATGGGAGAACTGAGCTACTTCCTAGGACTGCAAGTGAAACAAGTTCCTGAAGGAATTTTTATCAACCAAGGGAAGTACACCAGAGACCTGATCAAGAAGTTTGGAGTAGAAGGAAAATCCTCAGTAAAGATTCCCATGAACACTTCTCAAGGAATTGGACCAGATGATGAAGGAAAAGATATTGATGCAACAACATACAAAGGAATCATTGGATCTCTTCTCTACCTAACTGCAAGCAGACCATATATATCCTTCTCTGTTGGAATCTGTGCCAAATACCAATCAAAGCCCAAGGAGAGCCATCTAAGTGCTGCAAAAAGAATCATCAGATATATCAAAGGAAATCCAAATGCAGACCTATGGTATCCCAAGGGAGGTAACTTTGAACTAATTGGTTACTCTGACTCAGATTTTGCAGGTTGCAGGTTAGAAAGAAAAAGCACCTCTGGTCATTGCCAATTGCTAGGTGGGAGACTTGTCTCCTGGTTTAGCAAGAAGCAGAACTCAATCTCAACAAGTACAGCTGAAGCTGAATACATTGCAGCTGGGAGTTGCTGTGCTCAGTTACTCTAGATGAAACAACAACTGAAGGATTATGGCATTCAAGCAAAGGAGATCAAACTTCTCTGTGACAACACAAATGATATTGCAATCACTCAAAATCTAGTTCTTCACTCCAGGACAAAGCACATTGAGATCATACATCACTTCATCAGAGATCATGTTGAGAAGAAGCACATATGCATGGAGCATGTGTCAACAGAAGACCAGCTTGCAGATATACTAACCAAGCATTTGCCTGAGGCTAGGTTCAACAAACTGAGAGAAGAATTGGGAATGATGGATGAAATTCCCAGAGAAGGTTGAGAGAAAGACTTTCTGTTACAGATTCTCTGATAACAGAATTCCTGTTGCAGAACCCCTTCTGTTCCTTGCCTTGAACAGAGAATCTCCGTTCCTACCAGAACACCTCAGCAACAGAAACCCTTCTTATCCCTAACAGAAGGTTGTGGACTTAGAAATTTTTTGAGGAACGGGCAGACCTAAGTACTTGAACAGGTCTTTTACCTTCTTACCCCTGATAACTAACTCCTCAACGGAAACGTCTTTCTGCCCGCATTTCATTAAATGCTACCTTGAAACCGCCAATAATCTCAAACGTCCACTAAACTAAACCCATATATTCCCTCTTTTCAACCTAAAACCGCTACTGCTCTCATCTCTTTCAAGCATTCAAACCTCCATAACTCTCAAGCTTTCCAAAACCTCTCTTCTGCTCTAATGGCGTTCATCAGCTTCAACTCTCTCTCAAAGGCTCAACAAGAAACTCTGACCAAGAATGTTCTTACTGGGATGAAATGCGACCTCTACGCACTCCCAAGACTCGCTGAGGACGAGGAACTAATGGAGAGGATAATTGAGTGTCTCAATGGCTCTCAACTGAGCAAGGTACCTACAACTTCTCTTAGTACAATAATGTTGATGTGGTTGAGTTCTACCTCAACGCTGACTACAAAGACAAGGTTATCACCTCCACTGTAAATGGAGAAAAGGTCATTGTTGATGCGGAGGTCATCAATGGCCTTTTTCAAATCTAGGTTGAAGACAAGTGCAATGGTCTCATTGACCTAGAAACTGTGGAACTCACTGCCGACCAGGTGCCAATATTCCCAATATTCCCAAGCTGACAGGGAAGAAGCACTTTCTGAAGAGAGACCTTAAGTTGTTTGTGAATATCCTTCACAAATGTGTCTGGTGTAGATACACATCCACAGACGAGTTCACCATCTCCCAGGCCAAGACCATTTATGTTGTGTTGCACAAGGCAAACCTCAACTGGGGAAAGGTCATTCTCAGATCCATGATTGAGTTTGTCAAGGTGGCCAAGAAGAAGAATACAGAAACGGGCATCTATTCTTGGAAGGTAGGCCATTCCCTACTCATTTCTGAGCTACTAGTGCAAGGAGTTGGCTTTAGGAAGCCAATCAAGGTGGATCACTCTAAGGTGATTTTCATGACCACCTCAAGCAACAGAGATGCTGCAATCAAGGCAGAAATCAAGAGATTGGCGAAACTAGACCTAAACAAGCAAAAGCTCCAACAGAAACCCTCCCAACAGAATACTATCTCCAGCTCTGAGGAGGAACCCTTGGTGAGAAAGGTTGTAAAGAAAGCCGTTCCTAAGAAGAAGATAGTGACCAAGAAAGCTAACCCCAAGAGAAAGAAACCCTCTTCTGAGTCCAGAACACCTACCCCTTCTGCCTCTCCGGTTTCTAAGAAACAGAAGGCCAGAACCCCTGTCATCCAGAAAACCCCAAAAGCTCAGGGGGAACCAGAAAAATCTGGATTATCTATTCTACCCAAAAACCCTCTGTGGAAAGACAAGAAAATAATCTTTGAGTCTAGTGACTCTTAGGACGAAATAGTGGTAAAGGATGCAATCAGAAACATGACTTGGTTGATGACTATTCCAGATATACATGGACTATCTTTTTGACAAAGAAAAATTAAACTCTTCAGAAGTTGCCCTCTCTGTTAAAGAACCTTCAGACTGAGAAGAATATGAAAGTCAGGACAATCAGATCTGACAGAGGAACTGAATTTGTCAACCAAGTCATTAAGGACTTCTGTGATCAAAATGGAACCTTTCATCAACTCTCTGCCGCCAGAACACCTCAACAGAAAGGCATAGGAGAAAGGAGGAACAGAACATTGAAAGAAGCTGCAAGGACAATGATTGCAGAATCATGATTACACATGAGATACTGGGCTGAAGCAATCAACACTGCATGCTACACCCAGAATAGAAGCATGATCAACAAGAATCACCAGAAGACCCCTTATGAACCATGGAAAGGAAGGAATCCCAACATCAGTTATTTCCATATATTTGGATGCAAATGCTATATTCTGAATAATGGAAAGGAGCATCTAAAGGTATTTCAAAAAAACTGATGAAGGTCTATTCATAGGCTACTCAAGCACAAGCAAAGCCTATAGAGTACTGAACAGAAGAACTCTACATGTTGAAGAATCTATACATGTAAAGTTTGATGATAGCACCCCTGTTGAAGAAGTAATAGAGATCCTCAAGGAAGTCACTATAGCTGACAGAACTCCTGAATCAACAGAAGTGGTACCAGTTAATCCAGTGTTTCCAACACCTGCACCAAACCCCCTTCTGTTAAATGAAGACGACGATTCAGAAGATGAGGAACCAAAGAAACCCATACAACAACTGAAAGAACCTGATCTCACATGGTTAAGAGATCATCCTCTTAACCAAGTAATTGGACAAATAAGAAGTGGTGTACAAACCAGATCTGCCTGAACAGGAAGAGAAGCAATGTGTGCATGCTACATCTCTCAGATGGAACCTATGACTGTAGAAGAAGCCCTTGCAGACTCACACTGGATCAATGCAATGCAAGAAGAGCTTACTCAATTTGAAAGGAACAAAGTGTGGGAACTTGTTGTTAGACCAAAGCACCAGAATGTCATTAGAACCAAATGGGTATTTAAGAACGAAGCAGATGAAGAAGGCAACATTGTAAGGAATAAAGCAAGGTTGGTAGCTAAGGGATACTACCAAGAAGAAGGAATTGATTTGATGAGACTTTTGCACAGGTTGTCAGATTAGAAGCCATCAGAATCTTCCTAGCTTATGATGCCTAAAACAACATCAAGGTTTACCAGATGGATGTCAAAAGTGCATTTCTGAATGGAGATCTTGAAGAAGAAGTTTATGTGGAACAACCACCAGGTTTTATCATTCCTACTCAATCTTCTTGTGTCTACAAGCTTAGAAAGACCCTCTATGGTCTTAAGCAAGCTCCCAGAGCATGGTATGACACATTGTCCCTATTCCTAGTGAACCATGTGTTTACTAAGGGAAAGGTTGACAAAACTCTATTTCAAATCTTTGTTGCTAATCATATTCTGTTAGTACAAATATATGTTGATGATATTATATTTGGAAGTACTAATTCAGAATTATGCAAGAAATTTTCTCAAGTTATGCAGAGTCAATTTGAAATGAGTATAATGGGAGAACTGAGCTACTTCCTAGGACTGCAAGTGAAACAAGTTCCTGAAGGAATTTTTATCAACCAAGGGAAGTACACCAGAGACCTGATCAAGAAGTTTGGAGTAGAAGGAAAATCCTCAGTAAAGATTCCCATGAACACTTCTCAAGGAATTGGACCAGATGATGAAGGAAAAGATATTGATGCAACAACATACAAAGGAATCATTGGATCTCTTCTCTACCTAACTGCAAGCAGACCATATATATCCTTCTCTGTTGGAATCTGTGCCAAATACCAATCAAAGCCCAAGGAGAGCCATCTAAGTGCTGCAAAAAGAATCATCAGATATATCAAAGGAAATCCAAATGCAGACCTATGGTATCCCAAGGGAGGTAACTTTGAACTAATTGGTTACTCTGACTCAGATTTTGCAGGTTGCAGGTTAGAAAGAAAAAGCACCTCTGGTCATTGCCAATTGCTAGGTGGGAGACTTGTCTCCTGGTTTAGCAAGAAGCAGAACTCAATCTCAACAAGTACAGCTGAAGCTGAATACATTGCAGCTGGGAGTTGCTGTGCTCAGTTACTCTAGATGAAACAACAACTGAAGGATTATGGCATTCAAGCAAAGGAGATCAAACTTCTCTGTGACAACACAAATGATATTGCAATCACTCAAAATCTAGTTCTTCACTCCAGGACAAAGCACATTGAGATCATACATCACTTCATCAGAGATCATGTTGAGAAGAAGCACATATGCATGGAGCATGTGTCAACAGAAGACCAGCTTGCAGATATACTAACCAAGCATTTGCCTGAGGCTAGGTTCAACAAACTGAGAGAAGAATTGGGAATGATGGATGAAATTCCCAGAGAAGGTTGAGAGAAAGACTTTCTGTTACAGATTCTCTGATAACAGAATTCCTGTTGCAGAACCCCTTCTGTTCCTTGCCTTGAACAGAGAATCTCCGTTCCTACCAGAACACCTCAGCAACAGAAACCCTTCTTATCCCTAACAGAAGGTTGTGGACTTAGAAATTTTTTGAGGAACGGGCAGACCTAAGTACTTGAACAGGTCTTTTACCTTCTTACCCCTGATAACTAACTCCTCAACGGAAACGTCTTTCTGCCCGCATTTCATTAAATGCTACCTTGAAACCGCCAATAATCTCAAACGTCCACTAAACTAAACCCATATATTCCCTCTTTTCAACCTAAAACCGCTACTGCTCTCATCTCTTTCAAGCATTCAAACCTCCATAACTCTCAAGCTTTCCAAAACCTCTCTTCTGCTCTAATGGCGTTCATCAGCTTCAACTCTCTCTCAAAGGCTCAACAAGAAACTCTGACCAAGAATGTTCTTACTGGGATGAAATGCGACCTCTACGCACTCCCAAGACTCGCTGAGGACGAGGAACTAATGGAGAGGATAATTGAGTGTCTCAATGGCTCTCAACTGAGCAAGGTACCTACAACTTCTCTTAGTACAATAATGTTGATGTGGTTGAGTTCTACCTCAACGCTGACTACAAAGACAAGGTTATCACCTCCACTGTAAATGGAGAAAAGGTCATTGTTGATGCGGAGGTCATCAATGGCCTTTTTCAAATCTAGGTTGAAGACAAGTGCAATGGTCTCATTGACCTAGAAACTGTGGAACTCACTGCCGACCAGGTGCCAATATTCCCAATATTCCCAAGCTGACAGGGAAGAAGCACTTTCTGAAGAGAGACCTTAAGTTGTTTGTGAATATCCTTCACAAATGTGTCTGGTGTAGATACACATCCACAGACGAGTTCACCATCTCCCAGGCCAAGACCATTTATGTTGTGTTGCACAAGGCAAACCTCAACTGGGGAAAGGTCATTCTCAGATCCATGATTGAGTTTGTCAAGGTGGCCAAGAAGAAGAATACAGAAACGGGCATCTATTCTTGGAAGGTAGGCCATTCCCTACTCATTTCTGAGCTACTAGTGCAAGGAGTTGGCTTTAGGAAGCCAATCAAGGTGGATCACTCTAAGGTGATTTTCATGATCACCTCAAGCAACAGAGATGCTGCAATCAAGGCAGAAATCAAGAGATTGGCGAAACTAGACCTAAACAAGCAAAAGCTCCAACAGAAACCCTCCCAACAGAATACTATCTCCAGCTCTGAGGAGGAACCCTTGGTGAGAAAGGTTGTAAAGAAAGCCGTTCCTAAGAAGAAGATAGTGACCAAGAAAGCTAACCCCAAGAGAAAGAAACCCTCTTCTGAGTCCAGAACACCTACCCCTTCTGCCTCTCCGGTTTCTAAGAAACAGAAGGCCAGAACCCCTGTCATCCAGAAAACCCCAAAAGCTCAGGGGGAACCAGAAAAATCTGGATTATCTATTCTACCCAAAAACCCTCTGTGGAAAGACAAGAAAATAATCTTTGAGTCTAGTGACTCTTAGGACGAAATAGTGGTAAAGGATGCAATCAGAAACATGACTTGGTTGATGACTATTCCAGATATACATGGACTATCTTTTTGACAAAGAAAAATTAAACTCTTCAGAAGTTGCCCTCTCTGTTAAAGAACCTTCAGACTGAGAAGAATATGAAAGTCAGGACAATCAGATCTGACAGAGGAACTGAATTTGTCAACCAAGTCATTAAGGACTTCTGTGATCAAAATGGAACCTTTCATCAACTCTCTGCCGCCAGAACACCTCAACAGAAAGGCATAGGAGAAAGGAGGAACAGAACATTGAAAGAAGCTGCAAGGACAATGATTGCAGAATCATGATTACACATGAGATACTGGGCTGAAGCAATCAACACTGCATGCTACACCCAGAATAGAAGCATGATCAACAAGAATCACCAGAAGACCCCTTATGAACCATGGAAAGGAAGGAATCCCAACATCAGTTATTTCCATATATTTGGATGCAAATGCTATATTCTGAATAATGGAAAGGAGCATCTAAAGGTATTTCAAAAAAACTGATGAAGGTCTATTCATAGGCTACTCAAGCACAAGCAAAGCCTATAGAGTACTGAACAGAAGAACTCTACATGTTGAAGAATCTATACATGTAAAGTTTGATGATAGCACCCCTGTTGAAGAAGTAATAGAGATCCTCAAGGAAGTCACTATAGCTGACAGAACTCCTGAATCAACAGAAGTGGTACCAGTTAATCCAGTGTTTCCAACACCTGCACCAAACCCCCTTCTGTTAAATGAAGACGACGATTCAGAAGATGAGGAACCAAAGAAACCCATACAACAACTGAAAGAACCTGATCTCACATGGTTAAGAGATCATCCTCTTAACCAAGTAATTGGACAAATAAGAAGTGGTGTACAAACCAGATCTGCCTGAACAGGAAGAGAAGCAATGTGTGCATGCTACATCTCTCAGATGGAACCTATGACTGTAGAAGAAGCCCTTGCAGACTCACACTGGATCAATGCAATGCAAGAAGAGCTTACTCAATTTGAAAGGAACAAAGTGTGGGAACTTGTTGTTAGACCAAAGCACCAGAATGTCATTAGAACCAAATGGGTATTTAAGAACGAAGCAGATGAAGAAGGCAACATTGTAAGGAATAAAGCAAGGTTGGTAGCTAAGGGATACTACCAAGAAGAAGGAATTGATTTGATGAGACTTTTGCACAGGTTGTCAGATTAGAAGCCATCAGAATCTTCCTAGCTTATGATGCCTAAAACAACATCAAGGTTTACCAGATGGATGTCAAAAGTGCATTTCTGAATGGAGATCTTGAAGAAGAAGTTTATGTGGAACAACCACCAGGTTTTATCATTCCTACTCAATCTTCTTGTGTCTACAAGCTTAGAAAGACCCTCTATGGTCTTAAGCAAGCTCCCAGAGCATGGTATGACACATTGTCCCTATTCCTAGTGAACCATGTGTTTACTAAGGGAAAGGTTGACAAAACTCTATTTCAAATCTTTGTTGCTAATCATATTCTGTTAGTACAAATATATGTTGATGATATTATATTTGGAAGTACTAATTCAGAATTATGCAAGAAATTTTCTCAAGTTATGCAGAGTCAATTTGAAATGAGTATAATGGGAGAACTGAGCTACTTCCTAGGACTGCAAGTGAAACAAGTTCCTGAAGGAATTTTTATCAACCAAGGGAAGTACACCAGAGACCTGATCAAGAAGTTTGGAGTAGAAGGAAAATCCTCAGTAAAGATTCCCATGAACACTTCTCAAGGAATTGGACCAGATGATGAAGGAAAAGATATTGATGCAACAACATACAAAGGAATCATTGGATCTCTTCTCTACCTAACTGCAAGCAGACCATATATATCCTTCTCTGTTGGAATCTGTGCCAAATACCAATCAAAGACCAAGGAGAGCCATCTAAGTGCTGCAAAAAGAATCATCAGATATATCAAAGGAAATCCAAATGCAGACCTATGGTATCCCAAGGGAGGTAACTTTGAACTAATTGGTTACTCTGACTCAGATTTTGCAGGTTGCAGGTTAGAAAGAAAAAGCACCTCTGGTCATTGCCAATTGCTAGGTGGGAGACTTGTCTCCTGGTTTAGCAAGAAGCAGAACTCAATCTCAACAAGTACAGCTGAAGCTGAATACATTGCAGCTGGGAGTTGCTGTGCTCAGTTACTCTAGATGAAACAACAACTGAAGGATTATGGCATTCAAGCAAAGGAGATCAAACTTCTCTGTGACAACACAAATGATATTGCAATCACTCAAAATCTAGTTCTTCACTCCAGGACAAAGCACATTGAGATCATACATCACTTCATCAGAGATCATGTTGAGAAGAAGCACATATGCATGGAGCATGTGTCAACAGAAGACCAGCTTGCAGATATACTAACCAAGCATTTGCCTGAGGCTAGGTTCAACAAACTGAGAGAAGAATTGGGAATGATGGATGAAATTCCCAGAGAAGGTTGAGAGAAAGACTTTCTGTTACAGATTCTCTGATAACAGAATTCCTGTTGCAGAACCCCTTCTGTTCCTTGCCTTGAACAGAGAATCTCCGTTCCTACCAGAACACCTCAGCAACAGAAACCCTTCTTATCCCTAACAGAAGGTTGTGGACTTAGAAATTTTTTGAGGAACGGGCAGACCTAAGTACTTGAACAGGTCTTTTACCTTCTTACCCCTGATAACTAACTCCTCAACGGAAACGTCTTTCTGCCCGCATTTCATTAAATGCTACCTTGAAACCGCCAATAATCTCAAACGTCCACTAAACTAAACCCATATATTCCCTCTTTTCAACCTAAAACCGCTACTGCTCTCATCTCTTTCAAGCATTCAAACCTCCATAACTCTCGAGCTTTCCAAAACCTCTCTTCTGCTCTAATGGCGTTCATCAGCTTCAACTCTCTCTCAAAGGCTCAACAAGAAACTCTGACCAAGAATGTTCTTACTGGGATGAAATGCGACCTCTACGCACTCCCAAGACTCGCTGAGGACGAGGAACTAATGGAGAGGATAATTGAGTGTCTCAATGGCTCTCAACTGAGCAAGGTACCTACAACTTCTCTTAGTACAGTAATGTTGATGTGGTTGAGTTCTACCTCAACGCTGACTACAAAGACAAGGTTATCACCTCCACTGTAAATGGAGAAAAGGTCATTGTTGATGCGGAGGTCATCAATGGCCTTTTTCAAATCTAGGTTGAAGACAAGTGCAATGGTCTCATTGACCTAGAAACTGTGGAACTCACTGCCGACCAGGTGCCAATATTCCCAATATTCCCAAGCTGACAGGGAAGAAGCACTTTCTGAAGAGAGACCTTAAGTTGTTTGTGAATATCCTTCACAAATGTGTCTGGTGTAGATACACATCCACAGACGAGTTCACCATCTCCCAGGCCAAGACCATTTATGTTGTGTTGCACAAGGCAAACCTCAACTGGGGAAAGGTCATTCTCAGATCCATGATTGAGTTTGTCAAGGTGGCCAAGAGGAAGAATACAGAAACGGGCATCTATTCTTGGAAGGTAGGCCATTCCCTACTCATTTCTGAGCTACTAGTGCAAGGAGTTGGCTTTAGGAAGCCAATCAAGGTGGATCACTCTAAGGTGATTTTCATGACCACCTCAAGCAACAGAGATGCTGCAATCAAGGCAGAAATCAAGAGATTGGCGAAACTAGACCTAAACAAGCAAAAGCTCCAACAGAAACCCTCCCAACAAAATACAATCTCCAGCTCTGAGGAGGAACCCTTGGTGAGAAAGGTTGTAAAGAAAGCCGTTCCTAAGAAGAAGATAGTGACCAAGAAAGCTAACCCCAAGAGAAAGAAACCCTCTTCTGAGTCCAGAACACCTACCCCTTCTGCCTCTCCGGTTTCTAAGAAACAGAAGGCCAGAACCCCTGTCATCCAGAAAACCCCAAAAGCTCAGGGGGAACCAGAAAAATCTGAATTATCTATTCTACCCAAAAACCCTCTGTGGAAAGACAAGAAAATAATCTTTGAGTCTAGTGACTCTTAGGACGAAATAGTGGTAAAGGATGCCATAACTCAGGGGGAACCTGAGACCTCTGTCCAATCTATAGAAGTACCAAAACACCTGGTGTTAGTACCATCTCCAGAACATCACGCCTCACCAGACAGAGAACCTCAGCCTGACTACATAGCTGCCTTGGACAAACAGTTTGAGTGAGCGCTAGCTTAGAGGAGCTGGAGAATGGGGCCACTACAGAAAATCATTCAATACTTTGACCATTATGAGTCAGAGGAAGCTGTTATCCTCAATTGGGTGGGTACTAATGATGTATCCAAGTGTTTTGCCCTCAATTTCCTTACATCTGTCCTTGAAAAGAAGAAGGCCAATTACAAAGGCAAGTCTGTTCTCATCTCCACTCCCTCAGAAGAAACTATGCAACCTCTTGCAGATCATGATGTTGCACCCTTTGAAGCTTGGCTATTTGAAAAGAAGGCGAAGGAATCTGTGGATCCCAATTTTGTCCCTGGCGAACCCTCTGTACCAAAGCCATAAGGACTAGCAATGATGGAGCTAATCCAGGAATGGAGAACCTCTCTGTTGGAAGAACCTGTACTTGAGGTAATTTCTCCTTCCCCTTCTGTTCATATAGTAACCGAACCCCTTATCCCCTCACCACCCACATCACCTCTTCCCCAGAATACCTCCTCACCTCCTCAGGAACCTTCACCCAAAATCACCACTCCTTACACCACTCCACCCCAATCCCCACTTAAACAAAAATCTACTTCTCTACAACAGAACCCCCCCAAACAGAATACCTCATATCAGAAATCCAAATCCCCTTCACCCTGCAAATAGAAAACCCCCACCGGAAACAGATCCCCTACACCTCCTCCCTCTCCCCAACAACTGAGAACCCAACCTCAACTAATCCCACAACAGAAAACTCCCTCACCTCAACACTCTCAACAGCATACCAAATATGCCACCCCACCTCAACAGAAACCCACTTCTCAGCAACACCAAGTCTTAATCTATAGCTCCTCTGATCCAACAACTATATCTCCAATTCATGTACCAAAAGGATACTCCAGATACTCTTCTGCTTCCAACCCCTCCTTTAACAGAAAACAACATGTGGTTAGAGACAGAATCCCCATTTACTCCTCCTATGAAGATTCCTCACACTTGGATGGGTTCATTGTTAGTGACCCCAACAAGGCTACATCCAAAAGGTATCAGAAGCTGATTCTACTGGAAGCTGGACAGAAGGATATTGCTTCAGCTATTCAGAAGCAGCAGGGATTAATAGAAGGCCTCACTTCTGTCACACAAACCCTGCCAGAAGCCCTTGAGCAGATTGCTACATCTCAGGCTTCAGAGTTTCAAAGGATCAGCATGATGATAACAGATCTAGATGATGCCAAAAAGGGGGAAGAGGACCCTCAACCTCCTAAGCCTCACTCTGCTAGAGCATCGTCTTCTGCCAACCCAACAATCGATCCCACACCATACTTCGAAGCAGCAATTCAGAAGAAAAGAGCAGCTGGATCTCAAAGGATTGATAAATCTCGATTTGAAGAAATGAAACAGAAGATGACTTCAACTCAGCAGCAGAACCTCTATCTTGACAAAGATGGTCATGTGAAAGTCAGGCATGGTGGTTCCCTAGAAGAAGCTGAATATTGGTATCACAAGCATATTCTTCCGGGAAAAGATGTTCATGAAGGAGTCCTTAGTTATCTGGACTTCAAGCTCTCACCCATCTGGGCCTCATATCAAAGTTCGGGCAATCTCATAGGTATTCGAGAAGAGATTAATGCAGAACTAAACAGATTGCAAGGAATGGAAGATCAAGCAATGGCTACAGCAGTAAGGGAAAATTTGTAAAGGAACATCTCTATACTCTATCCCTTAATAAAATAACCCTCTGCCTCTCTACTTGAACGGAAATATTCTTCCTATATCTGTTTTTTCATCTCTGCTAACTTCTTTTGTTATATCTGTTTGTGTTATTTGTGATCTAATTTATCATGCTTTATCTCAATTGTACTCTTACTCTTACTATTTTCCTATGCCAAGTTACCCACCAAGAATTTTAATTAAAGTTTTAACTTTATTTCTTTTATGGTGAAAGGCACTTCTCTGGAAATAGTTAAAGGGTTTTGGCATCATCAAAAAGGGGGAAATTGTAAGGTATAATTGTAATTAAATTTTGATGATGCTATATTAATTAGGACTTTAGAGTACCCCGCTTTAGGAAATTTGTATTAGAAATTCTCTTTGTGTAATGTTTTTCTTAGAATAGTCGACTGATAGAAGACCTCCACATAGAAGCTGGTTTGGCCCTCTGGTGAACCTCTATCCTGACGAAAGACCTTCTGGTTCTCTGTTGGACCTCACCAGAACATGAGTACTAAAGGTCCTCTGTTGGCCTCTATCTTGACAGAAGGACTAAGGACCCTCTGGTAGCTTATTCCAACAGAAGTGCTCGAGACCTTCTCTGGTTGACTCTCTAGTAATTATACCAGAAGGCCTGACACTTAGAGAATTACTGATGATTATCCAAGCCGGTGATTTCAACGGAAGATTCCTTCAACGGCTAGAAGAATTCAACGGAAAAGCTACAGTACGCGCATTAAATGCTCATATAATATGCCCCGTACGCCGAAGAGTAAAAGCTGATGATTAGTCGATATTCCAGGATATTCTTATCCCAAAATAGTAACTCGCCAACTTTACCGGGTCCTACTAATCAAATCAACTGAACACGCATTTAATGCAGTTGTCCTCCTCCTCTAACGGGAAGACAACCCCAGTATGAAAGATACTACTCGAAGAACAACCGCGTACGGTTTTTCTTGCTCGAACAATATATTCAAATATATTCAAATATTCAAACGCACAAGCTTTCTTGAGATTACAACTTCATCTTCCTCAAAAAGAATAGTTTCGGTTGGAAAGATAATATTTTCACATCTACATATTCCAACAAAGAGCAAAGTTCCAACTGTTCTACAACACTTCAAGCACTTCATCTACACATCCTTTGTGATGAAGCAAGTTGGAGAAACCCCTGTTCTTACAAAGAACTCTTCTTTAAATAGAAGGACGTTCAAGTAACTGGAGTAGTGAAGTGGGGATACTTCAAGGAAGCTCAGTGAAAGAACCAGTCTTAAAGGAAGCAAGGAAGTGCATCCCAGGAGACATCTACGCTTGAAGAAGACGTGGAGAGCTTCTTAAGTGCTAGGCCTAAGGCTTTGTAATTGGAATTTTTACAAGTTTAGTGGAACAGTGGATTAGAGGAACGAGTTGTTCGTTAAACCACTATAAAAATCCCTGGTGTCATTTACTTACTGCTTTTATTTCATCCAATTGCTTTAAACTGTTTAACTCCATAGATTTGGTGTCTGTGTTCAGCATAACTCTTTCTGTGAGTTAACAGAAGGCCTATTGCCTTCGCTTCTCTTAGAGGCTAACTGGACAGAACCCCTACCAGAAGACCATCCGCTGCCAGTCTGTTCTGCCAACAGAACAGGATATTCTGTTAAATCTGGTACTTAGCTTGAAAAAGTTAATAACCAGTACAATCTATTCACCCCCCCCCTCTAGACTGTACCCAGTACAACCAGGACCAACCAGAATTTCAACCTTCAACTTACTGTTTTCTTCTTTAACTGAAGAGTAAGTGGTTTGGATAGCCTTTGTTGGACCCGTTTGTAAACGGAACAGTCTAAAGGGGGGGGGGGGGGTGAATAGACTGTTCAGGAATTTAAACTTTTCTCCAAGTCAAGTCTGACTTATCAGAGATGGTCGAAATCTGGTGACAGAGATGGTCAAGTTCTGATGGCAGAACTAGACCAGGCAGCGGATAAGTTTCTGTCCGGGTAGCCTCTAGAAGAAAGCTAAGGCAAAGTGCCTTTCTGATAACTCTGAAGGAAGATCTGCTGGACACAGAGTCCAACCTTAAGAATTAGTCAGTAGAATCTTAAGTGCAGAAAATAAAAGCTAAAAGTAAATGACACCGGGGTTTTTATAGTGGTTCAAGGAACAACTCGTTCCTCTAGTCCACTGTTCCACTAAGCTTGCAAAAACAACAGTTTACAACGCCTTAGTCCCTAGAGCTTAAGAAGCACTCCTCGTCTTCTTCAAGTCTAGTTGCCACCCGGGATGCAGTCCTGCTTCCTGATGGCTGGTCTCGTTTCACTGAGTCTCTTGAAGTATCTCCACTTCACTTACTCCAGCTAATTTGAGACGTCCCTTCTTTTTCAAGAAGTGTTTGATATAGAATCAGTTTTCTCCAACGTTGCTTCTTCACAAAAGATGAGTATATGAAGCTCTCGAAGTGTTGAAGAACTGAGTAACTTTGCCTTTTGCTAGTTGGATGAAGGATAGGAAAGTTTATCTTCCAACTGTGGCCTTTTCTTGTTAGGAATGGAGTTTTAATCTCAAGAAGGTTGTTTACGCAAATTTATCTTGGCAAAAGTTATGGCAAATTTATCTTCTTAGTTCTTCAGAGTGTATCTTATATACTGGGAGCAGTCTTCCCGTTGGAGTGTAGAAGACAGCTTCATTAAATGCATGTACTGTTGACTTGACCGTTTAGTCCTCCGACTTGCTATTTTGGGGGCGTAAAGATACTCGCATGGTCAATCATCAGCTTTAAATATCTCTTCGTACGTACAGCATTAAATGTGCATTTAATGCGTGTACAGTGCCATGCTTCCGTTGAAAGGTTTGAAACCGTTAGGGGATTTCCCGTTAGTTTAACGACCGTTGGAAGGGCTTCCGGAATCTGGTGGTATTTAGCAGAGTCTTAAGAGGTTCTCTGGTCCAATCTCTGAGGTCCGTCTCTGTTGCCAACTTCTGGTATCTTTCTGATAACCAGTTTCTGATGCCTCCTCTGGTGAGCAACTCTGGGAGCAACTCTGGTAGAGGCAAGATGGAACTCTGGCAGGCAGACTAAGCTAAAACTTACAAAAGAAATTCTAATACACAATTTCTAATGGGGTACTTTCAAATTCTAACAAACCTAGCATCATCAAAATCTAAATACATTTATTCCTTACAATTTCCCCCTTTTTGATGATGCCAAAACCCTTTAACTATTTCCAGAGAAGTGCCTTTCACCATAAAAGAATAAAGTTTAAAACTTTTCATTAAAATCTTGGTGGGCAACTTAGCATAGGAGAATAGTAAGAGTGCAATACAATCAGATAGCAAAAATCAAGTACGAAAGCAGAAAATACACAAGAAAGTAAATAAGAACAGATATTTGAATAAGCCACGCAAAAAGAGGGGCAGGGTTGGTATCTTATTAAACTGTTAGAGAAAGTAAAGCATTACAGAGTCAGATAAAGAGAGTTAGAGATCTTCTTCATCTACCTGTGGTCCTGCTCTGTCAATTCTCTCTAGTTCAGCATTTACCTTTGCTCTGATTGAGGCTAGATCCCTCGGATTCTGATAGTCAGCCCAATGGGGTGCAAGTTTGCAATCCAAATAGTTTCTGACAGCTTCTGCAGAATTCTTGCCAGTCAGAATCTTCATTCCGTACCACATCTCAGCTTCTTGGATCGAACCACCATGGTTGATCTGGACAAGTCCATCACTGTCCATGAACAGATTCTCTCTTTGAAGAGGAGTCATCAATTTCCTCATCTGTTCAAATTGAACTCTATCTGGCCTTGACAGACCACTCTTCATCCAATCAGTGAATGAAAAGGATGAAGGCTTTTTCTTTGAGCTTCTAGGAGGAGGAGGTGGAGGTCTGGTGCCTGCAGCAGCTAGCCTTTTCTTTCTGGTAGCATCAAAATAAGGAGTAGGATCAACAGAGGAGGGTTCTCTGATAGAAAGAGCTCTGGTGCTGGGTCCTTCTTCTTCTCTTGTATCTTCCCCCTTTTTGGCATCACAAAGATCACCAAGGAGAAGTTCAATCTTGGAGAACTCAGAGGCTTGAGCATCTCTGATTTCATCCAGGGTTTCTGGCAGAGTTTGAGTGACAGAGGCAAGTCCTTCAATCAGGCTTTGTTGCTTGTCTACTGCAGATTGAAGATCCCTGGTGCTGACCTCTAGGAGCACCATCTTCTGGTACCTTTCTCTGTCAGATTTGAGAAGAGCTAGGCCTTGCTCTTGATGTTCCTTGCAGAGGGAGTGTAAGATGTTGAGTTTCTGGGAGGAACTATCAGCAGATTTCTGAAGAGTGTGAACAGATTCTGAGATCTTGTTGATTGTCTGATTCTGGGCTAGCAGAGCTTGAGAGTGAGAGTGGAGAACAGAGTTGAGTCCACTAACATCTCTGGAGACAGGATCAATCCTCGAGGTAGACGAATGCATGAAGTTGTGCAGATTCTCTGTTAGTGCAGTAACTTTATCTGACAGATGTTGAAATCCTATAGTGATTTGCAGATTGGTATGGGTGAGTTCTTCATGTTGTTTGTCATTTAGATCTATTATCTTGCTCAGATCTTGAACCAGTATTCCACCAAAAGCTTCAGCAGATTTCACAAACTGGTTGAAGGGAATTTGGGGTTCTTCAGGTGTGAATCCAGGCATTTCCAATCCTCTGCCTTTAGGGAATGGAGGAACTCTGTTGGATGGAGGAGGGGAAGGAACTCTGGGGGGTGTCCTTCTCCTTTTGGAGGTTTCATCAGCAACAATGGAGGAGGTGAGGAATCCATCATTGTCACTAGATGAGGAGGGAACCCTGAAGATGTGTTTCTTCTTTGGTGTAGAGGCTGCAGAGTGATGTGAGGATCTCTGAGGTGAGACATATTTGGATGTTGGTAAGGGGTTCTGAGGAGTTGAGTTCTGGGGAAAAGGAATTATGGGTTGAGGAGTAGGTTGGTGTGAGGGAGAAGGAGGGGGTGAAGGTGATCGATTTCTGGTAAATGAGGGTTGTTTGCAGGGTGAAGATGGTCTGGAGATGGGTTTCTGGTGAGATGGTGTTCTGGTGGAGGGTGAGGTTTTCTGTTCTGGTGAGGGGGTTTTCTGTTCAAGTGAAGGGGTTTTCTGGTGAGGTGAGGATAAAGGTTTAGATGGAGATTTGGAGGGAGAGGGTAGAGTAATAGGAGATTGGGGAGGGGAAGGAGGAGGTGTAGGAATTACCTCAAGAACAATCTCAGAGAATACGGATTCTCTCCACTCCTTGATCAGACTTTCCATAGTCAGAGCAATGTCATTCGCAGTGGATGGCTCTCCTTCCTCAAGAGCACTATGGCGAAATTTGATCATTGATTCTTTTCTCTTCTTCTCCATCAGCCAAGCATCAAGTGCTTCCATTTCTTCTTCTTCCAAGGCTCTGACATGCCTTTCTGGAGAAAGATCAGATGATGGAGCTTTACCTTGATATCTGTCTTTCTTCTTTTGTAGGACAGAAATCAGAAAGGTAAGATTGAAGCATTTTGACACATCATCTGTGCCTACCTAGTGAAGAACAGCAGCTTCTTCTTTTTCATAGGCATCCAAGTATTGGATGATTTGTTGAAGAGGTCCCATTCTCCATCTTCTCCAGGCTAGGACTCTGTCAAACTGCTTTTGCAGAATGATGTTGAAGTCGGTTTCTTGGTCCATCTCTGGTGAGGCTTCACGCTTTGGTGAGAGAGCAGAGTTTGGCAACTCTGGTGCAGATTCTGGGTAAGTCTCTGGTAGAGTGCCAGATTCTGGTGCAAGTTCCCCCTGAACTGCTGAATCCTTGGCAGGTGAGATTACTTTAGTTTTCCTCTTCTTCTGCCTTGGTTGAGTGGTTGAGTTGTCAGAGTCACCACTCTGCACAATCATCTTTCTTCTCCTTTTCTGCTTCTGTTTTCTGGCAACAGATTTCCTGGTTGCCTTTGGGGAGGGCAACTCTGGTGCAACCTTTTCTGCTGTTTCCTCCTCTGGTAGTGACAGATTGTCACTTTTCTTCTTCTGTCTGACTTCCCTTACAACCTGTGACTGCTCAGGTTGTGTGGGCTTTTTGGTAACTTTCTTGGCAGCAGGTTTGGCCTTAGCAGCCTGTTCTTCCCTTTTCTTCTCCAGCCTTTCCTCTCTCCTTAGTTCAGAAGAGATGGCAATATTGAATTTTGGAGAGGCTGTGAGGAAGATGGTCTTGGAGTGATCAACTGGGATGGGATCCCTGAGTTGAACTCCTTTTGCAGCAAGGATGGCAGAGATGAGAAGACCATGTCCCATCTTGGTTGAGTAAAGACCTGTTTCAGAGTCTTTCTTCTTGATGAACTCAGTTAGGGAGCCAAAGATTACCTCTCCCCAGTTGATGTTCATGCCATGGTGAACTGCAAAGATTGCCTTTCATTGTTCTTGTTCATCTCATCAGTTGAGGCTATTTTGCACCACAAGCATCGGTGCAGAATGGTGACAAGCTTCTCAAAGTCCTTTTTCAGTAGAAATTTCTTCATGTAGAGTTTATCCAGTCCGGCAGCCTCCGGACGGCAGTATGTCTGAACGAAGCCTTCAGTGGAGACTTCCACTGAGTCAAGAGCAGTAAGATTGTTGGCTTCCGGGTCTTGGGAGTCAAGTTGAACTCCAAAGAATTCATTAAGTGCATCTGCATTCAAGAAGATGCGTTGACCCTGTACGGAGGAATGAACTCCGGTCTTGGAGATGGTGGCGTTGAGGTAGAACTCAGCCACATCCTTGATGCTGAAGTGCTCATAGGGATGAGCAACAACCTTAGATAGTTGTGAATCAGTCATCCCTTGGATGATCTTGGTCATCCTCTTCTGATTTTCTGCCAGGAGGGGTAGGGAGGACATGTCAACTTTCATGCCTGTGACAACGTTGGCGATGAGAGTTTTTGCTTCTTCCTTAGAAAGGTCGTTGATTTTCAGGAAGTTCATTTTGAGTGACGGTTAAGAAAAGTTCTGGGGATTGGAAAGTTTTGGAATCTGAAGACTTTGAATGCTAGAGCAGTTTAAGAGAGATGAAGTTGCAGTAGGGATTTGGGTCGGAGACGGTGGATATAAAGGAGTTAGGAATAGTGGACGTTTGGTATATTGGCAGTTTCGAGGCAGCATTTAATGAAATGCGGGCGGAAAACGTTTCCGTTAGAAGAGTAACGATCATGGGTATTTTGGTAAGAGACCGTCTCAATTAATTAGGTCTTGCCCGTTCCTCGAAATATAGCTAAGTCCACATCCGTATCTGTTGTCTTTCGGTTGAGGAACTCTGGTCAGAGAAGGGGAGGTTCTCTGATGTGAGATTCTGATGATCAGAGATAGAGGTTCTCTGATCCGAGTTTTTGGTGCAGAAGAAAGCAGTCCTGGTTCAGTGAATCTCTGGTTCATGCATCTCTGGGAAGATCATCCATCATTCCCAATTCTTTCCTTAGCTTGTTAAACCTTGCCTCAGGTAAAGGCTTGGTTAGAATGTCTGCAAGTTGATCTTCTGTAGGTACATGCTCCATACAGATATGCTTCTTCTCAACATGATCTCTGATGAAGTGATGTCTGATCTCAATGTGCTTTGTCCTGGAGTGAAGAACTGGATTCTGAGTGATAGCAATGGCACTGGTGTTGTCACACAACAGCTTGATCTCCTTTGCTTGAATCCCATAGTCCTTCAGTTGTTGCTTCATCCAGAGTAGCTGAGCACAGCAACTCCCAGCTGCAATGTACTCAGCCTCAGCTGTACTTGTTGAGATGGAGTTCTGCTTCTTGCTAAACCAGGAAACAAGCCTTCCTCCTAGCAATTGGCAGTGACCAGAGATGCTCTTTCTGTCTAGTCTGCAACCTGCAAAATCTGAGTCAGAATAACCAATTAGTTCAAAGTTACCTCCTTTGGGATACCATAGGCCTGCATTTGGATTTCCTTTGATGTATCTGATGATTCTCTTTGCAGCACTTAAATGGCTTTCCTTGGGCTTTGATTGGTATCTGGCACAGATTCCAACAGAGAATGAGATGTCTGGTCTGCTTGCAGTTAAATACAACAGAGATCCTATGATTCCTCTATATGTTGTTGCATCTACATCCTTTCCTTCATCATCTGGATCAATCCCTTGTGAGGTGTTCATGGGAATCTTCACTGATGATTTGCCTTCCACTCCAAACTTCTTGATCAGATCTCTGGTGTACTTCCCTTGGTTGATAAAGATCCCTTCTGGAATTTGTTTGACTTGAAGTCCTAGGAAGTAACTGAGTTCTCCCATCATACTCATTTCAAATTGACTCTGCATCACTTGAGAAAATTTCTTGCACAGTTCTGGATTAGTACTACCAAATATAATGTCATCAACATATATTTGTACTAATAGAATATGATTAGCAACAGAGACTTGAAATAGAGTTTTGTCAACCTTTCCTTTAGTAAACCCATGGTTCACTAGGAAAAGGGACAATGTGTCATACCAGGCTCTGGGAGCTTGCTTAAGACCATAGAGGGCCTTTTTAAGCTTGTAGACACAAGAAGATTGAGTAGGAATAACAAAACCTGGTGGTTGTTCCACATAAACTTCCTCTTCAAGATCTCCATTCAGAAATGCACTCTTGACATCCATCTGGTAGACCTTGATGTCGTTGAAGGCAGCATAGGCTAGGAAGATTCTGATGGCTTCAAGTCTGGAAACTGGTGCAAAGGTCTCATCAAAATCTATTCCTTCTTCTTGGCAGTATCCCTTGGCTACCAGCCTAGCTTTATTTCTTACAATGTTGCCGTCTTCATCTACTTTGTTCTTGAATACCCATTTGGTTCCAATGACATTCTGGTGCTTTGGCCTAGGAACAAGTTCCCACACTTTGTTCCTTTCAAACTGAGTGAGCTCTTCTTGCATAGCATTGATCCAATCTGAGTCTGCAAGAGCTTCTTCAACTGTCATAGGTTCCATCTGAGATATATAGCAGGCAAGCATTGCTTCTCTTCTTGATGTGGATCTGGTCTGGACTCCACTTCTGATTTGTCCAATCACTTGATTAGGAGGATGATCTCTTAACCAAGTTAGATCAGGTTCAGATAGGGGTTGTCTTGGATTCTCTTGATCTTCTTCTGATTCTTCATCACTCTCTTTGCCTTGTAGAATGGGATTCTGATGATGCATTGGTATGGCAGAGTTAGTTAGCAACTCTGGTGAATCCGTTTCTGGTGGATTCAGTTCTGGAGATTCTTCGAGATTTGCTTTCTCCAAGTTTTCAGTTATGCTCTCAACAGAGTTGAGATCATCAAACTTGACATGGATCGATTCTTCAACAAGTAGAGTTCTTTTGTTGAGTATTCTGTAGGCTTTGCTGGTGCCAGAGTAGCCTAAGAATGTTCCTTCATCAGCTTTTTCTTGAAACACCTTGAGGTGATCCTTCCCATTGTTGAGTATATAGCATTTGCATCCAAATGCATGAAAGTAGCTGATGTTGGGTTTTCGTCCTTTCCATAATTCATAAGGAGTTTTCTGATGAGTCTTGTGAATAATGCTCCTGTTCTGGGTGTAGCATGCAGTATTGATTGCTTCAGCCCAGTATCTGTAGGGTAGACCTGATTCAGCAATCATGGTCCTTGCAGCTTCCTTTAATGTTCTATTTCTTCTCTCTGCAACTCCATTTTTTTGAGGGGTTCTGGCTGCAGAGAGTTGATGCATTGTACCATTCTGGTCACAGAAATCCTGTATGACCTTGTTGACGAACTCCGTTCCTCTGTCTGATCTGATGGCTTTGACTTTCTGATTTTGCTCATTCTGTAGTAGCTTTAGCAGAGATGGTAGTTTCTGCAGAGTTTCATTTTTCTTGGTCAGAAAAATAGTCCATGTGAATCTGGAGTAGTCATCCACCATGACTAAGGTGTATCTTTTGCCACCAACACTTGGAGTTTCCACTGGTCCAAATAAATCCATGTGGATTAGATTCAGAGGGCCAGTAGATAGGTTTCCAGCAATGGGTCTGAATGAGTTCTTCACTTATTTTCCTTTCTGGCATGCACTGCACAAGTTCTCCTTTTTGTATACAAGGTTGGGTAGACCTTCAACAATGTGATCCCTTGCCAGTTTGTTGATTGTTTTGAAATTCAAGTGACTCAGTTTCTTGTGCCATTCCCAACTGAGTTTTGAATCTCCTTTGGCTATCAGGCAAATTCCATCTTTTGCAGTTGACCAATCAACTACATAGATGTTTTTCTTCCTTGTTGCTGTTAGAACCACTTCTTTAGTTGTCTCATGCTTGACAGAACATCCTTCCTTGGAGAATTCAACTGTGTAGCCTTTGTCACAGAATTGGCTAGCACTCAGCAAGTTGAATTTCAATCCTTTGACATAAGAGACATCATCAATGATTATCTGGTTCTTTATCAGCTTCCCTCTTCCTTTTGTCTGGCCATCTTTATCATTACCTCCAAAGGTAACTCTAGGCCCTTTGACTTTCTGGAACTCTGTTAGGCAACTCTTGTCACCTGTCATGTGCCTGGAGCATCCACTATCAATGTACCAATCTTGCTCAGAGATGGCTCCAGCACACAGTTCCTACAAAATTAAAAGGAAGATTTAGGTACCCAAGCAATGTTGGGTCCTAGGGGGTTATGCAATCTTGGCAGCCGGTACCACTTTGGTCTCATCAAGTGAAACCTTGGTGGGTGGTACCCATTGTCCACCTGGTAGTCATAGTGAACGGAAGTGTGATTCACTTTGGGCAGATGCTTGTGAGGATCATGCTTCCGGTTTACATACTTCTGCATAGCCTTTTTTGTTGGGTAGAAGTCCCATATACTATCAAGATCAGAGGGGCGATTAACTTTGGGCTTCTTAAGTTGACCAGCCAACCTTTTCTGCCTAAAGTTAACTTTCTCTTGATATCTGCCTTTCTGGTGATCATTTCTGACATGATTATCATGAGTTTGTCTGTTATGGTTTTGTCTTTGATTTTTGGTATTGTGAAAATCTTTCCTGTTGTTAGGTCTTCTGCCAGGTTCATTAACTTTTAAAATGGGTTTCTGTTGAACCTTTATCTTTTCCTTTTCTGGTCTGACATTCTCATGAATAACCTTGGTGCCAGATACACCAGCCTGACAAATGGGGCTAGAAATCAGTGGCACTATGACCTTGTCTGTCTTAGCAACTCTGGTGCTAGGCATTACAGAAGGCTCACCTGATTCTGTTGAGCCATAACCAAGACCAAAACCAGTGCCAATTTGTTGGTCAAGTACAATCTTTTCCATGGAAGACTGGGCCTTCTGGTAAGCTTTGTACTTAATCTCAAGAGGCTCTATCTCTCTTATTCTCTTTAGAAGAGAAACATTTTCAGCTTCCAGCTGATCTCTTTCCTTAATTAGAAGATTGATTTTGATCTCAACCTCCTTTCTTAAGTCAAGGATTTCAACCTTAAGCTTACTGTTTTCTTCTTTAACAGAAGAATAAGTGGTTTGAATGGCTTGAAACTCTTCCCAAAATTCTGACATTGAATCAGAATCAAAGGCTCTGCCTACCGAAGAAAAACTAGAGTTGGAAGTAGAAGATACCTCATCATCAGATTGACCCATAAGGCATAGGTCTTCAGTTTCTGTGTCCAGGCAACAGAATGCTTCATCAGATTCTGATTCCGAGCTGGACTCTGTCTCAGAGAGGGGGTCCTTCTCTGGTTGTTCAGTGATGAGTGCTTTCCTTCTTCGGTGCTCGTATTTCTTTTCTCCTTCCTGGCCTTGCCTTTTGGAGACTATGGGGTGTGGACAATTGACATTGAAGTGCCCTGGTTGTCTGTAGTTGTAGCAGAGAAGCTCTCCACTACTTTCTGATGGTTTGGACTTCTGGTGTGGCTTTCTGCTAGAGTGTGGACTTCTGCTATCCTTCGGCTTTAAGAATTTCCTGAACTTCCTAGCAAAAGCCGCCATATACTCGTCAGTTAAAAGAATAGAAGGGTCAAAATTATTTACCTGAGAGGTGCTGGCAGTGAGGGCAGTAGTTGTTCTGTCCTCAACTTCTTCTTTCTCCTCTTCATTCATCTCAAACTCATAGGATTTGAGATCAGAGATGAGTTTCTCAGTGCTGTAGGTTCTGAGATCCTTGCTATCTCTCATGGCAGTGACCTTCATCTTCCATGGTGAAGGTAGACCTCTGAGAACCTTCAAGTTGATCTCTTTGGGAGTAAGTTCCTTCCCAAGTTCTGATATCTCAGCAGTGAGGGTGAGCAAGCGTGCATACATCTCAGCTATGCATTCTTTGGGTAGAAGTTTGAAATCTTCAAATTTCTTCATGGCAATAGTAAGTTTGTTGTCCTTTTCTTGCTCATCTCCAGCTATTATTAGGGTGAGAGTATCCCAGATTTCCTTGGCAGATTTGCACTTCTTGATCCTTGTGAAGTACTTGTCATCAATGGCTTTGTAGAGGATATCCTTGGCAATGTTGTCAAGGTTGTACTTCCTCCTCTCTTCATTAGACCATTCATGGCGCAGTTTGGTGATCATTTGGGGTTGACCACTACCAGTGATATATGCAGGGTTGACCTTGGTGAACTCTGTGAAGGGTCCTGCATCAAGAACTTCCCACATTTCGTCATGGAGTGCGCAGAGGTGAGCTTTCATGCGGATCCTCCAGTCATCAAACTTTGTTACTGAGAACATAAGATTCTTTGAAAGAGTGTTATCCATAATATGAGATTAAAGAGGCTAAAACGAGTGGATCTCTTGTTTAGTAAGTAACCTAAAATATTACAAGAACAAGGAGGCTCTGATACCACTTGTTGGTCCCGTTTGTAAAGGGAACAGTCTAAAGGGGGGGGGGGGGGTGAATAGACTGTTCAGGAATTTAAACTTTTCTCCAAGTCAAGTCTGACTTATCAGAGATGGTCGAAATCTGGTGACAGAGATGGTCAAGTTCTGATGGCAGAACTAGACCAGGCAGCGGATAAGTTTCTGTCCGGGTAGCCTCTAGAAGAAAGCTAAGGCAAAGTGCCTTTCTGATAACTCTGAAGGAAGATCTGCTGGACACAGAGTCCAACCTTAAGAATTAGTCAGTAGAATCTTAAGTGCAGAAAATAAAAGCTAAAAGTAAATGACACCGGGGTTTTTATAGTGGTTCAAGGAACAACTCGTTCCTCTAGACCACTGTTCCACTAAGCTTGCAAAAACAACAGTTTACAACGCCTTAGTCCCTAGAGCTTAAGAAGCACTCCTCGTTTTCTTCAAGTCTAGTTGCCACCCGGGATGCAGTCCTGCTTCCTGATGGCTGGTCTCGTTTCACTGAGTCTCGTGAAGTATCTCCACTTCACTTACTCCAGCTAATTTGAGACGTCCCTTCTTTTTCAAGAAGTGTTTGATATAGAATCAGTTTTCTCCAACGTTGCTTCTTCACAAAAGATGAGTATATGAAGCTCTCGAAGTGTTGAAGAACTGAGTAACTTTGCCTTTTGCTAGTTGGATGAAGGATAGGAAAGTTTATCTTCCAACTGTGGCCTTTTCTTGTTAGGAATGGAGTTTTAATCTCAAGAAGGTTATTTACGCAAATTTATCTTGGCAAAAGTTATGGCAAAGTTATCTTCTTAGTTCTTCAGAGTGTAGCTTATATACTGGGAGCAGTCTTCCCGTTGGAGTGTAGAAGACAGCTTCATTAAATGCATGTACTGTTGACTTGACCGTTTAGTCCTCCGACTTGCTATTTTGGGGGCGTAAAGATACTCGCATGGTCAATCATCAGCTTTAAATATCTCTTCGTACGTACAGCATTAAATGTGCATTTAATGCGTGTACAGTGCCATGCTTCCATTGAAAGGTTTGAAACCGTTAGGGGATTTCCCGTTAGTTTAACGACCGTTGGAAGGGCTTCCGGAATCTGGTGATATTTAGCAGAGTCTTAAGAGGTTCTCTGGTCCAATCTCTGAGGTCCGTCTCTGTTGCCAACTTCTGGTATCTTTCTGATAACCAGTTTCTGATGCCTCCTCTGGTGAGCAACTCTGGGAGCAACTTTGGTAGAGGCAAGATGGAACTCTGGCAGGCAGACTAAGCTAAAACTTACAAAAGAAATTCTAATACACAATTTCTAATGGGGTACTTTCAAATTCTAACAAACCTAGCATCATCAAAATCTAAATACATTTATTCCTTACAGCCTTAAACTCTTCCCAAAATTCAGACATTGAATCTGAATCAAAAGCTTTGCCTACCGAAGAAAAACTAGAAGTAGAGGTAGAGGATACCTCATCATCTGATTGACCCATAAGGCATAGGTCTACAGTCTCTGTATCCAGGCAACAGAATGCCTCATCTGAGCTGGATTCTGTCTCAGAGAGGGGGTCCTTCTCTGGTTGCTCAGTGATGAGTGCTTTCCTCCTTCTGTGCTCATATTTCTTTTCTCCTTCTTGGCCTTGTCTCTTGGACACTAGAGGGTGTGGACGGTTGGCCTACAAGTGACCTGGTTGTCTGCAGTTGTAGCAGAGAGGCTCTCAACTGCTTTCTGTTGATTTGGTTTTCTGGAAGGGCTTTCTGCTAGAGGATGGACTTCTGCCATTCTTGGGCTTCATGAATCTCCTAAATTTCTTGGCAAAAGCAGCCATATATTCGTCAGTTAAATGAATAGAAGGGTCAAAGTTATTTACCTTAGATGTACTGGCTGTGAGGGCAGTGGTAGTTCTGTCCTCAACTTCTTCTTCTTTTTCTTCTTCATTCATCTCAAACTCATAAGACTTGAGATCAGAGATGAGCTTTACTGTGTTGCAGGTTCTGAGATCTTTGCTATCTCTCATGGCAGTGACCTTCATCTTCCATGGTGAAGGTAGACCTTTGAGAACCTTCAAGTTGATCTCCTTGGGAGTCAATTCCTTTCCAAGTTCTGAGATTTCAGCAGTAAGAGTGAGCAGGCGTGCATACATCTCAGCTATGCACTCTTTGGGGAGAAGCTTGAAGTCTTCAAACTTCTTCATGGCAATAGTAAGTTTGTTGTCCTTCTCATGCTCGTCACCAGCTCCTATCATGGCGAGGGTATCCCAGATATCCTTGGCAGAGGTGCACTTCTTGATTCTGGTGAAGTAGTTGTCATATATGGCTTTGTAGAGGATGTTCTTGGCAATGTTTTCCAGGTTGTACTTCCCTCTTTCTTCATTTGACCATTCGTGACGTAGTTTAATGATCATCTGAGGTAGACCACTACCAATAGTATACTCCGGGTTCATCATGCAGGGCACAAAGATGTTCCTTCAACCGGATCCTCCAGTCATCAAACTTTGTAACTGAGAACATAAGATTCTTGGAAAGTGTGTTATCCATAATAAGAAATTAAAAAGAGGCTAGAACAAGTGGATCTCTGTCCAGCACGTAACCTAAAAGATTACCAGAACGAGGAGGCTCTGATACCACTTGTTGGTCCCGTTTATATTGGGAACAGTCTAGAGGGGGGTGAATAGACTGTTCAGATTTTTCTAACTTTTTCTCTAAGTCAACACTGACTTGACAGAGAGAGTCAGGTTATGGTGACAGAGAAGGTCAAGTTCTGATAACATAACTGGACCTGGAAGCGGATAAGGTTCTGTCTGGGTAGCCTAAAAAAACGACTAAGGCAAATGCCTTTTTGTTAACTCTTAAGGGAGAGCTGCTGAACACAGAGTCCAACCTTTTGAGTTACACAGTTAGAATCTTAAGTGCAGAATGTAAAAGCGTAAAGTAAATGACACCAGGGATTTTTATAGTGGTTCAAGGAACAACATGTTCCTCTAGTCCACTGTTCCACTAAGCTTGTAAGTTCAACAATTACAACGCCTTAGTCCCTAACACTTAAGAAGCACTCATCGTCTTCTTCATGTCTAGTTGCCACCCGGGATGCAGTCCTTGCTTCCTGGTGGCTGGTCTCGTTTCATTGAGTCTCTTGAAGTATCCCCACTTCACTACTCCAGTTAGTTTGAGACGTCCCTTCTTTTGCAAGAAGTGTTTGATTGAAAATCAGTTTTCTCCAACGTAGCTTCTTCACAAAGGATGTGTAGATGAGGCTTTCAAAGTGCTGAAGAACTGGAGGAACTTTGCTCTTTGTTGGATGAGAGGATATGCGAATAATATCTTCCAACGTAAGCTTTTCTTGTAGATAGAGATGAAGTTTGAATCTCAAGAAAGCTTGTGAGTTTGAATATTGCTGTTAGATCAAAATGTTGAGAAAAAGTTGTCCTTGAAGTTCTTCGAAGTGTATCTTATATACTGGGAGTGGTCTTCCCGTTGGAGTGTAGAAGACAACTTCATTTAATGCTTGTACTGTTGATTTGACCGAATGCTTCTTCGACTTGCTATTTTGGGGCGAAAGGATATCTGCATGGTCAATCATCAGCTTTAAATATCTCTTTGTACGTACCACATTAATTGATCATTAAATGCGTGTACAGTACCATATTCCGTCAAATGACTCCTAGTCGTTAGAGAATCTTCCGTTAGTCTAACGACTTTTTGAAGCGTAATCAGAGTTCTTCTAAGTGTAGCAAGTCTGATGAGGTTCTCTGATATCAACTCTGATGACCACCTCTGATGGCAACTCTGGTACCCAACTCTGGTAGCATCTGTGATGAGCAGCTCTGGTAGCAACTCTGATCAGACAAACCAAGAGGGTCTCTGGCCAGTCGGCTATGCTAATACATACAAAGAAAAATTTTGATACAAGATTTCTAAAGGGGGGTACTCTAAAATTCTAAATCTAAATATAATTATTCCTTACACAAAGGATGAATAGATGAGGCTTTCGAAGTGTTGACGAACTGGAGGAACTTTGCTCTTTGTTGGAAGAAGGAATATGAAGTTGATATCTTTCCAACGTAAGCTTTTCTTGTTGAAGAAAATGAAGTTGAGATATCAAGAAAGCTTGAACTTGAATGATGTAGTGAGAGTTAAAGTTGAGCAAAATTATCTTGTAGTTCTTCGAAGTGTATCTTATATACTGGGAGCAGTCTTCCCGTTGGAGTGTAGAAGACAACTTCATTTAATGTTTGTACTGTTGATTTGACCGGTTGAGTTCTTCGACTTGTTATTTTGGGGGCAAAAGGATATCCGCATGGTCAATCATCAGCTTTAAATATCTCTTCATGCGTACCACATTAATTGAGCATTTAATGCGTGTACATTACCATGTTCCGTCGAAAAGGCTCCTAGCCGTTAAGGTATTTCCCGTTAGTTTCACGGCCGTTGGAAGTTCCTTCGAATTCTTCCAAGTGTTGGGCATTTCTTGTAAAGGCAGTAGTGGGCAACTCTGTTGATATCCTGACCTTCTGTCTTTGTTGATTCTCTGGTCAAACAGAAATCCTTGAGGTTCTCTGTCTCGTCGAATATGCTACAACTTTACACTTAGAAAAATTTCTAATACAAATATTCTAATGGGGTACTTTAATATTCTAATTAACCTAGCATCATCAAAATCTAATTACAATTATTCATTACAATTTCCCCCTTTTTGATGATGCAAAAACCCTTAAACTATTTCCAGAGAAGTGCGTTTCATCATAAAAGAAATAAAGTTAAAAGTTTCATTAAAAGCTCTTGGTGGGCAACTTGGCATAGGAAAATAGTAAGAGTAAGATACAATCAAGATAAAGCAAAGTATCAGAGCAAACAAAAAAAAATACACTGACAGAATAGAAAGGGTTAGCCGAGATCAAAAGCAAGTAAAGGGTAAATAATGTCGTTCAAACAGAGGCAAATAAGTTATCTTATTATGCCGTTAGAGTACAAGGGTGTTCTGTTACAAATTTTCCCTTGCTGCTGCGGCCATACTTTCATTTTCCAAACCTCGCAGCCTGCTTAGCTCTTCATTTACTTCTGCTCTTATTTCTGCGAGGTTTCCATCAGTTTGATAGGAGGCCCAGATGGGAGCAAGTTTGCAGTCCAAGTAGTTGAGAACTCCTTCATGGACATTCTTGCGTGTGAGAACATGTTTCTCATACCAATATCCTGCTTCTTCTAGAGAGCCACCATATCTGACTCTAACATTTCCTTCATTGTCTATACACGGATTCTGTTGCTGAGTGGGAGTCAACTTCTGTTTCATTTCTTCGAACTGTGCTCTGTCAATTTTCAAGGCACCACCCATTCTCCATTCAGTAAAGGCCAGGGCCTTCTTTTTCTTGGAAGTCTTCTTATGAGGAGATGGGGGCTTGAGAGTACCAGCTGCTTTCCCCTTCTGGATGGCAGCATCAAAATATGGTGTAGGATCAATAGTAGTTGATGTTCCGGCTGTAGTTCTGATAAGCTTGGGCTTCAGGGGTTGGGATTCCTCTTCCCCCTTTTTGGCATCATTAAGATCACCGATCAGCAGAGAGAGTTTTTGGAATTCTGAGGCTTGTGTGGAGGCAATCTGTTCCAGAGTTTCAGGTAGAGTCTGAGTAACAGAGGTGAGTCCCTCTATTAGGCCGTGTTGTTTCTGGATGGATGAGGCAATGTCCTTCTGACCGACTTCCAGTAGTATCAGCTTTTGATACCTTTCCTTGTCAGTTTTGATCAGGGTTGAGGTCTCCTCTTTAGTAGTTTTGCAGAGATCCTCAACATCTTGCAATTGCTCCTTAGTCTTGCCATCAGACCATTAGAGAGTTTCAAGTTCATCAGATATCTTATTGATGACCTTGTCCTGATCGATGAGGATTTGATGAATGGAGTAGAGAGTTCTGTTGATCCCATCAACTTCTGTAGAGATAGAATCTGTCTTGGCAGTTGAAGTTTTCACAAACTCATCCACAGAGGCTTTCAGAGAAGCAAAGCTGTCAGAGATGAACTGCATTCCTGAGTTGAAGATGTTATTCACATGTGACAGGTGCTCGTAATGACTCTGGTTGACCAATATCATCTTTTCCATCCCATCCAGCATTTGACCACCAAAGTCTTCTATTGCTTCAACAAACTTGTGGAAGGGGATCTCTGGTTGTTGTTCTTCAAGGCCAGGAATTTCTGGTCCTCTGGCCTTTGGCAAGGGAGACCTTCTGGTCTGTTGCTCACTTTGAGGTGGGGTCTTCCTTTTCTTGGATGTGAGATCACCAGCAAGGAATGATGTAAAGAAGCCACAATTGTCGCTGTCAGAAGAGAGAATTTTCACAATGTGCTTCTTCTTGGTTTTGGAAGCCTTAGAATGCTAAGAGGATCTCTGAGGAGTAGTAGTTCTAGATGGCGACTTCTGGTGAGAGGAGCTCTAGTGAGGAGAGGTTCCCTGATGAGGGGATGTCTGTGGTTGAGGGGATGGAGGAGGTGAAGGGGAGCGGTTTCTGGTAGGGCTTTGCTGTTTGCAAGGTGAGGGTGATTTGGTTTTCTTAGGTCATGAGTGGGGAGAGGTTGAGGTTTTCTATTCTGGGGTTTTCTGTTGAGATGAGGATCTCTGATGGGAGGGGGTTTTCTGTTGGGGAGATTGTGGTGGAGTAGTGAAAGGGGTAGCTATTTTGGGTGAGGGAGATGATGTGGGAGGTGAGGGAGATGAAGGTGGGGAGTCAACCGGTGTGGTTGAGTGTGGTGATATAGGAGGGGAAGGAATTAAGGGCTCTATTGTATTATGAACAGAAGGGGATTTGGAGATTACCTCTAGAACCGTTTCTTCAAACAGAGAAGCCCTCCATTCTGAGATCAGCTTTTGCATAGCCTGGGGAAGATCATTTGCCGATGATGGCTCTCCTTCTCCTTGATGACTGATGGATCATCGGACCAGGGGTGGTCGGAATCCACCAAGAATGAGAGAAGAAAGGGAGAGAGTGAACTGGTTTGCAAGTCTTACAGTATAGAATTCAGAGTGTGATCAATTAAGCATCCCTTTCCACAAGTTGGAAGGTGATATTTATACTAAGGAGAAAAGGAAATACTTGGTGCCCAAGCAAAAGATGTTAGTCTAATAGGAGAGGGGCACGTGTAAAAGCTACTCTAACAAACTAACAGCCTAATTTGATGGGGAGCAGCCACGTGTAAAGCTGATTGGAGAGAGAGTCTTCAACAGCTGGCTGATTGGAGTTTGCTCCTAACGGAATCGCTGCTAGAAATCCCGCGTGGTTAAGCGTGGGTAACTGAGAATATTCCCTGGTGACGTGGCGATTTCCCCTCGTGAGGTAGATCCTTGCGGATTTTGTCTAAGTCCATGATGCTTTATTCAGACCTTGGGGTATTATTGAGGTCAATGCCTGGGAGCTCGGGCCCGTGATGAGAGGACTCGCCCCTCTGTCTCATGTTTCTGCCTTTTGAGGTAGTTGACTAAGTGGTGCTTGACCATTGTTGACCAAGTGTTTGACTTCCGGGGTCAGACCTGGTACCGACCTCGGGTGCACCGAGGTCGGGCTCTGCTAGCCTTGTCATTCATTGAGTTTAATTGATTTCTGAGCTTGGTGTTTTCCCGACCTCGGCGGTCGGGGTCAGTCTTGGAGTGTGGACTTAATATTTTGCGTACTCTTGAATGGATCCGTGATATTTTATACCGGCAATTATGATACCCCTGGGGTATACAGGAATATACTCCATCATGAGTCCCCCACTCTCCGAAGTGAAAGTGAAACTTGAGGTGAGAGAGAGTAAATCTTCAATTTCCTGGGCACGTTCGCCCGGCAGGGGTGCTGCTCTTTCATGGTCATGACAAAGGGGTACCTCATTAAAAACTCCGCTGAGGAAAAACCCTGTGGGAAAAAATCCTAATGGAGGAAAAAGAGTATACTCCGTTTTACCATGAAGTTCGGAGAGGAAAGCGACGCCCTGCTGCAGAGAAGTCCGAGCTCGATTTCCATGTATTCCGCGTTCCAAACCTGCCTCATGGGTTAGTTCCTACGTCCGTGGCCCCGGCCGCGGGTTGATAAAATTTTTGAAAAATTTTGTAAGGAATTTTAATGTATGTGTGTAGCTTGTTTTTCGAAGATATACCTGTTTTGGTGCTGATCCCAAGGTGACCGCGTTGTTCTGAGTTTGTTGGAGTCTTGCTTTGTTGTTTGATTTCTTTCCCGAGTCCCCCACTTACCAGTACCCCACTTTTGTGGACTTAGAATATTTTCTAAGTGCGGAAGAGTATGAGTTTGGGGGGGCGACGAGGCAGTTGCATTTATCGCTTGGTGGACTTAGGAGAATTTGTGGCGTGTAGTAACGCTGATGTGTACAAATAGGAATCTTTAAACATTCCTTTTGCAACATTGAATTAATATTCGCTTCTCAGCATTTAATGCGAGGGATGGTGTTTGAAGTGATTGTACGGCGCCATCATTATGCCTTTTTGCACGCCTTTTTGAAGAAAAAAAACCTTTGAGTGTTTTGGGTGGCTGGAGAGTATTGCGCCACGTGTAACCCTCCCATTCATTTTTGAAGGGAAGTATAAAAGGCGAAAGCTTTCGTCTTTCTCCTTTGCACTTTGTTTTGTATTCGAGTCTTCAGAGTTTTCAAGCATTTCAAGAGGTCGTTTTCTCTGGTCAGTGCTTCTGAAGTTCCAGCTTTCTCCGTCGACTCCCCTAACCAGGTTAGTCTCCGGCTCTATTTGTTCGTTCTTCGCCTGTCGTAGTTTGGCCGGAAGAAACCCAGAATAAGGGTTTTTACGTCAAATCTGGCTCTGTCAACAATGGGGGGTTTACAGTCCCCCATTCTTGAAGAGGTTGGCACCTCTAGACTCGGAATCGCATGCTAGTGCCGATTCGAGTGTTTAATTTTTGTTTGGAGGTCGGACTATTGGTCCTTAACCCCAACCCCGAATTTTGACTATCTGCATGTACGTGTGTTTTTCTGCAGATTTTGAAAATGTCTTCTCAGGGTAATGCTGGAGATAAGGCCGTCCCTCAACGCGAGGTTGGGGAAACTGCCGATGTATTTGACGTGCCTCCCAAGGACAGTGAGCTCTATCAAGGAATATAGAAGATATTGAATTTTTGCAAATCAAGACAAAATGTAAGGAATATTTGTAATTAGATTTTGATGATGCTAGATTAATTAGGAATTTAGAGTACCCCTCTTTAGACTTAATGTATTAGAATTTTCCTTTGTAAAATTTCTTAGTATAATCGACTACCAGAAGGCCTCCAGAGCAGAAGACCTCCTGACAGAAGATCCTTGGTTCTCTGCCTAGGAACAGAAGACCTCAGGGTCTCTGTTAGCCTTTACTCTGACAGAAACCCTCCTGGTTCTCTGTTAGATATATCCTCAACAGAAGTGCTCAAGACCTTCTCTGATCAACTCTCTGCTAAAGACACCAGAAGGCCTGACACTTAGAAGAATTCCACCAAGCTGGGAAACCAAATGAAAGATTCCTTCAACGGCTAGGAGTCTTGAACGGAAAAGCTACAGTACGCGCATTAAATGCTCATTTAATGCTCCCCATACTCCGTAGAGTAATTGTGCAGATGATTGGCAGCAATGTCAGGATTACTTTATCCCAAAATAGTAACCCGCCAACTTTACCGGGTCCTACTGGTCAAGTCAACTGCTCGCTCATTTAATGCAGTTGTCCTCCTTCTCCTCCAACGGGAAGACAACCTCAGTATAAAAGATACACTACGAAGAACAACCGCATATACTTTGCTAACCTTTGCTACAACACTGCATATACAAGAAATTCAAACGCTACATAGCAAAAAGCCTCCTTGAGATTAAAACTTCATCATCTTCTACAAGAGAAGGCAGAAGTTGGAAAAATCCTTATTTCCAACTCAAGCAAAGTTCCAAGCGTTCTTCAACTCTTCAAGCTCATTACTTACAAATCCCTTGTAACAAAGCAAGTTGGAGGAACCCCTGTTCTAAATAGGACCTCTTCTTTCACAAGAAGGACGTCCAAGTACCTGGAGCTGTGAAGTGGTGATACTTCTGGGAAAGCTCGGTGAAAGGACCAGTCTTAGGGAAGCCGGAAGTGCACCCAAGAAGACATCTACACTTGAAGAAGACGTGGAGAGCTTCTTAAGTGATAGGGCTAAGGCATTGTAAATGGAAGTTTTTACGAGCTTAGTGGAACAGTGGACTAGAGGAACAAGTTGTTCCTTGAACCACTATAAAAAGCCCTGATGTCATTTACTTACTGCTTTACATTCATAGTTTTCATTTGAACTGTCTAACTCCAAAGACTTGGTATCTGTGTTCAGCAGAACTGGTCTTGTGAGTTAACAGAAGGCCTACTGCCTTTGCTTCTCTGAGGCTATTAACATAACTCCCTACCAGAATCCCATCCGCTGCCAGTCTGTTCTGCCAACAGAACAGGCCATTCTGTTAAATCTGGTACTTAGCTTGAAAAAGTTAAAAACCAATACAGTCTATTCACCCCCCCTCTAGACTGTATCCAGTACAACCGGGACCAACACAAAATATGGTTCAATTTTGACTCAGAACTTTTCTGTGATGGACTCATCCCTAATATCACACACAGAATAAACTCAACACAGGTGCTAAGGTGGAAGGACAACAATAATGCAACACTTAACCTGAACACTTATGCGGCTTTTCACAACAACAAGAGCGCAGGAGGTGCAATAATGCGCGAGGCAACAGGAAACTTCAAACCTGCGATAGCATTCCCCATGTACTCTACAAGCCCACTCCACGCGGAAATGCAGGCAATACATCACTCGGTTCATGAAATGGTCCAGAAGGGTTACAAGTCATTCAATGTAGAATCAGATTCCCAAAAATGCATTAAAATGATACAAGGGAACTCACCGATACCTGGGTATCTGGTAACGTTGGTTAAAGAACTCAACGTTCTTAAACTGGCTTGTACACTCTCCTTCCGTCATCGGCTCAGAGAAATGAATTACTGCACTCATCATCTCACACAATATGGGCTTCAACAACTCGCGACAGTATCGCTCTCTCTTACCCAAATGCCATCAAACGCCAGAAAAGCTTACTACGAAGATAAAAATGGGGCCTCCTTTTTTCTAGACACGGTGTGAACCCCATCTCAATGGAAGTTCTCAACGGAAGAAGATCATACGATAGATCGACACCTCTCTAAGGATACATCTAGAAACCCTATTTTTGAACGACGATGGCTCCTGGCAGTATTATGTTGGAACGAAATGTTATCTGGGCTCCGTTGGACGGTAGAACCTGGCCCAGGAATTTTTGCACTATCCGGCCCTTAGATCCCCCTTTGTGTTTTTATTTTTATTGTAGTAGTATAAATCATCTTCTGTACCTCCTCCACTTTGTTATTAATAAAATTTGGTAAATGTTCCCCGACATTTACCCCACTGTAATGGTGGTTTTTCGGGTTAAAAAATGTCCCCTCCCAGGACTGAGTCCTCAGAGGATGAGGAGCCTGCGTTTGAGAGGAAGAAACGCTCGGGGGAGGCGTCTGCTCCTGGGGTTGCCAGTTCTGCAGGGATGGCAGATCCTGCCAAGGTTGAAGTTGAGCCCATCAAGAAAAGGGCAGATCCAGCCAAGGTTGATTTGGCTTCCTCTGGTCAACATGTTGTTACTTCGCCAGGTATGTTTTCCTTTGATTATAAATTGGTATTTCGATCTGCGTGTTGTATGCTTTCGTTGTTGTTTACCGTACTCGTTTTGCCATTGTAGGCAGTGCCAGCCTGTTTGACCTCCTTGACCGTGCTCAGGAGGGTGGGAAGAAAACCCAGCCCTCGACTGGTGTTAAGTACGCTAACCGATCGCCGAGTGGCTCCTCTTCCTCTTTCGAGAGCTTAGAGGATGGGGGTAATGATGATGCTACTGATGTTGCTACTAGGGGGGATGCCCGGCCAACTTATGCCGAGGCATAAGAAGGAAACACTGCAGTGCCCGCGCAAGCCGTGGCGAATGCTAGCACTGCCTCTCCATCAGACGTGGTCATTGAGGATGCCAGGGATGAGGGTGATGATGAAGATGACAAGGAGACTGTTCAACAGCTCCGAAGCAGCCTTGGCTCAGATGCCCCAGGGCGCAGTGGTGCTACCCCGTCCGGTGGCCGGAAAAAACATTCGGTGGCCAAGGGGAGTGGACCACCACATGATTCTGCCGGCGGACGGAAGAGGCATAGGCCCCAGTTCTCTTTCAGAGACGACCAGGGCTTTGTCTCCGACAATGCTGGGGCCATGGATATGCTGGCCCATCTACGACTGCCTTGCGATACTAGGGTTATGGGGGAGATGGACACCCCAAGCGTTGCTGAGGAGCTCACCTCCAGCACGCTCAAGGTTTGCTATATTTTCCGCTTCTCTTTATGCATTTGTTTTGCCTTCCTTTCCGTTTTTTTGTAGTCATGTTTTCTCGCATTACAGGCCGCCGTCCTGAGTTACGAACTGGCCCTTAGGACAGATGCCGCTGAGCTCCGGGCACGAGTGGTTGCCGGGAAGCAGGCGGATCTCCAGGATAGTCTGTGGGCAACGCAGCAGGCCCTGGAGGCTTCTGAAAAGAAGATGAATGAGTTCCGGGGGAGGGCTCAGGATGTTGAGATCCGGCTGGGGGAATGCCAATCCCAGTTAGAGGCCCTCAAGGATACCTCCAATAAGGCTGTGCTGGCGCTGAGCGAGGCAGAGGCCCAGGTCCAGCGCGCAGAGGAGCGGGCCCAGGCTGCTGAGGACAAGGCCACGACTGCCTTTGAAAAGGCCAAAATCAGCTTGGATGAGTGGCAGAGGATGATAGATGTTTCCAATCTGGCGATGAAGGAGAGAGACCGCCTTTTCAACTCATTGGCTGAGGTTGAAATTGAGCTCTGCGCCGTGAAGATCCAGTGTTCCTCCTTAAATGATCAGCTCATGGTTGTCACCCGTGAGCGAGGTGAATGGGAAGCGGCACATGACAAGGTGGCCCTTGAACTAAAAGAAGCCCGCTCTCAAATTGCCAAGCAAGGGCGAGCCCTGGAACGGCGCAAAGGGCAGGCTGAGGAGGCAGATGTTTCTAAAGCCCGGGTTTCTGAGCTTGAGATTGATCTTGCATCTAGGGACGTTGACCTAGATAACCTGAGGGATGAGCTTGCAGAAAGTCGGGTTGCTTCTGGGCATGACAAAGCTCGGATAATGCAGCTTGAAGCTGAACTGGCCGCCACTCAAAAGAAATTTGAAGGCTACATGGCGGTCCATGCTGCTGTTGTTGAAAGAGCAAAGGCGGGAGCTGTTTCCGAGTTTCAGGCCTCATGTTCTAAGCATCCAGCTCCTTCATCGGCCGTTGGCTGGCTCCATGGAGTCATGGGCAAGCATATTGATGGCTGGTTAGCCACGCCTGAGGGGCTGCAATTTGTGCGGAGACAGCTGCTGCCCACTCTGAACTATGGGAAATATTTGATGCAGAAGGACATCTACGATCAGCTTCGAGAGACTCTGGCTGGCTTTAACCATAAGAAATATAAGATTCCCCGGCCTATGAAGCACCCGGAGATTGCGCCTAGCCAGCAGATTCAGTACTCCTTGACCACTTCGGCATAGCCAGCTGAGGCCGGTGAGGAGGTAGAGCAGGAGAAGAAGAAAAAGATAAAGAGAAAGAAGTAGATTCTCCTTCCCCTTAATCTTTATGCACATCTGGTTGTTGAGCCTTTGTAATTGTGAACACCCTTTGAACAACTCCTGACATTTGTATTCTCTATGAAATGCTCCTTTTGTGTCCAGTTTTTTCTTCTTGCTGTGTTTTGCATATTTGTGTATATGTTGCATAGGTGTTGTTGAGTGGATATGGGCCATAATCGGCCTGCCCTCCTTAGCTTTGAGCTTAGGGTATGCTTGCTGAATTGCAGCAATTGTCCCAACAGAGGTTGCATGATCAACCTCGTTTGGGTGAGGCACTGATGATTCCTTGTTGTTTTAAATGGTAGGGAACTGGCCCTTGTTTGATTTACAGCCATGGATTTTAAAATATCCATGTTGCATTCTGCACGTTGCATGCTTGTGCAGTAATGGATTTTCAGGGGTCCATTACTGAAGAGTTTATAAGTAGCAGTGATCGCTAACTGTTGGAGCTTTCACTGGAGCTTTTGGCCGTCACTTTGGAGCTTTAAGCCGTGCCATTTTCTTGTGGCCAGTAACTCATTTGTCTGGTTCCCTGTGCTCAATAAATCTTTTTGGGACTAGTTTTTCCTTAGGAAAATAGTTTGAAACCTTCGCTTTAGTTTATCTCTTTAATTACAATGTAAGATCAACAGGTGCGTTGAACAAGTGAGGTAACCCCATCTTTCGGAGTCCTCCCCTGTTAACTAGTCTGAGCCCGTGCTATTAAGTGTACTTGCTCAGCCTCTGACAAGAAAGTTGTTGGTCCCGTTTGTAATGAAAACAGTCTAGAGGGGGGGGGGGGTGAATAGACTGTTTTGGAATTTAAACTTTTCTCTAAGTCAAGTCTGACTTATCAGAGATGGTCCAAATCTGGTGACAGAGATGGTCAAGTTCTGATGGCAGAACTAGGCCAGGCAGCGGATAAGTTTCTGTCCGGGTAGCCTCTAGAAGAAAGCTAAGGCAAAATACCTTTCTGATAACTCTGAAGGAAGATCTGCTGGACACAGAGTCCAACCTTAAGAGTTAGTCAGTAGAATCTTAAGTGCAGGAATTAAAAGCTTAAAGTAAATCACACCGGGGTTTTTATAGTGGTTCAAGGAACAACTTGTTCCTCTAGTCCACTGTTCCACTAAGCTTGCAAAAACAACAGTTTACAACGCCTTAGTCCCTAAAACTTAAGAAGCACTCCTCGTCTTCTTCAAGTCTAGTTGCCACCCGGGATGCAGTCCTGCTTCCTGATGGCTGGTCTCGTTTCACTGAGTCTCTTGAAGTATCCCCACTTCACTTACTCCAGCTAGTTTGAGACGTCCCTTCTTTTTCAAGAAGTGTTTGATATAAAATCAGTTTTCTCCAACGTTACTTCTTCACAAAGGATGAGTATATGAAGCTTTCGAAGTGTTGAAGAACTGAGTAACTTTGCAGTTTGCTAGTTGGAGGAAGGATAGGAAAGTATATCTTCCAACTGGAGCCTTTTCTTGTCTAAGGATAAAGTTTTGAATCTCAAGAAGGTTGTTTTTACGCAAAGTTATCCTCTTAGTTCTTCAGAGTGTAAATTATATACTGGGAGCAGTCTTCCCGTTGGAGTGTAGAAGACAGCTTCATTAATTGTATGTACTGTTGACTTGACCGGTTGGACCTTCGACTTGCTATTTTGGGGGCGTAAAGATACTCGCATGGTCAATCATCAGCTTTAAATATCTATTCGTACGTACAACATTAAATGTGCATTTAATGTGTGTACAGTACCATGTTTCCGTTGAAAGGTTCGTAACCGTTAGGGGATTTCCCGTTAGTTTAACGACCGTTGGAAAGGCTTCCGGAATCTGGTGGATTTAGCAGAGTCTTAAGAGGCTCTCTGGTCCAATCTCTGAGGTTCGTCTCTGTTGCCAACTCTGGTATCTTTCTGATGACCAGTTTCTGATGGCTTCTCTGGTGAGCAACTCTGGGAGCAACTCTGGTAGAGGCAAAGCGGTTCTTTGGGAGACAGACTAAGCTAAAACTTACAAAAGAAATTCTAATACAAAATTTCTAATGGGGTACTTTCAAATTCTAATTAACCTAGCATCATCAAAATCTAAATACATTTATTCCTTACAATTCCCCCTTTTTGATGATGCCAAAACCCTTTAACTACTTCCAGAGAAGTGCCTTTCACCAAAAAAAATAAAGATTAAAACTTTTCATTAGAGTCTTGGTGGGCAACTTAGCATAGGAGAATAGTAAGAGTACGATACAATCAGATAGCAATAAAAACAAATAAGATAACAGAATACACACACGAAAGTAAATAAGAACAGATATTTGAATAAGCCAAGCAAAAAGAGAGGCAGAGTTGGTATCTTATTAATCTGATAGAGAAAGTAAAGCATTACAGAGTCAGAGATAGAGAGTTAGAGATCTTCTTCATCTTCCTGTGGTCCTGCTGTAGAGTGATGTGAGGATCTCTGAGGTGAGACAGATTTGGATGTTGGTAAGGGGTTCTGAGGAGTTGAGTTCTGGGGAAAAGGAATTATGGGTTGAGGAGTAGGTTGGTGTGAGGGAGAAGGAGGGGGTGAAGGTGATCGATTTCTGGTAAATGAGGGTTGTTTGCAGGGTGAAGATGGTCTGGAGTTGGGTTTCTGGTGAGATGGAGTTCTGGTGGAGGTTGAGGTTTTCTGGTCTGGTGAAGGGGTTTTCTGTTGAGGTGAAGGGGTTTTCTGGTGAGGTGGGGATGTAGGTTTAGATGGAGATTTGGAAGGTGAGGGTTGAGAAATAGGAGATTTGGGAGGGGAAGGAGGAGGTGTAGGAATTACCTCAAGCACAATCTCAGAGAACATGGATTCTCTCCATTCCTTGATCAGCTTCTCCATGGTAAGAGCAATGTCATTTGCTGTGGAGGGTTCTCCTTCCTCAAGAGCACTATGACGAAATTTGATCATAGATTCTTTTCTTTTCTTCTCCATCAGCCATGCATCAAATTCTTCCATTTCTTCTTCTTCCAAGGCTTTGACATGCCTTTCTGGAGATAGGTCAGATGTTGGAACTTTACCTTGATATCTGTCTTTCTTCTTTTGTAGGACAGAGATCAGAAAGGTAAGGTTGAAGCATTTTGACACATCATATGTGCCTACCCAGTGAAGAACAACATCTTCTTCTTCTTCATAGGCATCAAAGTACTGAATGATTTGTTGGAGAGGTCCCATTCTCCATCTTCTCCATGCTAAAACTCTGTCAAACTGCTTCTGCAAAATGATTCTGAAGTCAGTTTCTTGGTCCATCTCTGGTGAGGCTTCACGTTCTGGTGAGAGAGCAGAGTTTGGCAACTCTGGTGCAGATTCCTGTTCAACCTCTGGTAGAGTTTCAGGTTCTGGTGCAAGTTCCCCCTGAACTTCTGATTCCTTGGCAGGTGAGATTACTTTTGTCTTCCTCTTCTTCTGCCTTGGTTGAGTGTTTGAGTTGTCAGAGTCACCACTCTGCACAACCATCTTTATTCTTCTCTTCTGCTTCTGTTTTCTGGCAGGAGATTTCCTGGTTGCCTTTGGGGAGGGCAACTCTGGTGCAACCTCTTCTGTTGCTTCCTTCTCTGGTAGTGACAGAGTGTCACTTTTCTTCTTCTTTCTGACTTCCCTTACAACCTGTGACTGCTCAGGTTGTTTAGAGGTCTCACTGGGCTTCTTGGTAGCTTTCTTAGGAGCAGGTTTGGCCTTAGCAGCCTGTTCTTCTCTCTTCTTCTCCAGCCTTTCCTCTCTCTTGAGCTCAGAGGAGATGGCTATGTTGAACTTTGGGGAGGCTGTGAGGAAGGTTGTCTTGGAGTGATCAACTGGGATGGTATCCCTGAGTTGAACTCCTTTGGCAGCAAGAATGGCAGAGATGAGAAGCCCATGTCCCATCTTGGTTGAGAAAAGACCTGTTTCAGAGTCTTTCTTCTTGATGAATTCAGTTAGGGAGCCAATAATTACCTCGCCCCAATTGATGTTCATGCCATGGTGAACTGCAAAGATTGCCTTGGCATTGTTTTTGTTCATCTCATCTGTTGAGGCAGTTTTGCACCACAAGCACCGGTGCAGAATGCTGACAAGTTTCTCAAAGTCCTTCTTCAGCAGGAATTTCTTCATGTACAGTTTGTCCAGTCCGGCAGCCTCCGGACGACAGTATGTCTGAACAAATCCTTCAGTGGAGACTTCCACTGAGTCAAGAGCAAGAAGGTTGTTGGCTTCCGGGTCTTGGGAGTCAAGTTGAACTCCAAAGAACTCATTAAGTGCGTCTGCATTCAGAAAAATGCGTTGACCCTGCACTGAGGAATGAACTCCGTTCTTGGAGATGGTGGCGTTGAGGTAGAACTCAGCCACGTCCTTGATGCTGAAGTGCTCATAGGGATGAGCAACAACCTTTGAAAGTTGTGAGTCAGTCATCCCTTGGATGATCTTGGTCATCCTCTTCTGGTTTTCTGCCAGCAAAGGTAGAGACGACATGTCAACCTTCATGCCGGAGACAATGTTGGTGATGAGGGTCTTTGCTTCTTCCTTAGAAAGATCGTTGATGCTAAGGAAGTTCATTCTGAATGACGGTTAAGAAAAGTTCTGGGGATTGAAAAGTTTAGGATCTGAAAGCTTTGAATGCTAGAGCAATTTAAGAGAGATGAAGTTGCAGTAGGGATTTAGGTTGAAGACGGTGGATATAAAGGGGTTAGGAATAGTGGACGTTTGGTATATTGGCAGTTTCGAGGTAGCATTTAATGAAATGCGGGCGGAAAACGTTTCCGTTAGAAGAGTAACGATCAGGGGTATTTTGGTAAAAGACCGTTTCAGTTAATTAGGTCTTTCCCGTACCTCTAAATATTGCTAAGTCCACATCTGTATCTGCTGTCTCTCTGATAGGGATCTCTGGTCAGAGAGGGGGAGGTTCTCTGATGTGAGATTCTGATGAACAGAGATAGGGGTTCTCTGATCTGAGTTTCTGGTGCAGAAGCAAGCAGTTCTGGTTCAGTGAATCTCTGGTTCATGCATCTCTGGGAAGATCATCCATCATTCCCAATTCTTCCCTTAGCTTGTTAAACCTTCTCTCAGGTAAAGGCTTGGTTAGGATGTCTGCAAGCTGGTCTTCTGTAGGTACATGCTCTATACAGATATGCTTCTTCTCAACATGATCTCTGACGAAGTGATGTCTGATTTCAATATGCTTTGTCCTGGAGTGAAGAACTGGATTCTGAGTGATAGCAATGGCACTGGTGTTGTCACACAACAGCTTGATCTCCTTAGCTTGAATTCCATAGTCCTTCAACTGTTGCTTCATCCAGAGTAACTGAGCACAGCAACTCCCAGCTGCAATGTACTCAGCTTCAGCTTTACTTGCTGAGATGGAGTTCTATTTCTTGCTAAACCAGGAAACAAGCCTTCCTCCTAGCAATTGGCAGTGACCAGAGGTGCTCTTTCTGTCTAGTCTGCAACCTGCAAAATCTGAGTCAGAGTAACCAATTAGTTCAAAGTTACCTCCCTTGGGATACCATAGGCCTGCATTTGGATTTCCTTTGATGTATCTGATGATTCTCTTTGCAGCACTCAGATGGCTTTCCTTGGGCTTTGATTGGTATCTGGCACAGATTCCAACAGAGAATGAGATATCTGGTCTGCTAGCAGTTAGATACAACAGAGATCCTATGATTCCTCTATATGTTGTTGCATCTACATCCTTTCCTTCATCATCTGGACCAATTCCTTGTGAAGTGTTCATGGGAATCTTCACTGATGATTTGCCTTCCACTCCAAACTTCTTGATTAGATCTCTGGTGTACTTCCCTTAATTGATAAAGATCCCTTCTGGAACTTGTTTGACTTGGAGTCCTAGGAAGTAACTGAGTTCTCCCATCATACTCATTTCAAATTGACTCTGCATCACTTGAGAAAATTTCTTGCACAGTTCTGGATTAGTACTCCCAAATATAATATCATCAACATATATTTGTACTAACAGAATATGATTAGCAACAGAGATTTGAAATAGAGTTTTGTCAACCTTTCCTTTAGTAAACCCATGGTTCACCTGGAAAAGGGACAACGTTTCATACCAGGCTCTGGGAGCTTGCTTAAGTCCATAGAGGGCCTTTTTAAGCTTGTAGACACAAGAAGATTGAGTAGGAATGACAAAACCTGGTGGTTGTTCCACATAAACTTCTTCTTCAAGATCTCCATTCAGAAATGCACTCTTGACATCCATCTGGTAGACCTTGATGTTGTTGTAAGCAGCATAGGCTAAAAAGATTCTGATGGCTTCAAGTCTGGCAACTGGTGCAAAGGTCTCATCAAAATCTATTCCTTCTTCTTGGCAGTATCCCTTGGCTACCAGCCTAGCTTTATTCCTTACAATGTTGCCATCTTAATCTGCTTTGTTCTTGAATACCCATTTGGTTCCAATGACATTCTGGTGCTTTGGTCTAGGAACAAGTTCCCATACTTTGTTCCTTTCAAACTGAGTGAGCTCTTCTTGCATTGCATTGATCCAGTGTGAGTCTGCAAGAGCTTCCTCCACAGTCATAGGTTCCATTTGAGATATGTAGCAGGTAAGCATTGCTTCTCTCCTTGATGTAGCAGATCTGGTCTGGACTCCACTTCTGATTTGTCCAATTACTTGATTAGGAGGATGATCTCTTAACCAAGTTAAATCAGGTTCAGATAAGGGTTGTCTTGGATTCTCTTGTTCTCCTTCTGATTCTTCATCACTATCTTTGCCTTGTAGAATGGGATTCTGATGGTGCATTGGTATGGCAGAGTTAGTTAGCAACTATGGTGTATCCGTCTCTGGTGGATCCAGTTCTGGTGATTCTTCTAAATTCGATTTCTCCAAGTTTTCAGTTATGCTCTCAACAGAGTTGAGATCATCAAACTTGACATGAATAGATTCTTCAACAAGTAGAGTTCTTTTGTTGAGTATTCTGTAGGCTTTGCTGGTGCTAGAGTAGCCTAAGAATGTTCCTTCATCAGCTTTTTCTTGAAACACCTTGAGGTGATCCTTCCCATTGTTGAGTATATAGCATTTGCATCCAAATGCATGAAAGTAGCTGATGTTGGGTTTTCGTCCTTTCCATAATTCATAGGGGGTTTTCTGATGAGTTTTGTGAATCATGCTCCTGTTCTGGGTGTAGCATGCAGTATTGATTGCTTCAGCCCAGTATCTGTAAGGTAGACCTGATTCAGCAATCATGGTCCTTGCAGCTTCCTTCAAGGTTCTATTTCTTCTTTCTGCAACTCCATTCTGTTGAGGAGTTCTGGCTGCAGAGAGTTGATGCATTGTACCATTCTGGTCACAGAATTCCTGTATGACCTTGCTGATCTGATGGCTTTGACTTTCTGATTCTGCTCATTCTGTAGTAGCTTTAGCAGAGATGGCAGTTTCTGCAGAGTTTCATTTTTCTTGGTCAGAAAGATAGTCCATGTGAATCTGGAGTAGTCATCCACCATGACTAAGGTGTATCTCTTGCCACCAACACTTGGAGATTCCACTGGTCCAAATAAATCCATGTGAATTAGATTCAAAGGACCAGTAGAGAGGTTTCCAGCAATGGGTTTGAAGGAATTCTTCACTTGTTTTCCTTTCTGGCATGCACTGCATAAGTTCTCCTTTTTGTATACAAGGTTGGGTAGACCTTCAACAATGTGATCCCTTGCTAGCTTGTTGATTGTTTTGAAATTCAAGTGACTCAGTTTCTTGTGCCATTCCCAACTGAGTTTGGAATCTCCTTTGGCTATCAGGCAAATTCCATCTTTTGCAGTTGACCAATCAACCACATAGATGTTTTTCTTCCTTGTTGCTGTTAGAACCACTTCCTTAGTTGTCTCATGCTTGACAGAACATCCTTCCTTGGAGAATTCAACTGTGTAGCCTTTGTCACAGAATTGGCTAGCACTCAGCAAGTTGAATTTCAATCCCTTGACATAAGAGACATCATCAATGATTGTCTGGTTCTTTATCAGCTTCCCTCTTCCTTTTGTTTGGCCATCTTTATCATTACCTCCAAAGGTAACTCTAGGCCCTTCGACTTTCTAGAACTCTGTTAGGCAACTCTTGTCACCTGTCATGTGCCTGGAGCATCCACTATCAATGTACCAATCTTACTCAGAGATGGCTCCAGCACACAGTTCCTACAAAATTAAAAGGAAGATTTAGGTACCCAAGCAATGTTGGGTCCTAGGGGGTCATGCAGTCTTGGCAGCCGGTACCACTTTGGTCTCATCAAGTGAAACCTTGGTGGGTGGTACCCATTGTCCACTTGGTAGTCATAGTAAACGGAAGTGTGATTCACTTTGGGCAGATGCTTATGAGGATCATGCTTCCGGTTTACATACTTCTGCATAGCCTTTTTAGTTGGGTAGAAGTCCCATATACTATCAAGATCAGAGGGACGATTAACTTTGGGCTTCTTAAGTTGACCAGCCAACCTTTTCTACCTAAAGTTAACTTTCTCTTGATATCTGCCTTTCTGGTGATCATCTCTGACACGGTTATCATGAGTTTGTCTGTTATGGGTTTGTCTTTGATTTTTGGTATTCTGAAAACCTTTTCTGTTGTTAGGTTTTCTGCCAGGTTCATTAATTTTTAAAATGGGTTTCTGTTGAACCTTTATCTTTTCTTTTTCTGGTCTGACTTTCTCATGAATAACCTTGGTGCCAGATACACCAGCCTGACAAATGGGGCTAGAAATCAGTGGCACTATGACCTTGTCTGCCGTAGCAACTCTGGTGCTAGGCATTACAGAAGGCTCACCTGATTCTGTTGAGCCATAACCAAGACCAAAACCAGTGCCAATTTGTTGATCAAGTACAATCTTTTCCATGGAAGACTGGGCCTTCTGGTAAGCTTTGTACTTAATCTCAAGAGGCTCTATCTCTCTTATTCTCTTTAGAAGAGAAACATTTTCAGCTTCCAGCTGATCTCTTTCCTTAATTAGAAGATTGATTTTGATCTCAACCTCCTTTCTTAAGTCAAGAATTTCAACCTTAAGCTTACTGTTTTCTTCTTTAACAGAAGAATAAGTGGTTTGAATGGCTTGAAACTCTTCCCAAAATTCTGACATTGAATCAGAATCAAAGGCTCTGCCTACCGAGGAAAAACTAGAGTTGGAAGTAGAAGATACCTCATCATCAGATTGACCCATAAGGCATAGGTCTTCAGTTTCCGTATCCAGGCAACAGAATGCTTCATCAGATTCTGATTCCGAGCTGGACTCTGTCTCAGAGAGGGGGTCCTTCTCTGGTTGTTCAGTGATGAGTGCCTTCCTTCTTCGGTGCTCATATTTCTTTTCTCCTTCCTGGCCTTGCCTTTTGGAGACTATGGGGTGTGGACAGTTGACTTTGAAGTGCCCTGGTTGTCTGCAGTTGTAGCAGAGAAGCTCTCCACTACTTTCTGATGGTTTGGACTTCTGGTGTGGCTTTCTGCTAGAGAGTGGACTTCTGCTATCCTTCGGCTTCAAGAATTTCCTGAACTTCCTAGCAAAAGCCGCCATATACTCGTCAGTTAAAAGAATAGAAGGGTCAAAATTAATTACCTGAGAGGTGCTGGCAGTGAGGGCAGTAGTTGTTCTGTCCTCAACTTCTTCTTTCTCTTCTTCATTCATCTCAAACTCATAAGACTTGAGATCAGAGATGAGTTTCTCAGTGCTGTAGGTTCTGAGATCCTTGCTATCTCTCATGGCAGTGACCTTCATCTTCCATGGTGAAGGTAAACCTCTGAGAACCTTCAAGTTGATCTCTTTGGGAGTAAGTTCCTTCCCAAGTTCTGATATCTCAGCAGTGAGGGTGAGCAAGCGTGCATACATCTCAGCTATGCATTCTTTGGGTAGAAGTTTGAAATCTTCAAACTTCTTCATGGCAATAGTAAGTTTGTTGTCCTTTTCTTGCTCATCTCCAGCTCCTATCAGGGTAAGAGTATCCCAGATTTCCTTGACAAATTTGCACTTCTTGATCCTTGTGAAGTACTTGTCATCAATGGCTTTGTAGAGGATATCCTTGGCAATGTTGTCAATGTTGTACTTCCTCCTCTCTTCATTGGACCATTCATGGCGTAGTTTGGTGATCATCTGGGGTTGACCACTACCAGTGATGTATTCAGGGTTGACCTTGGTGAACTCTGTGAAAGGCCCTGCATCAAGAACTTCCCACATTTCATCATGGAGTGCGCAGAGGTGAGCTTTCATGCGGATCCTCCAGTCATCAAACTTTGTCACTGAGAACATAAGATTCTTTGAAAGAGTGTTATCCATAATATGAGATTAAAGAGGCTAAAACAAGTGGATCTCTTGTTTAGTAAGTAACCTAAAAGATTACAAGAACAAGGAGGCTCTGATACCACTTGTTGGTCCCGTTTGTAATGAAAACAGTCTAGAGGGGGGGGGGGGGGGGTGAATACACTGTTTTGGAATTTAAACTTTTCTCTAAGTCAAGTCTGACTTATCAGAGATGGTCCAAATCTTGTGACAGAGATGGTCAAGTTCTGATGGCAGAACTAGGCCAGGCAGCGGATAAGTTTCTGTCCGGGTAGCCTCTAGAAGAAAGCTAAGGCAAAGTGCCTTTCTGATAACTCTGAAGGAAGATCTGGTGGACACAGAGTCCAACCTTAAGAGTTAGTCAGTAGAATCTTAAGTGCAGGAATTAAAAGCTTAAAGTAAATGGCACCGGGGTTTTTATTGTGGTTCAAGGAACAACTTGTTCCTCTAGTCTACTGTTCCACTAAGCTTGCAAAAACAACAGTTTATAACGCCTTAGTCCCTAGAAATTAAGAAGCACTCCTCGTCTTCTTCAAGTTTAGTTGCCACCCGGGATGCAGTCCTGCTTCCTGATGGCTGGTCTCGTTTCACTGAGTCTCTTGAAGTATCCCCACTTCACTTACTCCAGCTAGTTTGAGACGTCCCTTCTTTTTCAAGAAGTGTTTGATATAAAATCAGTTTTCTCCAACGTTACTTCTTCACAAAGGATGAGTATATGAAGCTTTCGAAGTGTTGAAGAACTGAGTAACTTTGTAGTTTGCTAGTTGGATGAAGGATAGGAAAGTATATCTTCCAATTGGAGCCTTTTCTTGTCTAAGGATAAAGTTTTGAATCTCAAGAAGGTTGTTTTTACGCAAAGTTATCCTCTTAGTTCTTCAGAGTGTATCTTATATACTGGGAGCAGTCTTCCCGTTGGAGTGTAGAAGACAGCTTCATTAATTGTATGTACTGTTGACTTGACCGGTTGGACCTTCGACTTGCTATTTTGGGGGCGTAAAGATACTCGCATGGTCAATCATCAGCTTTAAATATCTCTTCGTACGTACAACATTAAATGTGCATTTAATGCGTGTACAGTACCATGTTTCCGTTGAAAGGTTCGTAACCGTTAGGGGATTTCCCGTTAGTTTAACGACCGTTGGAAAGGCTTCCAGAATCTGGTGGATTTAGCAGAGTCTTAAGAGGCTCTCTGGTCCAATAATCTCTGAGGTCCGTCTCTGTTGCCAACTCTGGTATCTTTCTGATGACCAGTTTCTGATGGCTTCTCTGGTGAGCAACTCTGGGAGCAACTCTGGTAGAGGCAAAGCTAAAACTTACAAAAGAAATTCTAATACAAAATTTCTAATGGGGTACTTTCAAATTCTAATTAACCTAGCATCATCAAAATCTAAATACATTTATTCCTTACAAAAGTTTTAGCAGAGTTGCGACAGCTGCTTCACTTGCTAAAAGTGGTTGTTGAAGAGGCATTTTATTTTATAAAATATCCCAAACAACTATAACATGTAAACAGAACCTGGAAAGTAGGTTTTAAGATGTCTGCAGGGCTTGAGAAGTGGGCTCAGTAGTCATGATCCAGATACGAGGTCTTTAAGTGAGCTCGGCTGGAATATGCAGTGATGCGTTGTGTTGCAGCCGGACTTTAATTCCAGGCTGTTTGGCTTTGCGCCGAGATTTTGATAGCGACCTCCTTCCAGACCGCGAGATATGGACTAGAGCTCGACTATGCAGGATTCGTGCGAGAGCTCGGCGGGGTAGGAAGCGAGAGGTGCTCGACCAAGGTCAGGACCGTCAAGTAGGCTAGCCTTCGGCGTTTGCGCCTCAATTTATGGAGTTGGCCACCTTCCATACCGCGAGATATGGACTAGAGCTCGACACTGCGGGATTCGTATGAGAGCCCGGTGGGGTCGGAAGCGAGTGGTGCTCCACCATGGTCAAGGCCGTCAAGTAGCCCAGCCTTCGGCATTGCGCCTCTATCTCCTCCCGCCTTCAATGCTAAAGGGGGAAACGAAATTTCGTGGGGTGCAAGGACTTACAAAGTTGCCCCAGCCCAATATTCGGGAGCCGCGTTAGGCTACTATCCCTGCTTGTTTTGTGAGGAAGGAACAAGGGCTTATATAGATGCCTTGACTTCTCTCTTTGGGAGCCGCGTGGGGCTATTATCCCTGTTTGATTGAGGGCTTACAAAGTGGCCTCGGAGACTGGGGGCGCCGTATGGATGGACTCGGGCTGGGTGGCCCGGCCTGGAACCGGCCCGCGACCGGTACTGTTCCGACCTGGCCCGACCCGGTGGCCCGGTCAGTGACCGGTCCAGGTAGGCCCGACCCGTGGGTTTTCCGGTCTGGGCTCGGGTCACCCAAAACAAGGCCCGACCCGGCCGGGCCCGGGCCCACTTTGGGCCAAAACTATTTTGTTTTCAATTTTTTTAAATTTTCGGGTTGGGCTGGGTATGTTGGGCCATTTGGGGTGGTTTGGGGGGTTGGGGGTGGGAGGGGGGTTAATTAGGAAGAGGGGAAAAAATTGATAATGGGCTCGGAGCCTCGGACCCGGATCGGACCCGGTGGTTACCTGACCCGGTCCTGGGTCCACCACTCCTGAACCGCCGGCTCGCCCGGGCCTAGGCCCGACCCGGATGCGGACCCGACCCAGACCCGAGTCTATCCCTAGGCCGTCGAGGCTGTCATCCCTATAGATTTGAGGGCTTATGAAGTGGCCTCAGAGCTTGGGGGCCGTCACGGCTGTTATCCCTGGAGATTTGAGGACTTATAAAGTGGCCTCAGAGGTTGGGAGCCGTTGAGGCTGTTATCCCGGAAACATCAAGGACTTATAAGGCGGCCTTGGAATTCGATTAGTAGGCTGAAGAGCCAACGTTTGCGAGGACTTATGAGGCTGCCTCCGATTATATCAGCGTTGAGCTCAGACTGGAAGACTTATAAATTGCTCCCAGGACGTAGTCCCCCACTTGGAACTCCCGAGCTCAGACTCGTGCATCGTAATAGCTCTTGACCTTGCGTCTGTAGTTCTTCGACCTCAGGAAAGCGTTCTCCCTCCTCTCATCAATGAAGTTGAGGTTTATCCGCATTTTCTGCTCGTTTTGGTCGGGGTCGTATGCCAGGAACCGCGGGGTCGGGATTGTGACCTCCGTCGGAGCCTTGGCTTCGAAGCCATAGCAGAGTGAAAATGGAGTCTCACCCGTCGCTCTGCGTGGAGTTGTCCTGTAGGCCCACAGAATGTTATGGAGCTCTTCGACCCAGCCTCCGCCTTCGTCCGTGAGCTTCTTTTTTAAGCCCGCCAAGATCGTGCGGTTGGCATTTTCCACCTGCCCATTGCACTGTGGGTAGGCGACGGAGGCTGCGGTGTGTTTGATCCCCCAGCTGGCCAACATGTCCTGTAAGCGTTTGGCCTCGAATTGAGTATCGTTGTCCGTAATGAGCTGCTGTGGCACACCGAAGCGAGTGAAGATATTCTTGTGGACAAATCTCCTGCACTGCGCCTCGGTTATGCTGGCCAGTGGTTCCGCTTCTATCCATTTGGTGAAATAGTCAATGGCGACTATAATCCACCTACAGTTTCCAGTACCTCGGGGAAGCTGTCCCACGAAGTCTACGCCCCATTTGGAAAATGGGATTGATGTGCTAATGGGGGCGTAGTTTACTGCTGGGCGTCCCGGGGCATTCTAGAATTGTTGGCACCCGTTGCAATTGCGGGCCATGCGAGCGCAATCCTTTGCCATAGTGGGCCAGAAATATCCTTGTAGGAGGAGCTTTCTGGACATAGTGTGGAGCCCCTGGTGTACGGAGCAGACCTCGGCGTGCACCTCCTCCATGGCTAGCTTAGCCTCGCTATCGTTGAGGCAGCGTAGAAGCGTACCATTGTAAGATCTTTTATATAACACGCCATCAAGGAGGGTGTAGGTTGGGGCTCGGAGCTTGACAAGTCTGGCCTCAGCCTCACCCTAGGGCAGTTGCCCGTTGTCAATGTATTCCCTGAGATCACCTGTCCAGTCCCTTGGGATAAGTTGTACCTGGTGGATAAGAGTTTGATGTATGCTCGGCGTCGATAGCTCCTCCACCTGAGCTATCTTGGAGATATATTTAGGAGTATTCGAGCTTAGCTTGGACAGGATGTCAGCTTCCTGATTTTGAGCTCGTGGTATCTGCAGAATTTCAAACAGCTGGAATGTTCTCAGGAGTTCCAGTGTAGCAGCCTTGTATTCTTTCATTCTGGCCTCCTTTGTTTCACAGGAGCCGCTGATTTGCCCGACCACGAGCCTTGAATCACATTTGATCCTTAGCTTTCCTTCCTACATATTAGCTGCAAGGCGTAGGCCAGATAATAAGGCTTCATATTCTGCCTCGTTATTGTAGACTTTGAATGCAAAGCGTATAACATAGTAAGCTCGGAAGCCCTCAGGGGTGATGAGTACAACTCCCCCCGTAGGCTTTGGCTGCTGAAGATCCATCAGTAAAAAATGTCCACCAGCCGTCCTCTTCAGTTGAGGTGACTGGGGTTAGATCTCTGGCAGTGCACTCTGCCATGAAGTCGGCGAGGGCCTGCCCTTTGATGGCCGGCCTCGGTTTAATCTCGATCTGGTACTGGCTCAGGAAGACGACCCATTTGACCATCCTGGCTGATTTTGTTGGGCTTTGCATTAACTGGCCCAGTGGTTGGTGGGTGAGAACATGTACAGCGTGGGCCTGAAAGTAGTGGGCCAGGCGCTTCACTGTTCATACCACTGCAAGTACAGTCTTCTCTACCGGGAAGTACCGGAGCTCGGCGTCGCACAAAGTTTTGCTTATGCAGTAGATGGGCTTTTGAGCTCCATCCTCCTCGCGAATCAGGACCGAGCTCACGGCCCCATGGCTGACGCCGAGGTAGAGGAATAGAATTTCTCCGTGCTCAGGTTTTGATAATACTGGCAGAGAGACTAGGTATCTCTTGAGGTCATCGAATGTTGCCTGGCACTCGGGAGTCCACTGAAATTTTGCAGACTTCCTCATAATTTGGAAGAAAGGTAGTGCACGCTCAGCCGATTTTGAAAGTAACCGGTTGAGGGCTGCCAATTTCCCGGTTAACCTCTGGACTTCCTTGACGTTTCGGGGCGGCTCCATATTAAGTATGGCCTGCACCTTCTCCGGGTTTTGTTCAATTCCCCGCTGGCTAATCATATAACCCAAGAATTTCGCCCCTTGAACTGCAAATGTGCACTTCTTGGGGTTCAGTCGGAGGTTGATCTTGTTCATGTTTTTGAAAATCTCCTCAAGATCGTCGGCGTGCTGGCTTTGTGGCTTTTGACTATCATGTCGTCCACATATGCTTCCATAGTTCTGCCGAGCACAGCATTGAAGACCCTGGCCACCATGCGTGTGTAGGTGGCGCCTGAGTTCTTGAGCCGAAACGCCATGACCAAATAGTAGAAGATGCCCTCTGGAGTCATGAATGCCGTCTTCGGGGCGTCGAGTTCATTCATGAAAATCTGGTGGTAGCCCCGGAAGGCATCCAAGAATCTCATGAGCTCGTAGTCGGCTGTTTCATCGACGAGCTGATCAATGTTCGGCAGTGGGAATGGATCCATCGGGCAAGCCTTGTTGAGGTCGGTATAATCAACGCACATACGAAATGTTGGCGGTTTTGGTGCCAAAACAACATTCGCCAGCCAATCCGGGTATTCGACTTCGGCGATGTGATTTATGCTAAGGAGCATAGTCACCTCAGCCTTGACGAATTCCCTTCTGTCCGTAGACAGCTACCGATTGCGCTGTTTGACAGGCGTCGCATTCAGGTCCACGGATAGCTTGTGCGTGATTATGTCACGACTGATCCTCGGCATTTCATCGGGGCCCAAAGCGAAGATGACCTTGTATTTAATAAGAACAGAGATTATTGCTTGCCTTAGCCCTGGATTTAGGTTCGTTCCAATCTGAACAGCTCTTTCTGGGTTGGACTGATCCAGGATGACAGTCTCCAAAGTGTCTACAGGCTTGGCTCTGGGAGTTGCTTCCTTGAGGGCGGCCTGTGAGATGGTGTTGATGCGCATGTCTCTGGATGCCATCCGTTTTGTCATCTTCATGTAGCATGATCTGGCTATCTTATGGCTACCTCTGCAGTAGCCGACCCCGGCCTCAGTCGGGAATTTCATGCAGAGGTGCCGCATGGAGATCAATGCCTCCAGGTCCTCCAGGGCTGACCTTCCAAGTATGACATTGTGAGCACACTCGAGTCGCACCACCACGAACTCCACGGGAATCCGGGAGTGTTGAGTGTAAGGAATAATTGTAATTAGATTTTGATGATGCTATGGGACTTTAGAGTACCCCTTATATTGTATTAGATTTGTCCTTGTATATGTTTTAGTATAATCGACTGACAGAAGACCTTTGGCCCTCTGCTGTACTTTAATTCCAACCGAAGACCTCAGGGTCTCTGATAGCTCTTACTCACACAGAAACCCTCCTGGTTCTCTGTTGGACATCACTGTCAAGACTCGCTTTTGGTTCGCCCCTTGACAGAAGACCTCAGGACCCTCTGATAGCTTATTCCAACAGAAGTGCTCAAGACCTTCTCTGGCAGATCCTCTGCTAAAGACACCAGAAGGCCTGACACTTAGAGAATTTTTATGGAACGACTTCAGCCGGTGAAACCAACGGAAGATTCCTTCAACGGCTAGAGGACTTTAACGGAAAAGCTACAGTACACGCATTAAATGCACACTTAATGCATCCCGTACCCTGAAGAGTAAAAGCTGATGATTGGCCGACATTCCAGGATATTTCACGATAACTTTATCCCAAAATAGTAACCCGCCAACTTTACCGGGTCCTACTGGTCAACTCAACTATTCACGCATTTAATGCAGTTGTCCTCCTCCTCCAATGGGAAGACAACCCCAGTATAAAAGATACTACTCGAAGAACAACCAAAAAACCTTTGCCAAAACTTTGAAAACATAGTGCTCAGACAAAAACATTCAAACATTCAAACGCACAAGCCTTCTTGAGATCAAAATCTCCATCTTCATCAACAAGAAAAACGTACGTTGGGAAGATAATATTTGTCTATCTTCATATCCCAACAAAAGCAAAGTTCCAACCGTTCTTCAACTCTTCAAGCTCTTCAACAACAAATCTCTTGTAACGAAGCTAGTTGGAAAACCCCTGTTCTCTAAAGAACTCTTCTCCAACGAGAAGGACGTCCAAGTAACTGGAGTAGTGAAGTGGTGATACTTCCGAGAAGCTCAGTGAAAGGACCAGTCTTAAAGGAAGCAAAGAAGTGCATCCCAGGAGACATCTACACTTGAAGAAGACGTGGAGAGCTTCTTAAGTGCTAGGACTAAGGCTGTGTAATTGAATTTCTACAAGCTTAGTGGAACAGTGGATTAGAGGAACGAGTTGTTCCTTGAACCACTATAAAAATCCCTGGTGTCATTTACTTACTGCTTTTAATTCTTGCATTTATTTTTAACTGATTAACTCCAGAATTTGGGTCTCTGTATTCAGCAGAACCCCTCCTGTGAGTTAAAACAAGGCCTACTGCCTTTGCATCTCCTAGAGACTATTCGGACAGAACCCCTACCAGAAGACCATCCGCTGCCAATCTGTTCTGCCAACAGAACAGGCTATTCTGTTAAATCTGGTACTTAGCTTGAAAAAGTTAAAAACCAGTACAGTCTATTCACCCCCCCCCCCTCTCTAGACTGTACCCTGTACAACCGGGACCAACAAGTGGTATCAGAGCCTCATTGTTCTAATAATCTTTTAGGTTATTTGCTGAACAAAGATCCACTTGTTTTCTTTTTGCCTCAGTTTTAATCTCACATTATGGATCACTCTCTTTGCAAGAACCTTATGTTTTCAGATCTTAAATTTGGTGACTAGGGGATCCGGATGAAGGCACATCTCTGTGCTCTTCGTGATGTGATGTGGGAAGTACTTGACATTGGGCCATTCACCAACTTCCAGAAGGTGAAGCCTGAGCATGCTATTGACCGGACTAGGCCACAGATGATCAACAAGGCCAAGTCTGAATGGACCACTGAAGAGAGGAGAAAGTAAAATCTGGACAATATTGCAAAGGACATCCTCTACAAGTCCATTGATGATAGATACTTCAATAGAATAAAGAAGTGCAAGACTGCCAAGGAAATCTGGGATACTTTTGAGCTCATTGGAGCTGGTGATGAGCAAGAAAAGGACAACAAGCTGACCATTGCCAACAAGAAGTTTGATGATTTCAAGCTTCTCCCTGGAGAAAACATCTCCAAGATGTATGACAGGCTCCTCACTCTCACTTGAAACATCACCAAGGAGATCAACCTCAAAGTGTTGAGGGGATTACCCTCAGCATGGAAGATGAAGGTGGTTTTTGTCCAAGCCAGCAAGGATGTGAAGACTTATCCTACAGATAAGCTCATCTCAGACCTCAAAGCTCATGAGTTCAAGATGATTGAAGAGAAGGAAGATGTACCAGAGGAGAGGACAAGTACAGCTCTCACAGCCAGTACATCTAAGGTAAATGATTTTGACCCTTCAATACTTTTATCTGACGAGTATATGGATGCTTTTTATAGGAGATTCAAGAAGTTTATGAAGAATCCCAAAGATGGAAGAAGTCCATCTTCCAGCAGAAAACCATTCCAGAAGACAAAGTCTTCAGACACTAGTGGAGTGCTTCTCTGTTACACTTGCAGACAGCCTTGACATTTCAAGGTAGATTGTCCACATCCAAGAGTGTCCAAAAGACAAGGACAGGATGGAGAGGAGAAGAAATATGAAGACAGTACTAGAAGGAGGAAAGCACTCGTCACAGAACAGCTTGAGAAAGATCCCCTTTCAGAAACAGAATCCAGTTCTGATTCTGATTCTGATGAGGCCTTCTGTTGCCTGGATGCTGAAACAGAAGACCTATGCCTCATGGCCCATTCTGATGATGAGGTAACCTCTACTTCTACATCTATTTTTCTTCGGTAAGCTTAGATTTTGATTCTGATTCAATGTCAGAATTTTGGGAAGAGTTTAAGGTCATCCAAGCCACTTATTCCTCTGTCACAGAAGAAAATAGTAAGCTTAAGGTTGAGATTCTTGACTTAAGAAGGGAGGTTGAGATTAAAATCAATCTTCTAATTAAGGAGAGAGATCAGCTGGAAGCTGAAAATGTTTCTCTTTTCAAGAGAATAAGAGAAATTGAGCCTCTTGAGATTAAGTACCAAGCTTACCAGAAGGCCCAGTTTTCCATGGAAAAGATTGTACTTGATCAACAAATTGGCGTTGGTTTTTGTCTTGGGTATGGCTCAACAGAATCAGGTGAGCCTTCTGTAATGCCTAGCACCAGTGTTGCTAAGGCAGATAAGGTCATAGTGCCACTGATTTCTAGCCCCATCTGCCAAGCTGGTGTATCTAGCACCAAAGTTATTCATGAGGAAGTCAGACCAGAAAAAGGAAAGATAAAGGTACAACAGAAATCCGTTTTGAAAATCAATGAACCTGGGAGAAAACCTAACAACAGAAAAGGTTTTCAGAAAAATCAAAGACCACACCCCAACAGACAACCTCATGATAATCGTGCTAGAAATGATCACCAGAAGGGCGGGTATCAAGAGAAAGTTAACTTTAGGCAGAAGAGGTTGGTTAGTCAACTTCAGAAGCCCAAAGTTAACCGCCTTTCTACTCTTGATAGTATATGGGACTTCTTTCCAACCAAGAAAGCTATGCAAAAGTATGTAAACAGGAAGCATGACCCTCACAAGCATCTGCCCAATGTGAATCACACTTCGGTTTACTATGACTACCAGGTGGACAATGGGTACCACCCACCAAGGTTTCCCTTGATGAGACCGAAATGGTACCAACTACCCAGACTCCATGACCCCCCAGGACCCAACATTGCTTGGGTACCTAAAACTTTCTTTTGATCATGCAGGAACTGTGTGTTGGAGCTATCTCTGAGCAAGAATGGTTTATCTCTGACCGAAGTTGCCTAACAGAGTTCCATAAATGCAAAGGACCTAGAGTTACCTTTGGAGGTAATGAGAAAGAAGGTCAAACAAAAGGAAGAGGAAAGCTGATCAAGAACCAGATAGTCATTGATGATGTCTCTTATGTCAAAGGTCTGGAGTTCAATCTTCTAAGTGCTAGCCAATTCTGTGACAAAGGATACACTGTTGAATTCACAAAGGACTTCTGCTATGTGAAGCATGAGACGACAAAAGAAGTGGTTCTTACAGCAACAGGGAAGAAGAACATATATGTGGTTGAATGGAAAACTGCAAAAGATGGAGTATGCCTGATAGCCAAAGGAGATTCAAAACTAAGCTGGGACTGACACAAGAAGCTTAGTCATTTGAATTTCAAAACAATCAACAAACTGGAAAGAGAACACATTGTAGAAGGACTGCCAGACATAGTCTACAAGAAAGAGACCCTCTGCAGTGCATGACAGAAGGGAAAACAACAGAAGAACTCTTTCAAACCCGTTGTTGGAGATCTCTCTACAAGTCCTTTAAATCTGATCCACATGGATTTATTTGGACTAGTTGAGACTCCAAGTGTTGGTGGCAAGAAGTACACCCTAGTCATGGTTGATGACTACTCTAGATACACATGGACAATCTTCTTGTCAAAGAAAAATGAAACTCTTCAGAAGTTGCCCTCTCTGTTAAAGCAACTTCAGACTGAGAAGACTATGAAAGTCAGGACAATCAGGTCTGACAGAGGAACTGAATTTGTCAACCAAGTCATTAAGGACTTCTGTGATCAGAATGGAACCTTTCATCAACTCTCTGCCGCCAGAACACCTCAACAGAATGGCGTGGCAAAAAGGAGAAACAGAACGTTGAAAGAAGCTGCAAGGACAATGATTGCAGAATCTGGATTACCTATGAGATACTGGGCTGAAGCAATCAACACTGCATGCTACACCCAGAACAGAAGTATGATCAACAAGAATCACCAGAAGACCCCTTATGAACTTTGGAAAGGAAGGAAACCTAACATCAGTTACTTTCATGTATTTGGATGCAAATGCTACATTCTCAACAATGGAAAGGAGCATCTAAAAGTATTTCAAGAGAAAGCTAATAAAGGTGTATTCATAGGCTACTCAAGCACCAGTAAAGCCTTTAGAGTACTCAACAGAAGAACTCTACATGTTGAAGAATCTATACATGTCAAGTTTGATGATAGCATCTCTGTTGAAGAAGTAACAGAGACACTCAAGGAAGTCAACCTAGATGACAGAACACCTGAGTCAATAGAAGAGGTAGCAGTCAATCCAGTGTTCCCAACACCTGCACAAAACCTCCTTCTGTTGAAAGAAGAGGAACCAGAGAGACCCAGACAACAACTGACCGAACCTGATCTGACATGGTTAAGAGATCATCCTCCTAACCAAGTGATTGGACAAATCAGAAGTGGAGTACAGACCAGATCTGCTACAACAAGAAGAGAAGCAATGTTTGCCTGCTATATATCTCAGATGGAACCTATGACTATAGAAGAAGCTCTTGCAGACTCAGACTGGATTAATGCAATGCAAGAAGAGCTCACTCAATTTGAGAGGAACAAAGTATGGAAACTTGTACCTAGACCAAAGCACCACAATGTCATTGGAACCAAGTGGGTATTCAAGAACAAAGCTGATGAAGATGGCAACATCGTAAGGAATAAAGCAAGGCTGGTAGCTAAGGGATACTGCTAAGAAGAAGGGATAGATTTTGATGAGACCTTTGCACCAGTTGCCAGACTTGAAGCCATCAGAATATTCCTAGCCTATGCTGCCTAGAACAACATCAAGGTCTACCAGATGGATGTCAAAAGTGCATTTCTGAATGGAGATCTTGAAGAAGAAGTTTATGTGGAACAACCACCAGGTTTTTTCAATCCTACTAAATCCTCTTGTGTCTACAAGCTTAAAAAAACCATGTATCATCTTAAGCAAGCTACCAGGGCGTGGTTTGACACATTGTCCCTATTCCTAGTGAACCATGGGTTTACTAAGGGAAAGGTTGAGAAAACTCTTTTTCAAATATCTGTTGCTAATCATATTCTGTTAGTACAAATATATGTTGATGATATTATATTTGGAAGTAGTAACGTAGAATTATGCAAGAAATTTTCTCAAGTTATACAGAGTCAATTTGAAATGAGTATGATGGGAGAACTGAGCTACTTCCTAGGACTGCAAGTCAAACAAGTTCCAGAAGGAATCTTTATCAACCAAGGGAAGTACACCAGAGACCTGATCAAGAAATTTGGAGTAGAAGGCAAATCCTCAGTGAAGATTCCCATGAACACCTCTCAAGGAATTGGACCAGATGATGATAGCAAAGATGTTTGTTGGTCCCGGTTGTACTGGATACAGTCTAGAGGGGGGGGTGAATAGACTGTATTGGTTTTTAGATTTTTAAACTAAGTACCAGATTTTACAGAATAGCCTGTTCTGTTGACAGAACAGACTGGCAGCGGATGGGGTTCTGGTAGGGAGTTCTGTTGATTTAGCCTCAGAGAAGCAAAGGCAGTAGGCCTTCTGTTAACTCGTAGGACAAGTTCTGCTGAACACAGATACCAAGTCTGAGGAGTTAAACAGTTCTATCTAAGTGCAAATATTAAAGCAGTAAGTAAATGACACCAGGGATTTTTATAGTGGTTCAAGGAACAACTTGTTCCTCTAGTCCACTATTCCACTAAGCTGTAAAAACTTCCGTTTACAAAGCCTTAGTCCTAGCACTTAAGAAGCACTCCACGTCTTCTTCAAGCCTAGATGTCTCCTGGGATGCACTGCCTGGCTTCCGTTAAGACTGGTCCTTTCACTGAGGTTGCTGGAAGTATCACCACTTCACTACTCCAGTTACTTGGACGTCCTTCTTGTAGCAAGAAGAGTTTCTGTTAACACAGGGGTTCCTCCAACTAGCTTCGTTACAAATGATTTGTATGTGATGAGCTTGAAGAGTTGAAGAACACTTGGAACTTTGCTTGAGTTGGAAAAAGTATGTTTCCAACTTCTGCCTTCTCTTGTAGAAGATGATGAAGTGTTAATCTCAAGGAGGCTTTTTGCTTTTAGAGTTTGAATATCTTGTATGAAGAGTTGTAGCAAAGGTTAGCAAAAGTTGCAAAGTTATCCGGTTGTTCTTCGTAGTGTATCTTTGATACTGAGGTTGTCTTCCCGTTGGAGGAGTAGGAGGACAACTGCATTAAATGAGCGATCAGATGACTTGACTAGTAGAGCCCGGTAAAGTTGGCGGGTTACTATTTTGGGATAAAGTATTCCTGACATTGCGGCCAATCATCTGCAATTACTCTACGGAGCATGGGGTGCATTAAATGAGCATTTAATGCGCGCACTGTAGCTTTTCCGTTTCATACTCCTAGCCGTTGAAGGAATCTTTTAGTTGACTTCCCGGTTTTGTGGATTTCTTCTAAGTGTCAGACCTTCTGGTATCTTCAACTGAGAGTAGAACAGAGGAGGTCTGGAGCACTTCTGTTGAGAGTATATCGAACAGAGACCCAGAAGGGTTTCTGTCAGAGTAAAGACTAACAGAGACCCTGAGGTCTTCTGTTCTGGAGCAGAGAACCAAAGGTCCTCTGTTTCAATAATGCCTTAAGAGGGTCTTCTGCTCTTGGAGCCCTTCTGCTCAGAAGGTCTTCTGCTCAGAAGGTCTTCTGCTCTGAAGGCATTCTGCCAAGTCGATTACACTAAGAACATTACAAAAGAAAATTCTAATACATTAAGTCTAAAAAGGGGTACTCTAAAGTCCTAATTAATCTAGCATCGTCAAAATCTAAATACAAATATTCCTTACAATTTCCCCCTTTTTGATGATGCCAAAACCCTTTAACTATTTCTAGAGAAGTGCCTTCACCAAAAAAAAATTTAAGTTAAAAAAAAACTTCCATTAAGATCTTGGTGGACAACTTGGCATAGGAAAATAGTAAGAGTACAGTACATTCAGATAGCAGAATATAAATGAAATAAACAAACACAAGCAGAAGGCAAAAAGACAGGAATTGAGGAAAAGCACTTCAAAGTAAGAAGGCAGAGATGTGATTTTATTAGATAAGTTTTACAGAGTTAAACCTTACACATTCTCCAGATTAGCTGCTTGCAAAGCTTCTTCCTCCAGTCTTTTAAGCCTGAGCAGTTCTTCATTTATTTCAGCTCTGATTTTGAAAAGGTTGCCAGAGCTTTGATAAGATGCCCAAATTGGAGAAAGCTTGCAGTCCAAATAGTTGAGAACACCTTCATGTATTGTCTTCCCTGGGACAATGTTCTTCTTATACCATTCTTCAGCTTCTTCTAATGATCCCCCATACCTACTCTCACAACACCATCTTTGTCCAGATAGAGGTGCTGTTGTTGGGTGGGAGTCATTTTGGCCTTTATCTCTTCAAATTGAGCTCTGTCAATTTTCTGAGATCCACCCAATCTCCATTCAGTGAAGTTAAAAACTTTCTTCTTCTTTGTGCCTTTCTTTACAGGAGATGGGGGTCTGGGTATGCCTGCTGCTCTCTTCTTCTGTAGGGCAGCTTCAAAATAGGGAGCCGGATCCACTGCAGGCTCAGCAGAGGAGGGTGCCCTAGTAGGAGTTCTGTGGGACCTAGGCCTGGTCTGTTGAGGGTCCTCTTCCCCCTTTTTGGCATCATTCAGATCTTCTATCATAAGGCTTATCTTCTGGAATTCTGAGGCCTGAGTGGAGGCTATCTGCTCTAGGGCCTCTGGTAGAGTCTGAGTAACAGAGGTAAGGCCTTCAATGAGACATTGCTGCTTCTGTATGGCAGAGAAGATGTCCTTGTTATTGGCTTCAAGGAGCACCATCTTCTGATATCGGTCTCTGTCAGTAGATAGGAGAGCTTGAGCCTGTTCTTGATGAGCTCTGCACATTTGCTCAATAGAGGTCAGTTGCCTCTCTGTTCTGGCATCAGATTTCTTCAGAGCCTCAAGATGCTCTGAGATAGTGTGGATTGCCTGTCCTTGACTCAGGAGAGTCTGTTGAAAGATAGAGAGTGTTTTGTGGATACCTACCACTTCTGTTGACAGGACATCTGTTCTGGCAGAGGAGGAGGCTATAAAGTTGTTGAGTGTTCCGATGAGGTTCTCAAAACGATCAGAGATGAACTGCATTCCTGAATTGAGATTGTCATTCACATGAGCAAGGTGCCCATAGTGTTTATCATTTATCTCTATCAGCTTGTTCATGCCTTGGAGGATCTGTCCACCAAAGTCTTCTGCAGATTCAACAAATTTGTTGAAGGGAATGTTATTCTGTTGTCCATCAGCTTGAGGCATCTCTAGACCTCTTCCCCTAGGCAATGGGTGATGTTCTTGGACAGATGAGAGAGATTCTACAAGCAGTTCATGTTCCAGTTGAGTCAGAGGAGGGGTCTTCTGTCTCTTTGATGTGGCCTTGTAGGATTTGCTGATCATGAATCCATCCATGTCAGATGAATCTTCATAAGATGAATAAATAGGGATTCTGTTGCGGACTATCTTCTTCTTCTTTCTGAGGGAGGGATTGGGGGCAGTAGAATCCCTAGAATACCCTTGGGGTGCAGAGATGGGGGAGACAGTTGTAGGGTCAGAATCCCTGAGAAACCATACAGGTTTAAGCTTCTCTGCAGGTTGTTGTGGAGGAGGTGATTCTGGTGGAGGGGTTTGATGTTCAGACTCAGAGGATGAAGAGGATATCTGTTGGGGTGAGGGGTTCTGGTGCTGGGGTGAAGATTGAATATGTGAGGCATTCTGTTGAGGGGGAGATGGTGGAGGTGAAGGTGAACGGTTTCTGAAGGGAACAATTGTTTTGCAGGGTGATGCAATTTTCTGTTTGGGTGATTGAGGAGGGGTGGGGGTTTTCTCTTCAGGAGATTTAGGTTGAGGGTGTTCTGGTGGAGGGGTTTCTGTGCTGGTGGTAGGTGAGGGAATATGGGGTTCTGTTGGGATAATAACAGAAGGGGTTGGAGAGTTTACCTCAATGATGTTATCCACAAGCAAGGAAGTCCTCCACTCCTTGATATGCTCCATCATAGCTTGTCCTTCTGACTTGAGTACAGAGGACTCTCCTGGGTTGAAGTTGGGTTGTACAGAGTCTGTTGCCATCTTGGTGAACAGCCATTCTTCAAAGGCTTCTATCTCTTCCCCTTCTAGAGGTTTGACAGCCTCCTCTGAGGGTGAGGAGATGAGAACAGCCTTTCCTTTGTAGTTTGCCTTCTTCTTCTCAAGAACAGAGTGAAGAAAGTTGAGGGCAAAGCACTTTGAGACATCATCAGTCCCAACCCAATTCAGGATGGCTTCTTCTTCTGGCTCATAATGATCAAAATACTGGATTATTTTGGAGAGGGGTCCCATTCTCCACCTTCTCCATTCAAGGACCCGGGTAAACTGTCTGTCTAGCAAGGACAGATACCCATCTTTGACAGGACTGGGGTGTTCTGTTGGAGTTGACACCCTGTTCTGTTCAGGGGATGTAGCAGAGGTGGGGATCTCTGGTTCCCCCTGAGTGTCTGCCACTTCCTCAGACATAGAGACCACAGGTTTAGCAACCTTCTTCTTGGGTTTTGTGGTCCTCTTCCTCTTCTGTCCAGCCTTCATGGTTGGAGGAGCAACAGGTTCTGCCTTCTCGGTCTTCTTCTTCTTCTTCTCAGCAGAAGGGGCTATTGTAATACCCGAGATTAATATAAGAGGATTAATAGTACTACTCATACCAACAGAGGTGCATCTCCTTTTAAGGGAGCTCATCACCCAAGAACTCCAAAGTTAAGCGTGCTTGCACGAGAGTAGTCTTGGGATGGGTGACCCCCTGTGAAGTTTCTCAGGGCGCGCATGAGTGAGGACAAAGTGCGCGGTAAAGGCTCGTGGTGGTTTGTGAGGACAGTACTAGAGGTCAGAAGTAACTACCTCAGGGCCTACGGGGCCGGGGTGTTACAGGTGGTATCAGAGCAACCCTGCGACAGTGTACTGACCCGTTAGATATCGGGCGGGCATTTAGCGGGGCAAGATTCTGGGGTTTGATTGAGATTGTTAAGGTCGCTACGAGGACGTTGCGATCCTAAGTGGGGGTGATTGTAATACCCGAGATTAATATAAGAGGATTAATAGTACTACTCATACCAACAGAGGTGCATCTCCTTTTAAGGGAGCTCATCACCCAAGAACTCCAAAGTTAAGCGTGCTTGCACGAGAGTAGTCTTGGGATGGGTGACCCCCTGGGAAATTTCTCAGGGCGCGCATGAGTGAGGACAAAGTGCGCGGTAAAGGCTCGTGGTGGTTTGTGAGGACAGTACTAGAGGTCAGAAGTAACTACCTCAGGGCCTACGGGGCCGGGGTGTTACAGCTATAGAGAGGGGTTTCTGTACCTTCTCTCCTTGTTGTCTCTTAGCCTCAAGCTGAAGCTGTCTCTTCAGTTCTGCGTTTATGGCTTTTTCCCTATTTGGAGAGGCAGTCAGGAAAATTACCTTGGTGTGATCCAAAGCTGAAGCCTTCCTCAAGTTTACCCCTTGTTTGAGGAGCACTTCTGAAATGAGCAGTCCATGCCCTAGCTTCCCAGAATAGAGGCTAGTCTTTGGGTTGTTTTTCTTGATCACTTCAATCAGGGACTTCACCATGACTTGTCCCCAATTGATGTTTACCCCATGATGCACTGCATAAAGGGCCTTTGCATTGGCAGTTGTGACATCATCGGTGGAGGTGTACTTGCACCATAAACATTTGTGGAAAATGTTTATGAGCAGCTCAAATTCCTTCTTGAGCAAGTTCTTCTTGATGTTGACCTTCTCTACTTCTTCACCTTTTCTGCAGAACTTCTTCTTGAATTCTGGCAGAGGGATGTCAGTATCCTCCAAATCAAGTAGAGAGGCCCTGCCTTCCTCTTGTTGGATATTGAAGATGTTGTTGATGACGTCAGCATCAATCAAAACTTCTTCTCCTTGGACGACGGAGGAGATGGTTTCATCCTTGAAGGATGCGTTGAGATAGAACTCAACAGTGTCAACGTTGTTGTAGGCTTCATAACTATGAGAGATGACCTTGCTCAGTTGACATTGTGACAGTCCGTCAACAATGGATGTCATCCTCTCCTTTTTCTCTGCGAACCTGGGTAGGACTTCCAGTTCGCATCTCATCCCTGTCAGTACATTTTTGAGAAGTGTTGCCTTTTGTTCCTTTGAAAGATCAGAGAAGCTCAAGAAAGCCATGGAGTTTAGCGGTTTGGGAGTTTTGGAGAGATAAGAGTTCAAAAGCTTGAGAGTTATGAGAGCAGTAACGGTTTAGGTTTGCGAAAGGGGATTTTATGGGTACGGGTTAGTGGACGTTTGAGATAATTTACGGTTCCAAGGTACCAATAAATGTAAAAAGGGGCGCAGTAAATATTATGTGGCTGGATACCGTTAATATTAATGTAAAAAGGGGCACAGTAAGTATTAAGGGTAAAAGGGTAAAAGACCTTTAATAACTTACTAGGTCACCCGGTTTTCAGAAATTTTCTAAGTCCACAACCTTCTGTTAGACAAGAGAGGGGGTTTTCTGTAGAAAGGGTTTCTGTTGCATAGGTGTTCTGCCAGGGTAGATAACAGAAGGGGTTAACAGACGGGGTTCTGCAAAAGGTGTTCTGTTAACAGGAATTCAGCAACAGAGGGCCTTTCTTTTCATCTTTCCCTTGGAATCTCATCCATCATTCCCAATTCCTCTCTTAGTTTGTTGAACCTAGCCTCAGGAAGAGGCTTTGTCAGGATATCTGCAAGCTGGTCTTCTGTTGGCACATGTTCCATGCAGATGTGCTTCTTTTCAACATGATCTCTGATGAAGTGATGTCTGATCTCAATGTGATTTGTCCTGGAATGAAGAACTGGATTCTGAGTGATAGCAATGGCACTGGTGTTGTCACACAACAGCTTGATCTCCTTTGCTTGAATTCCATAGTCCTTCAGTTGTTGCTTCATCCAGAGTAGCTGAGCACAGCAACTCCCAGCTGCAATGTACTTAGCCTCAGCTGTACTTGTTGAGATGGAGTTCTGCTTCTTGCTAAACCAGGAAACAAGCCTTCCTCCTAGCAATTGGCAGTGACCAGAGGTGCTCTTTCTGTCTAGTCTGCAACCTGCAAAATCTGAGTCAGAATAACCAATTAGTTCAAAGTTACCTCCCTTTGGATACAATAGGCCTGCATTTGGATTCCCTTTGATGTATCTGATGATTCTCTTTGCAGCACTTAGATGGCTTTCCTTGGGCTTTGATTGGTATCTGGCACAGATTCCAACAGAGAATGAGATGTCTGGTCTGCTTGCAGTCAGGTACAACAGAGATCCTATGATTCCTCTGTATGTTGTTGCATCTACATCCTTTCCTTCATCATTTGGACCAATTCCTTGTGAAGTGTTCATGGGAATCTTCACTGATGATTTGCCTTCCACTCCAAACTTCTTGATTAGATCTCTGGTGTACTTCCCTTGATTGATAAAGATCCCTTCTGGAACTTGTTTGACTTGAAGTCCTAGGAAGTAACTGAGTTCTCCCATCATACTCATTTCAAATTGACTCTGCATCACTTGAGAAAATTTCTTGCACAGTTCTGGATTAGTACTACCAAATATAATGTCATCAACATATATTTGTACTAACAGAATATGATTAACAACAGAGATTTGAAATAGAGTTTTGTCAACCTTTCCTTTAGTAAACCCATGGTTCACTAGGAAAAGGGACAATGTGTCATACCAGGCTTTGGGAGCTTGTTTAAGACCATAGAGGGCCCTTTTAAGGTTGTAGACACAGGAAGATTGAGTAGGAATGACAAAACCTGGTGGTTGTTCCACATAAACTTCTTCTTCAAGATCTCCATTTAGAAATGCACTCTTTACATCCATCTGGTAGACCTTGATGTTGTTGTAGGCAGCATAGGCTAGAAAGATTCTGATGGCTTCAAGTCTGGCAACTGGTGAAAAGGTTTCATCAAAATCAATTCCTTCTTCTTGGCAGTATCCCTTGGCTACCAGCCTAGCTTTATTCCTTACAATGTTGCCATCTTCATCAGCTTTGTTCTTGAATACCCATTTGGTTCCAATGACATTCTGGTGCTTTGGCCTAGGAACAAGTTCCCATACTTTGTTCCTTTCAAACTGAGTAAGCTCTTCTTGCATAGCATTGATCCAATCTGAGTCTGCAAGAGCTTCTTCAACTGTCATAGGTTCCATCTGAGATATATAGCAGGCAAGCATTGCTTCTCTTCTAGATGTGGATCTGGTTTGAACTCCGTTTCTGATTTGACCAATCACTTGGTTAGGGGGATGATCTCTTAACCATGTTAGGTCAGGTTTTGTCAGTTGCTGTCTTGGTCTCTCTTGTTCCTCATCTTCAGAGTCTTCATCTTCATTCAACAGAAGGGGGTTTGATGCAGGTGTTGGAAATGCAGGGTTGTCTGCCACCTCTTCTGTTGGTTCTGGTATTCAGTCTTCTATGCAGACTTCCTTGAGGATCTCTGTTACCTCTCTAACAGAGATGCTTTCATCAAACTTCACATGTATAGATTCTTCAACATGTAGGGTCCTTCTGTTGAGTACTCTATAGGCTTTACTGGTGTTTGAATAGCCTATAAAGACTCCTTCATCAGCCTTTTCTTGAAATACTTTCATATGCTCCTTTCCATTGTTAAGAATGTAGCACTTGCATCCAAATACATGAAAGTAGCTGATGTTTGGCTTTCTTCCCTTCCAGAGTTCATAAGGGGTCTTCTGGTGATTTTTGTTGATCATGCTTCTGTTCTGAGTATAGCATGCAGTGTTGATTGCTTCAGCCCAATATCTCATAGGCAATCCAGATTCTGCAATCATTGTTCTTGCAGCTTCTTTTAAGGTTCTGTTCCTTCTTTCTGCTACGCCATTCTGTTGAGGGGTTCTGGCGGCAGAAAGTTGATGAAAAGTCCCATTCTGATCACAGAAGTCCTTTATGACTTGGTTGACAAATTCAGTTCCTCTGTCTGATCTGATTGTCTTCACTTTCAAATTCTTCTCAGTCTGAAGTTGCTTTAACAGAGATGGCAACTTCTGAAGAGTTTCATTTTTCTTTGATAGAAAAACAGTCCATGTATATCTGGAGTAGTCATCAACCATGACTAGGGTATATTTCTTGCCACCAACGCTTGGAGTCTCAACAGGTCCAAATAAATCCATGTGAATCAGATTTAGAGGACTTGTAGAAAGATCTCCAGCAATGGGTTTGAAGGAATTCTTCATTTGTTTGCCCTTCTGGCATGCACTGCAGAGGGTCTCCTTCTTGTACACGATGTCTGGTAGCCCTTCTACAATGTGTTCTCTGGCCAGTTTGTTGATTGTTTTGAAATTCAAATGGTTGAGCTTTTTGTGCCAATCCCAGCTCAGTTTTGAATCTCCTTTGGCTATTAGGCAAACTCCATCCTTTGCAGTGTTCCAATCAACTACATAGATGTTCTTCTTTCTTGATGCTGTAAGAACCACTTCCTTTGTTGTCTAATGCTTCACATAGCAGAAGTCCTTTGTGAATTCAACAGTGTAGCCTTTGTCACAGAATTGACTAGCACTCAGCAAGTTGAACTTCAGTCCTTTGACATATGAGACATCTTCAATGACTATCTGGTTCCTGATCAGCTTTCCTCTTCCTTTTGTTTGACCTTCTTTGTCATTACCTCCAAAGGTATCTCTAGGTCCTTTGCATTTCTGGAACTCAGTTAGGCAACTTCTGTCACCTGTCATGTGCCTGGAGCATCCACTATCAATAAACCATTCTTGTTCAGAGATGGCTCCAGCACGCAGTTCCTGCAAGATCAAAAGAAAGATTTATGTACCCAAGCAATGCTGGGTCCTGGGGGTCATGGATTCTGGGTAGTTGGTACCATTTTGGTCTCATCAAGTGAAACCTTGGTGGGTGGTACCCATTGTCCACCTGGTAGTTATAGTAAACTGAAGTGTGATTCACTTTGGGCAGATGCTTGTGAGGGTCATGCTTCCTGTTTACATACTTTTGCATAGCCTTTTTTGTTGGAAAGAAGTCCCATATAGTATCAAGAGCAGAGGGACGATTAACCTTGGGCTTCTGAAGTTGACCAGCCAACCTCTTCTGCCTGAAGTTAACTTTCTCTTGATATTTGCCCTTCTGGTGATCATTTCTGGCACGATTGACATGTGGTTGTCTGTCAATGAATGGTCATTTATTTTTGTTATCTTTAAAACCTTTTCTTTTGTTAGGTTTTCTGCCAGGTTCATTATTTTTCAAAAAGGGTATCTGTTGAACCTTTATCTTTCCCGTTTCTGGTCTGACTTCCTCATGAACAACCTTGGTGTCAGATACACCAGCTTGACAGATGGGGCTAGAAATCAGTGGCACTATGACCTTATCTGCCTTAGCAACACTGGTGCTAGGCATTACAGAAGGCTCACCTGATTCTGTTGAGCCATAACCAAGACCAAAACCAGTGCCAATCTGTTGATCAAGTACAATCTTTTCCATGGAAGACTGGGCCTTCTGGTAAGCTTTGTACTTAATCTCGAGAGGCTCTATTTCTCTTATTCTCTTGAGAAGAGAAACATTTTCAGTCTCCAGTTGATCTCTTTCCTTAATTAGAAGATTGATTTTGATCTCAACCTCCTTCTTTAAGTCAAGAATTTCAGCTTTTAACTTACTGTTTTCTTCTGTTACAGAAGAATAAGTGGCTTGTATGGCCTTAAACTCTTCCCAAAATTCTGACATTGAATCAGAATCAAAAGCTAAGCCTACCGAAGAAAAACTAGATTCAGAAGTAGAGGTTACCTCATCATCAGAATGAGCCATGAGGCAAAGGTCTTCTGTCTCAGTATCAAGGCAACAGAAGGCCTCATCAGAATCTGAGTCAGAACTGGATTCTGTTTCTGACAGAGGGTCTTTCTCTAGTTGTTCTGTCACAAGTGCCTTTCTCCTTCTGGAGTTGTCCTCGTACTTCTTCTTTTCTCCATCCTGTCCTTGTTTCTTGGACACCCTTGGATGGGGACAATCAGCCTTGAAGTGACCAGGTTGTCTGCAATTGTAACAGAGAAGCTCTCCACTGCTTTCTGTTGATTTGACCTTCTGGTATGGCTTTCTGTTGAAAGATGGACTCCTTCCATCTTTGGGATTCTTCATAAACTTTTTGAATCTCCTGGCAAAGGCAGCCATATATTCATCAGATAAAAGTACTGGAGGGTCAAAATCATTTACCTTTGATGTGCTGGCAGTGAGGGTTGTAGTGGTCCTCTCTTCTGGTACATCTTGCTTTTCTTCAATCATTTCAAACTCATGAGCTTTGAGATCTGAAATGAGCTTATCAGTGGGATAAGTCTTTACATCCTTGCTGGCTTGGACAGCAACCACCTTCATCTTCCATGCTGAGGGCAGTCCCCTCAACACCTTCAGGTTGATCTCTTTGGTGGTGAGTTCCTTGCCAAGCTTAGAGATCTCTCCAGTGAGAGTGAGGAGCCTGTCATACATCTTGAAGATGCTTTCACCAGGGAGAAGTTTGAAGTCATCAAACTTCTTGTTGGCTATGGTCAGTTTGTTGTCCTTCTCTTGCTCATCACCAGCTCCAATGAGCTCAAGAGTATCCCAGATTTCCTTTGCAGTTTTGCACTTCTTTATCCTGTTGAAGTACCTATCATCAATGGACTTGTAGAGGATGTCCTTAGCAATATTGTCTAGGTTGTACTTTCTCCTCTCTTCAATGGTCCATTCTGACTTGGCTTTACTGATCATCTGGGGTCTGGTGTTGTCTATAGCATGCTCAGGATTGACCTTCTGGAAGCTTGTGAAAGGGCCAATATCAAGAACTTCCCACATTTCATCATGCAGGGCACAGAGATGTGCTTTCATCCGGATCCTCCAGTCATCAAACTTCAAATCTGAGAACATAAGATTCTTGGACAAGGAGTGATCCATTATATCAGATAGAAATGAGGTCAAACAGAAAAACAAGTGGATCTTTGTTCAGCAAATAACCTAAGAGATTATTAGAACAAGGAGGCTCTGATACCACTTGTTGGTCCCGGTTGTACTGGATACAGTCTAGAGGGGGGGTGAATAGACTGTATTGGTTTTTAGCTTTTTAAACTAAGTACCAGATTTTACAGAATAACCTGTTCTGTTGACAGAACAGACTGGCAGCGGATGGGGTTCTGGTAGGGAGTTCTGTTGATTTAGCCTCAGAGAAGCAAAGGCAGTAGGCCTTCTGTTAACTCGTAGGACAAGTTCTGCTGAACACAGATACCAAGTCTGAGGAGTTAAACAGTTCTATCTAAGTGCAAATATTAAAGCAGTAAGTAAATGACACCAGGGATTTTTATAGTGGTTCAAGGAATAACTTGTTCCTCTAATCCACTGTTCCACTAAGCTGTAAAAACTTCCGTTTACAAAGCCTTAGTCCTAGCACTTAAGAAGCACTCCACGTCTTCTTCAAGCCTAGATGTCTCCTGGGATGCACTGCCTGGCTTCCTTTAAGACTGGTCCTTTCACTGAGCTTCCTGGAAGTATCACCACTTCACTACTCCAGTTACTTGGACGTCCTTCTTGTAGCAAGAAGAGTTTCTGTTAACACAGGGGTTCCTCCAACTAGCTTCGTTACAAATGATTTGTATGTGATGAGCTTGAAGAGTTGAAGAACACTTGGAACTTTGCTTGAGTTGGAAAAAGTATTTTTCCAACTTCTGCCTTCTCTTGTAGAAGATGATGAAGTGTTAATCTCAAGGAGGCTTTTTGCTTTTAGAGTTTGAATATCTTGTATGAAGAGTTGTAGCAAAGGTTAGCAAAAGTTGCAAAGTTATCCGGTTGTTCTTCGTAGTGTATCTTTTATACTGAGGTTGTCTTCCCGTTGGAGGAGTAGGAGGACAACGGCATTAAATGAGCGATCAGTTGACTTGACTAGTAGAGCCCGGTAAAGTTGGCGGGTTACTATTTTGGGATAAAGTATTCCTGACATTGCGGCCAATCATCTGCAATTACTCTACGGAGCATGGGGTGCATTAAATGAGCATTTAATGCGCGCACTGTAGCTTTTCCGTTTCATACTCCTAGCCGTTGAAGGAATCTTTTAGTTGACTTCCCGGTTTTGTGGATTTCTTCTAAGTGTCAGACCTTCTGGTATCTTCAACTGAGAGTAGAACAGAGGAGGTCTGGAGCACTTCTGTTGAGAGTATATCCAACGGAGACCCAGAAGGGTTTCTGTCAGAGTAAAGACTAACAGAGACCCTGAGGTCTTCTGTTCTGGAGCAGAGAACCAAAGGTCCTCTGTTTCAATAATGCCTTAAGAGGGTCTTCTGCTCTTGGAGCCCTTCTGCTCAGAAGGTCTTCTGCTCTGAAGGCATTCTGCCAAGTCGATTACATTAAGAACTTTACAAAAGAAAATTCTAATACATTAAGTCTAAAAGGGGGTACTCTAAAGTCCTAATTAATCTAGCATCATCAAAATCTAAATACAAATATTCCTTACAATGTTGATGCAACAACCTACAGAGGAATCATTGGATCTCTGTTATACCTGACTGCAAGCAGACCAGACATAGCATTCTCCGTTGGAATCTGTGCCAGATACCAGTCACATCCCAAAGAGAGCCATCTAAGTGCTGCAAAAAGAATCATCAGATACATCAAAGGAAATCCAAATGCAGGCTTGTGGTATCCCAAGGGAGGTAACCTTGAACTATGTGGTTACTCCTACTCATATTTTGCAGGTTGCAGGCTAGACAGAAAGAGCACCCCTGGTCACTGCCAACTGCTAGGTGGGAGACTTGTCTCCTTGTTTAGCAAGAAGCAGAACTCTATCTCAACCAGTATAGCAGAAGCTGAATACATTGCAGCTGGAAGTTGTTGTGCTCAGCTACTCTGAATGAAGCAACAACTGAAGGATTATGGCATTCAAGCAAAGGAGATCAAGCTTCTCTGTGACAACACCAGTGCCATTGCAATCACTCAGAACCCAGTGCTTCATTCCAGGACAAAGCATATTGAGATCAGACATCACTTCATCAGAGATCATGTTGAGAAGAAGCACATATGCATGGAGCATGTGTCAACAGAAGACCAACTTGCAGATATTCTGAAAAAGCCTTTGCCTGAGGCTAGGTTCAACAAGCTGAGAGAGGAATTGGGAATGATGGATGAAATTCGAAGAGAAGGTTGGTAGGAAGATCTTCTGTTACAGATTCTCTGTTAACAGAACCTCTGTTGCAGAACCCCTTCTGTTCTCTACTTTGAACAGAGAACCTCTGTTCCTAACAGAACACCTCAGAAACAGAAACCCTTTCTCTATCTCTGGCAGAAGGTTGTGGACTTAGAAAATATTTTGAGAACACGGGTGACCTAGTAACTTAATGAAGGTCTTTTACCTTTTTACCCTGAAACGGTATTAAAGCTGCAAAACATTTACTGCGTCCCTATTTTCATTAATTGGTACCTTGAAACCGCCAACAATCTCAAACGCCCACTAACCCGAGCCCTTATATTCCCTTTGTTTCAACCTAAACCGCTACTGCTCCCATTACTCTCAAATCTTCGAACTTCCATATCTCTCAAGCTTTCAAAATCTCAAAAACTCTCTGCAATGGCTTTCATGAACATCAATGACCTCACCGAAGAAGAAATCAATCTCTTGGTCGCCAATGTCTATACCGGGATGAACTGTGAACTTTCTGCACTTCCAGAACTGACTGCTAACCAAGAAACGATGAGGAAAATCATCAAGGGTATGAAGGAATCACAGCTTAACAAGGTGGTAGGCTATCATTTCGATTCCTACAGCACAAAGGACGTGGCAGAGTTCTATCGCAATGCCACATTCGAAGGAGAAACCATCCGGTCCCATGTCCATGGTGATGACATCATCCTCACTCCTGAAACTATCAACGCCCTCTTTGGCGTAGTGGAGGATCCCCAAGAAGAAGACACTGAAGGGTTCATTGCCCTAGACAGTGTCAAGGTCACTATTGACCATTTTGTTCAACTCTATTATCGTCCAGGAGTGGAAAGTGTTCCAAAGCTGTACATGAAGAAGAACCTGCTTCAGAGTGATTATGAGAAGCTGGTCAACATTTTCCATAGGTGTGTCTGGAGCAAGAGCACCTCTACTGATGATATGACAGTTCTGAATGCAAAAGCTATTTTTGCAGTTCATCATGGGATGAACATCAACTGGGGACAGGTAATTGTCAAATCTCTAGTTGGCTTCATAAAGAAGAAGAACAAGGAAACCGGCCTTTTCAAAACCCCCATGGGTTATGGACTTCTGTTGTCAGAATTGCTGCTAAAAGCTAGAATAGGGCTAAGAAACCCCATTGAGGCAGACTACACCAAACTCTTGTTCCTGAACACTTCCAGTGATAGGAAGGTTGCTCTTAGGGCAGAGCAGAAAAGGTTGAGGACCTTGGAGTTCAACAGAGAGAAACTCCAACAGAAGGTGGTCAAGCCCAAGAAGGCTGTGAAGAAGCAACAGAAACCCTCCACACCCTCAGAATCCGAGGAAGAAGAGCCTCTGGTAAGAAAGCCTGTGAAGAAGGCTGTCACAAAGAAGGCTGCCCCAGCTAAAGTCCAGAAGCTGGTGGCAAAGAAGTTTGTGATCAGGAGAAAGACACCCTCTCTTATCTCTACAGAAAGCACCCCTTCTGCCTCTCCCATTGTGAAGAAGGCCAAGGCAATGACTCCTGTCATTCAGGGGGAACCTGTTAACTCAACCCCTTCTGTGCAACCCATCAAAAATGCCTGGCAAGGCAAGAAGATTGTGTTCGAGTCAAGCGACTCAGAAGATGAAGTAGTAGTGCAGGATGCTACTACTCAGGGGGAACCAAATGACCTTTTCCCAAAGCATGAAGCCAACAGAATCCCTGAGACTTCAGAACCACAGGTGGATATCTCCTCTGCTCTGCGCAAACAATTTGTCAGAGTTCTAGCATGGAGGAAGTGGAGAGTGGGACCTCTTTCTGAGCTGATAAGGTTGTTCCCTTACTTTGCCTCTGAGGAAGAACAATTCCTCCAATGGGCAGGCACAGAAGACGTAGAGAAATGTCTAGACAAAGACTTTCTTCTATCTGTTCTAGCAGAAAAGAGGAAGAATTACAAAGGGAAGTCCACTCTCTCCAATATGCTAGCAGAAGAACCCATTGCACCCCTTTCTGAGCAAGAACGAGAATCCTTTGATGCTTGGGCAATGGAGAAGGCAATGGAAGAATCTCTGGATCCCCGCAATCAACAGAAAGGTCAAGAAGGAGGACCTTCTGATTCTCAAACTGTTCTGGCACGGCTGATTGCAGAATAGCGAAGAACCCAATCAGGCACTGCTGAGGTAATCATTCCTACACCTCCGCCCTCCCCCCAACATACTCATACCTCTCCCTCTTCACCAAAGCAGCCCTCACCCAAACTTCCAACAGAAATGTAAGGAATATTTGTAATTAGATTTTGATGATGCTATATTAATTAGGATTTTAGAGTACCCTTCTTTAGATTTATTGTATTAGAATTTTCCTTGTAAAGTTCCTTAGTATAATCAACTGGCAGAAGGCCTCCTGAGCAGAAGGCCTCCAGAGCAGAAGGCCTCCTGAACAGAAGACCTCAGGGTCTCTGATAGCTATTATTCAGACAAAAACCCTCCTGGTTCTCTGTTGGATATTCCTTCAACAGAAACCCTCAAGAGTCTCTGACAACTTTCTCCAACAGAAGTGCTCAAGACCTTTTCTGATCAACTCTCTGCCAAAGACACCAGAAGGCCTGACACTTAGAAGAATCTAACCCAGCCGGTAAATCAACTGAAAGATTCCTTCAACTGCTAGGAGTCTTGAACGGAAAAGCTACAGTACGCGCATTAAATGCACATTTAATGCCTCCCGTACTCTATAGAGTAATTGCAGATGATTGGCCGCAATGTCAGGATAACTTTATCCCGAAATAGTAACCCGCCAACTTTGATGGGTCCTACTGGTCAAGTCAACTAGTCGCTCATTTAATGCAGTTGTCCTCCTTCTCCTCCAACGGGAAGACAACCTCAGTATAAAAGATACACTTCGAAGAACAACCGGATAACTTTGCTACCACAGTGCGCGTACAAAATATTCAAACGCTAAAACGCAAAAAGCCTCCTTGAGATTAAATCTTCATTATCTTCTACAAGAGAAGGCAGACGTTGGAAAGCTTCCTACTTCCAACTCAAGCAAAGTTCTCATCGTTCTTCAACTCTTCAAGCACTTCAAATACAAATCTTTTGTAACGAAGCAAGTTGGAGGAACCCTTGTTTTTAACAGAAACTCTTCTTTCACAAGAAGGACGTCCAAGTACCTGGAGCAGTGAAGTGGTGATACTTCCGGGAAGCTCAGTGAAAGGACCAGTCTTAAGGAAGCCAGAAGTGCATCCAAGGAGACATCTACACTTGAAGAAGACGTGGAGAGCTTCTTGAGTGATATGGCTAAGGGGTTGTAAACGGACGTTTTTACAAGCTTAGTGGAACAGTGGACTAGAGGAACAAGATGTTCCTTGAACCACTATAAAAAGCCCTGGTGTCATTTACTTACTGCATTTTATATATCGTTTTTATTTGAACAACTTAACTCCAAAGATTTGCTATCTGTGTTCAGCAAAACTTGTCTTGTGAATTAACAGAAGGCCTACTGCCTTTGCTTCTCTGAGGCTAAACTAACAGAACTCCCTACCAGAACCCCATCCGCTGCCAGTCTGTTCTGCCAACAGAACAGGCTATTCTGTTAAATCTGGTACTTAGCTTGAAAAAGTTAAAAACCAATACAGTCTATTCACCCCCCCCCCCCTCTAGACTGTATCCAGATCAACCGGGACCAACAAGTGGTATCAGAGCCTCCTTGTTCTAATAATCTCTTAGGTTATTTGCAGAACAAAGATCCACTTGTTTTTCTGTTTTACCTCATTTTTAATCTGATTTAATGGATCACTCCCTTTCCAAGAATCTTATGTTCTCAGATCTCAAGTTTGATGACTGGAGGATCCGAATGAAGTCACATCTCTGTGCTCTGCATGATGAGATGTGGGAAGTACTTGACATTGGGCCTTTCACAAGCTTCCAGAAGGTCAACCCAGAGCATGCTATTGATAACACCAGACCTCAGATGATCAATAAGGCCAAATCTGAGTGGACTACTGAAGAAAGAAGGAAATACAATCTGGACAACATTGCTAAACACATTCTTTACAAGTCCATCGATGATAGGTACTTCAACAGGATAAAGAAGTGCAAGACTGTCAAGGAAATCTGGGATACTCTTGAGCTCATTGGAGCTGGTGATGAGCAAGAGAAGGACAACAAGCTGACAATAGCTAACAAGAAGTTTGATGACTTCAAGCTTCTTCCTGGTGAAATCATCTCCAAGATGTATGATAGGCTCCTCACTCTCACTGGAGAGATCTCTGAGCTTGGCAAGGAACTTACCACCAAGGAGATCAACCTCAATGTGTTGAGAGGATTGCCCTCAGCATGGAAGATGAAGGTGGTTGCTGTCCAAGCCAGCAAGGATGTAATAACTTATCCCACTGATAAGCTCATTTCAGATCTCAAAGCTCATGAGATTGAAATGATTGAAGAAAAAGAAGATGTACCAGAAGAGAGGATCACTACAGCCCTCACTGCCAGCACATCAAAGGTAAATGATTTTGACCCCTCAGAACTTTTATCTGATGAATATATGGCTGCTTTTGCTAGGAGATTCAAGAAGTTTATGAAGAATCCCAAAGATGGAAGAAGTCCATCATTCAGCAGAAAGCCCTTCCAGAAGGTCAAAACAACAGAGAACAGTGGTAAGCTTCTCTGTTAGAACTGCAGACAACCTGGACATTTCAAGGCAGAGTGTCCACATCCAAGAGTGTCCAAGAAACAAGAGCATGATGGAGAAAAGAAGAAATATGAAGACAACTCCAGAAGAAGGAAGGCACTCGTCACAGAACAGCTCGAGAATGACCCTCTGTCTGAGACAGAATCCAGTTCTGACTCTGACTCTGATGAGGCGTTTTGTTGCCTTGATAATGAGACAGAAGACCTATGCCTCATGTATGGCTCATTCTGATGATGAGGTAACCTCTACTTCTGCATCTAGTTTCTCTTCGGTAGGCTTAGCTTTTGATTCTGATTCAATGTCAGAATTTTGGGAAGAGTTTAAGGCCATTCAAGCCACTTATTCCTCTGTCACAGAAGAAAACAGTAAGCTGAAGGCTGAGATTCTTGACTTGAGAAAGGAGGTTGAGATCAAAATCAATCTTCTAATTAAGGAGAGAGATCAGCTAGAAACTGAAAATGTTTCTCTTCTCAAGAGAATAAGAGAAATTGAGCCTCTTGAGATTAAGTACAAAGCTTACCAGAAGGCCCAGTCTTCCATGGAAAAGATTTTACTAGATCAACAAATTGGCACTGCCTTTGGTCTTGGTTATGGCTCAACAGAATCAGGTGAGCCTTCTGTAATGCCTAGCACCAGTGTTGCTAAGGCAGATAAGGTCATAGTACCACTGATCTCTAGCTCCATCTTCCAAGCTGGTGTATCTGGCACCAAGGTTGTTCGTGAGGAAGTCAGGCCAGAAAAAGGGAAGATAAAGGTTCAACAGAAACCCTTTTTGAAAAATAATGAACCTGGCAGAAAACCTAACAACAGAAAGGGTTTTCAGAATAACAAAATTAAAAGACCATTCATTAACAGACAACCTCATGATAACCGTGCCAGAAATGACCACCAGAATGGTAGATATCAAGAGAGAGTTAACTTTAGGCAGAAGAGGTTGGCTGGTCAACTTCAGAAGCCCAAAGCTAATCGTCCCTCTGCTCTTGATAGTATATGGGACTTCTTCCCAACAAAGAAAGCTATGCAAAAGTACGTAAACAGGAAGCATGACCCTCACTAGCATCTGCCCAAAATGAATCACACTCTAGTTTACTATAACTACCAGGTGGACAATGAGTACCATCCACCAAGGTTTCACCTGATGAGACCTAAATGGTACCAACTACCCAGACTCCATGACCCCTCAGGACCCAACATTGCTTGGGTACCTAAACCTTTCTTTTGATCTTGCAGGAACTGTGTGCTGGAGCTATCTTAGAGCAAGAATGGTTTATTGATAGTGGATGCTCCAGGCACATGACAGGTGACATAAGTTGCCTAACAGAGTTCCAGAAATGCAAGGGACCTAGAGTTACCTTTGGAGGTAATGACAAAGAAGGTCAAACAAAAGGAAGAGGGAAGTTGATCAAGAACCAGATAGTCATTGATGATGTCTCATATGTCAAAGGCCTGAAGTTCAACTTGCTGAGTGCTAGCCAATTCTGTGACAAAGGCTACACGGTTGAATTCACTAAGGACTTCTGCTATGTGAAGCATGAGACAACAAAAGAAGTTGTTCTTACAGCATCAAGGAAGAAGAACATTTATGTGGTTGATTGGAAAACTGCAAAGGATGGAGTTTGCCTGATAGCCAAGGGAGATTCAAAACTAAGCTGGGACTGGCACAAGAAGCTTAGCCATTTGAACTTCAAAACAATCAACAAACTGGCAAGAGAACACATTGTTGATGGACTGCCAGACATAGTTTACAAGAAAGAGACGCTCTGCGGTGCATGCCAGAAGGGAAAGCAACAGAAGAACTCTTTCAAACCCACTGCTGGAGATCTGTCTACAAGTCCTTTAAATCTGATCCACATGGATTTATTTGGACCTGTTGACACTCTAAGTGTTGGTGGCAAGAAATACACCCTAGTCATGGTTGATGACTACTCCAGATATACATGGACTATCTTTCTGTCAAAGAAGAATGAAACTCTTCAGAAGTTGCCATCTCTGTTAAAGGAACTTCAGATTGAGAAGAACTTGAAGGTTAAGACAATCAGGTCTGACAGAGGAACTGAATTTGTCAACCAAGTCATAAAGGACTTCTGTGATCAAAATGGAACCTTTCATCAACTCTCTGCCGCCAGAACCCCTCAACAGAATGGCGTAGCAGAAAGGAGGAACAGAACATTAAAAGAAGTTGCAAGGACAATGATTGCAGAATCTGGACTACCTATGAGATATTGGGCTGAAGCAATCAACACTGCATGCTATACCCAGAACAGAAGCATGATCAAAAAGAATCACCAGAAGACCCCTTATGAACTTTGGAAGGAAGAAAACCCAACATCAGTTACTTTCATGTATTTGGATGCAAATGCTACATTCTTAACAATGGAAAGAAGCATCTGAAAGTCTTTCAAGAGAAAGCTGATGAAGGTATCTTTATAGGCTATTTAAACACTAGTAAAGCCTATAGAGTACTCAACAGAAGGACTCTACATGTTGAAGAGTCTATACATGTGAAGTTTGATGATAGCACCTCTGTTGAAGAAGTAACAGAGACCCTAAAAGAAGTCAACATAGAAGACAGAACACCTGAACCAACAGAAGAGGTAGCAGATAACCCTGCATTCCCAACACCTGCACCAAACCCCCTTCAGTTGAATGAAAATGAAGACTCAGAAGATCAAGAACCAGAGAGACCTAGACAGTATCTGACAGATACTGATCTGACATGGTTAAGAGACCATCCCCCTAACCAAGTAATTGGACATATCAGAAGTGGTGTGCAGACCAGATCAGCATCAACAAGGAGAGAAGCAATGCTTGCCTGCTATATATCTCAGATGGAACCCATGACTGTAGAAGAAGCTCTTGCAGACTCAGATTGGATCAATGCAATGCAAGAAGAGCTCACTCAATTTGAAAGGAACAAAGTATGGGAACTTGTTCCTAGGCCAAAGCACCAGAATGTCATTGGAACAAAATGGGTATTCAAGAACAAAGCTGATTAAGATGGCAACATTGTAAGGAACAAAGCAAGGCTGGTAGCTAAGGGTTACTGCCAAGAAAAGGAATAGATTTTGATGAGACTTTTGCACCAGTTGCCAGACTGGAAGCCATCAGAATATTTCTAGCCTATGCTGCCTACAACAACATCAAGGTCTACCAGATGGATGTCAAGAGTGCATTTCTGAATGGAGATCTTGAAGAAGAGGTTTATGTGGAACAACCACCAGGTTTTGTCATTCCTACTCACTCTTCCTGTGTCTACAAGCTTAAAAAGGCCCTTTATGGTCTTAAGCAAGCTCCCAGAGCATGGTATGACACATTGTCCCTATTCCTAGTGAACCATGGGTTTACTAAGGGAAAGGTTGACAAAACTCTATTTCAAATCTATGTTGCTAATCATATTCTCTTAGTACAAATATATGTTGATGATATTATATTTAGTAGTACTAATTCAGAACTATGCAAGAAATTCTCTCAAGTAATGCAGAGTCAATTTGAAATGAGTATGATGGGAGAACTCAGCTACTTCCTAGGACTACAAGTCAAACAGGTTCCAGAAGGATTCTTTATCAATCAAGGGAAGTATACCAGAGACCTGATCAAGAAGTTTGGAGTGGAAGGCAAATCCTTAGTGAAGATTCCCATGAACACCTCACAAGGAATTGGTCCGGATGATGAAGGCAAAGATGTTGATGCAACTACCTACAGAGGAATCATAGGATCTCTGCAGTATCGGACTGCAAGCAGACCAGATATCTCATTCTATGTTGGAATCTGTGCCAGATACCAATCAAAGCCCAAGGAGAGCCATCTTAGTGCTGCAAAGAGAATCATCAGATATATCAAAGGAAATCCAAATGCAGGTCTATGGTATCCAAAGGGAGGTAACTTTGAACTAATTGGTTACTCTGACTCAGATTTTGCAGGTTGCAGATTAGACAGGAAGAGCACCTCTGGTCACTGCCAAATGCTAGGAGGAAGGCTTGTTTCCTGGTTTAGCAAGAAGCAGATTTCAATCTCAACAAGTACAGCAGGTTCTGAATACATTGCAGCTGGGAGTGGCTGTGCTCAGCTACACTGGATGAAGCAACAACTGAAGGATTATGGCATTCAAGCAAAGGAGATCAAACTACTATGTGACAACACCAGTGCCATTGCCATCACTCAGAATCCAGTTCTTCACTCCAGGACAAAGCACATTGAGATCAGACATCACTTCATCATAGATCATGTTGAAAAGAAGCACATATGCATGGAGCATGTGTCAACAGAAGACCAACTTACAGACATTCTGACAAAACCTTTGCCTGAGGATAGATTCAACAAACTGAGAGAGGAATTGGGAATGATGGATGAAATTCCAAAGGAAAGTTGAAAAGGAAGACCTTCTGTTGCATACTCTCTGCTAACAGAATACCTGCTGAAGAACCCCCTTCTGTTCTCCTTCCTGAACAGAGAACTTCCGTTCCTGACAGAACACCTCAGCAACAGAAACCCTTCCTTCTTACCCTCAGAAACCCTTTCCTGTAACAGAAGGTTGTGGACTTAGAAATATTTTTGAGAAACCGGGTGACCTTGTAACTTAATGAAGGTCTTTTACCCTTTTACCCTTAAAACGGTATACAGCCGCAAAATATTTACTGCGCCCCTTTTTTCATTTATTGGTACCTCGGAACCGTAAATAATCTCAAGCGTCCACTAACCCGAACCCATATATTCCTCTTCCTCAAACCTAAACCGTTACTGCTTTCATTACTCTCAAACTCTCAAACCTCCATAGCTCTCAAGTTCTCAGAAACTTTTCCCTGCTCTAATGGCTTTCATCAACATCAACGACCTCACCAAAGAAGAAATCAATACCTTGGTCACTAACATCTATACTGGGATGAATTGCGATCTTTCCGCACTCCCTGAACTCGCAGCAAATCATGACACGATGATGAAAATCATCAAGGGAATGGAGGAATCACAACTAAGCAAGGTTGTAGGTTATCATTTCGATTCCTACAGTACGAAGGACATGGCAGAGTTCTATCTCAATGCCACATATGAAGGGGAAACTATCAAATCAAATGTCAATGGTGATGACATCATCCTCACTCCAGAAACTATCAACGCACTATTTGGCGTAATGGAGGATCCTCGAGAAGAAGACACTGAAGGCTTCTTAGCCCTAGACAGTGTCAAGGTCACTGTTGATAACTTTGTCCAACTCTACTGCAGACCTGAAGTGGATAGAGTTCTCAAATTGTACATGAAGAAGAATCTTCTTCAGAGTGATTATGAGAAGCTTGTCAACATCTTCCATAGGTGTGTCTGGAGCAAGAGCACCTCTACTGACGATATGACAGTTCTCAATGCAAAAGCTGTTTTTGCAGTTCATCATGGGATGAACATCAACTGGGGACAGGTAATCATCAAATCCCTAGTTGAATTTATCAAAAAGAAAGACAAGGAAACCGGCCTTTTCAAAACCCCCATGGGTTATGGCCTTCTGATATCAGAAACCCTGCTAAAGGCAAGGATAGGGCTGAGAAACCCTATTGAGGCAGACTACACCAAGTTATTTTTCCTCAACACCTCTGGTGACAGAAAGATTGCCCTCAAGGCTGAACAGAAGAGGCTGAGGACTCTGGAGTTTAACCGGGAGAAGCTCCAACAGAAGGTGATCAAACCTAAGAAAGCTGTGAAGAAACAGCAGAAACCCTCTACCCCATCAGAATCCGAAGAAGAAGAGGTTCTGATAAGAAAACCTGTGAAGAAGGTTGTTATGAAGAAGGGTGCCCCAGCCAAAGTTCAGAAGCTGGTGGCAAAGAAGTCTGTAATTAAGAGAAAGGCACCTTCCCCTATCTCTACAGAAAGCACCCCTTCTGCCTCTCCCATTGAAAAGAAGGCCAAGATTCTGACTCCTGCAATACAGGAGGAGCTTGAGGATTCTGTCACCTCTGCCCCAGTCAACAGAAATGTCTGGCAAGGCAAGAGGATTGTCTTTGAGTCAAGTGACTCTGAAGAGGAGGTAGTGGTACTGGATGCTCCTATTCAGGGGGAATCTCACATATCTCCCTCTACACCTATGCCTGATCAACCCATGATGCCTTCCTCACCAGAATATCATGAAGTTAACAGAACCCCTAAGCCCCAAGAACCTCAGGAGAATATCCCCTCTGCTCTAGACAAAGAACTTCTCAGGGTTCTGGCTTGGAGGAAGTGGAGAGTGGGATCTCTCTCTGAACTGCTCAGAATGCTCCCCAACTTTATAACTGAAGAAGCTGAAGTTCTGAGGTGGGCTGGTACAGAGGATGTTGAGCAATGCCTCAACAAGGACTTCCTTCTATCTGTTCTAGCAGAGGAGAAGAAAAAGGAATGCAAAGGCAAAGGCAAGCACACTCATGATACTGAAGAAGAACATGTCAAATCTCTGACTGAAGATGAGATGGCAGCCTTTGATGAATGGCTGATTGAAAAGAAGAGGAAAGAATCTCTTATCAAATTCCGTCACAGTGCTCATGGAGAAGGGGAACCCTCCACTGCCAATGATCTCCCCTTGGCCATGGAGAAGCTCATCAAAGAATGGAGGGACTCACCATTCACAGAAACCATACTTGAGGTAATCCCTAAATCTCCCTCTATTCATACAGAACCTCATCTTCCTTCTCCTCCCATATCACCTCCTAAACCTCAACCCTCACCCAGAATCCCAACTCCTTTTGCTACTCCACCCCAATCTCCTCACCAGAAATCCCCATCCCCACAGAAATCCCTCCCACCACAGAAAACAACTCCTCCACAGAATACCCCCTCACCCTCACCCCAGAGAACTCCTTCTGACAAATCCAAACCTTCTTCCCCTTGTAAACCAACACCTTCTACCAGAAATCGTTCTCCTTCACCTCCACCATCTCCTCCACAACAGAAAATCCCTTCTCCCCAACCAACACCCCAACACCAGAAAACCCCCTCAACTCATAAATCCTCTACTCCACCTCAACAGAAGTCACCCTCTCCTGCAGCAAACTCTCCAAGAACCTCTATGCATTCTGCCGCATCTACTCCCAGGAGACAGCCTCTACATCGTATCCTCTCTTCTGATAGTGAGAATGATGGTTTCCTTCCATCCTCCCTTGCTGGAGATCTCACCTCCAAACGTCAACCAACTCCTGCCAGAGAACCTTCTTCTCAGAAACCTTCTCTGCAACACACCAGAAGGCTCCCTATGCACAGGTCCAGAGGACTGGGGATGCCAGAACCTGCAGGGACAGAACCCCAAATTCCCTTCAATCAGTTCATTGAAGCTGCAGAAGAACTTGGTGGTCAAATTTTGGATGGCATGAACAAACTGATACAAAGCAACGACAAACACTTTGAGCACCTATCCCACGTCAATGACAACTTCAATTCTGGTATGGACTTCATCTCATCCCGCTTTGCTGCCCTAATAGAATCCTTACACAACTTCATGGATTCATCCACTGCTAAGACTGAAGCTCTTTCAACTGAAGTAGAAGGCATTCATAAGACCTTATTCACATTTCACCAAACCCTGTTGACCCAAGGTGAAGCAATTCACACCATCTCTACCAATCTTGAAGAACTTCAATGGGCTGATACCAAAACTAAAGAGCAGCTGTTAGAGATTGAGGAACTCTGCAAAGTCCACCGTTATCAAATACAAACTCTGTTTTCTGATGACAAAGAGAGATACCAGAAATTGGTTCTCCTTGAAGCAAGCTCCAAGGATATTGCCTCAGCTCTCCAAAAACAACAAGGTCTGATAGAAGGTCTCACCTCTGTTACACAGACCCTTCCAGAAACCCTTGAGCAGATTGCCACATCCCATGAAACAGAGTTTCAGAAGATTGCTATGATGATCTCTGACCTGGATGATGCCAAAAAGGGGGAAGAGGACCCTCATCCAAAGAAGAAGCAACTTGCCAGAACCTCAGCTGGCTCCTCTGTTGATCCAGCTCCTTACTTTCAGGCTTCCATGCAAAAGAAGAAAGAAGTTGGAGTCTCTAGACCCTCATCTCCCCACAGAACCTCATCCAAGAAGAGAAAAGCTCTAAACTTCAGGGAATGGAGATTAAATGGATCTCAGAGGATAGGTAGAGCTCAGTTCGAAGAAATTCAATAGAAAATGACCCCTACACAGCAGCAGAACCTCTACCTTGACAGAGAAGGTCGAATAAGAGTGAGGCATGGCGGATCACTGGAAGAAGCTGAGTACTGGTACCTTGACAGAATTCTTCCGGGGAAGGACGTCCATGAAGGTGTCCTCAACTACCTTGACTGCAAGCTTTCACCCATTTGGGCATCCTATCAAAGAGCTGGGAACCTCACAGCTATTAGAGAAGAAGTCAATACTGAGCTGAAAAGACTAAAAGAATTGGATGATCAAGCCATAGCTCATGCTGCAAGGGAAAATTTGTAAAGGAACACCCCTACTCTTTCCCTTAATAAAAGATCATCTTTGCCTCTATTTTTGTAAGGCAATTCCTTCTATTCTGTCTCTTTTGTATGTTTAATTGCTTTCTGTGTTTCTTGTCTTGCTCTGTTATATTTGTTTAATCTGCTATCTGATTGTACTGTACTCTTACTATTTTCCTATGCCAAGTTGCCCACCAAGATTTTAATGAAAGTTTTAAACTTTAATTCTTTATGGTGAAGGCACTTCTCTAGAAATAGTTAAAGGGTTTTGGCATCATCAAAAAGGGGGAAATTGTAAGGAATATTTGTAATTAGATTTTGATGATGCTATATTAATTAGGAATTTAGAGTACCCCTCTTTAGATTTATTGTATTAGAATTTTCCTTGTAAAGTTCCTTAGTATAATCGACTGGCAGAAGGCCTCCTGAGCAGAAGGCCTCTAGAGCAGAAGGCCTCCTGAACAGAAGACCTCAGGGTCTCTGTTAGCTCTTATTCATACAGAAACCCTCCTGGTTCTCTGTTGGATATTCCTTCAACAGAAACCCTCAAGAGTCTCTGACAACTTTCTCCAACAGAAGTGCTCAAGACCTTTTCTGATCAACTCTCTGCCAAAGACACCAGAAGGCCTGACACTTAGAAGAATCTAACCCAGCCGGTAAATCAACTGAAAGATTCCTTCAACGGCTAGGAGTCTTGAACGGAAAAGATACAGTACACGCATTAAATGCACATTTAATGCCTCCCGTACTCTGTAGAGTAATTGCAGATGATTGGCCGCAATGTCAGGATAACTTTATCCCGAAATAGTAACCCGCCAACTTTGCTGGGTCCTACTGGTCAAGTCAACTGCTCGCTCATTTAATGCAGTTGTCCTCCTTCTCCTCCAATGGGAAGACAACCTCAGTACTAAAGATACACTTCGAAGAACAACCGGATAACTTTGTTACCACAGTGCGCATACAAAATATTCAAACGCAAAAAACGCAAAAAGCCTCCTTGAGATTAAATCTTCATTATCTTCTACAAGAGAAGGCAGACGTTGGAAAGCTTCCTACTTCCAACTCAAGCAAAGTTCTCATAGTTCTTCAACTCTTCAAGCACTTCAAATACAAATCTTTTGTAACGAAGCAAGTTGGAGGAAACCCTGTTTTTAACAGAAACTCTTCTTTCACAAGAAGGACGTCCAAGTACCTGGAGCAGTGAAGTGGTGATACTTCCGGGAAGCTCAGTGAAAGGACCAGTCTTAAGGAAGCCAGAAGTGCATCCAAGGAGACATCTACACTTGAAGAAGATGTGGAGAGCTTCTTGAGTGATAGGGCTAAGGCGTTGTAAACGGTCGTTTTTACAAGCTTAGTGGAACAGTGGACTAGAGGAACAAGTTGTTCCTTGAACCACTATAAAAAGCCCTGGTTTCATTTACTTACTGCATTTTATATATTGCTTTTATTTGAACTGCTTAACTCCAAAGACTTGGTATCTGTGTTCAGCAGAACTTGTCTTGTGAGTTAACAGAAGGCCTACTGCCTTTGCTTCTCTGAGCCTAAACTAACAGAACTCCCTACCAGAACCTCATCCGCTGCCAGTCTGTTCTGCCAACAGAACAGGCTATTCTGTTAAATCTGGTACTTAGCTTGAAAAAGTTAAAAACCAATACAGTCTATTCACACACCCCCCCCTCTAGACTGTATCCAGTTCAACCGGGACCAACAAGAAACCCTTCACCAAAAGTCCCCTTCACCCCAACAGAAAACCACCCCTCAACAGAGTCCCTCCGACATCAAAAACCAAACTCCCAAATCAACCCCCTCCAAGGAAAAAACCCCCTCTAAACAGGAAACTCCATTCAAACATTCCTCACCATGTAAACCAACCCAATCCAACAGAAACCGCTCCCCTTCACCTCCACCATCTCTCCATCAACTGAAAACCCCTTTACCTCAGAAATCTAAATCTCCTACCCCATCTCAACAAAAGTCATCCTCTCCTGCTGCAAACTCTCTAAGATCCTCTCACCACTCTGTAGCATCCACTCCAAAGAAGAAGCCGCTGCAATGTCCTCTCTTCTGATAGTGACAATGATGGATTTCTTCCATCATCCCTGGCAGGAGATCTCACTTCAAAAAGGAGGAAAACACCCACCAGGGAACCTTCTCAACAACCTCCCTCTCTGCAACAAACTACTGGCAGAAGGCCTCAAATGCCTAAGGCCAGAGGTCTTGAGATACCAAGATTTGAACCTGAAGAACCCCAAATTCCCTTTAATCAGTTTGTTCAAGCTGCAGAAGAATTTGGTGGTCAGATGTTGGATGGGATGAACAAGCTCATCCAGATCAATGACAAGCATTACGAGCATCTCTCTCATGTCAATGAGAATTTCAACTCTGGCATGCAATTTATTTCAGATAGCTTTGCTACATTGACAGAGCCCCTCCAGAAATTCATGGCCTCATCCACTGCAAAGACAGATGCTCTCACAACTGAAGTAGAAGATATCCACAAAACTCTATTCACCTTTCACCAGACCTTGATCGCTCAAGGCAAAGCAATTGAAACCATCTCTGGGAATGTTGAAGAGCTTCAATGGTCTGATGGTAAGACTAAAGAACAGTTGTTGGATATTGAGGAACTATCCAAAGTTCACAGAGATCAAGCCAGAACTCTCTTTGCTGCTGACAAAGAAAGATACCAGAAATTGGTTCTGTTGGTCCCGTTTGTAATGGGAACAGTCTAGAGGGGGGGGGGGGTAAATAGACTGTTCAGGAATTTGAAATTTTCTCTAAGTCAAATCTGACTTATCAGAGATGGTCGAAATCTGGTGACAGAGATGGTCAAGTTCTGATGGCAGAACTAGACCAGGCAGCGGATAAGTTTCTGTCTGGGTAGCCTCTAGAAGAAAACTAAGGCAAAATGCCTTTCTGGTAACTCTGAAGGAAGATCTGCTGGACACAGAGTCCAACCTTAAGAGTTAGTCAGTAGAATCTTAAGTGCAGGAAATAAGAGCTAAAAGTAAATGACATCGGGGGTTTTATAGTGGTTCAAGGAACAACTTGTTCCTCTAGTCCACTGTTCCACTAAGCTTGCAAAAACAACAGTTTACAACGCCTTAGTCCCTAGAGCTTAAGAAGCACTCCTCGTCTTCTTCAAGTCTAGTTGTCACCCGGGATGCAGTCCTGCTTCCTGATGGCTGGTCTCGTTTCACTGAGTCTCTTGAAGTATCCCCACTTCACTTACTCCAGCTAGTTTGAGATGTCCCTTCTTTTTCAAGAAGTGTTTGATATAAAATCAGTTTTCTCCAACGTTGCTTCTTCACAAAGGATGAGTATATGAAGCTCTCGAAGTGTTGAAGAACTGAGTAACTTTGCAGTTTGCTAGTTGGATGAAGGATAAGAAAATATATCTTCCAACTGGAGCCTTTTCTTGTCTAAGAATGAAGTTTGAATCTCAAGAAGGTTGTTTACGCAACGTTATCTTTGCAAAGTTGTTACTCTTAGTTCTTCAGAGTGTATCTTTTATACTGGGAGCAGTCTTCCCGTTGGAGTGTAGAAGACAGCTTCATTAATTGCATGTACTGTTGACTTGACCGGTTGGACCTTCGACTTGCTATTTTGGGGGCGTAAAGATACTCGCATGGTCAATCATCAGCTTTAAATATCTCTTCGTACGTACAGCATTAAATGTGCATTTAATGCGTGTACAGTGCCATGTTTCCGTTGAAAGGTTCGTAACCGTTAGGGGATTTCCCGTTAGTTTAACGACCGTTGGAAAGGCTTCCGGAATCTGGTGGATTTAGCAGAGTCTCAAGAGGTCCTCTGGTCCAATCTCTGAAGTCCGTCTCTGTTGCCAACTCTGGTATCTTTCTGATAACCAGTTTCTGATGGCTTCTCTGGTGAGCAACTCTGGTAGAGGCAAGATGGAACTCTGGCACACAGTCTAGGCTAAAACTTACAAAAGAAATTCTAATACACAATTTCTAATGGGGTACTTTCAAATTCTAATTAACCTAGCATCATCAAAATCTAAATACAATTATTCCTTACAATTTCCCCCTTTTTGATGATGCCAAAACCCTTTAACTATTTCCAGAGAAGTGCCTTTCACCATAAAAAAATAAAGTTAAAAACTTTTCATTAGAGTCTTGGTGGGCAACTTAGCATAGGAGAATAGTAAGAGTGCGATACAATCGGATAGCAAACAAATACGAAAACAGAATATACACAAGAAAGTAAATAAGAACAGATATTTGAATAAGCCAAGAAAAAAGAGAGGCAGAGTTGGTATCTTATTAATCTGATAGGGAAAGTAAAGCATTACAGAGTCAGAGATAGAGAGTTAGAGATCTTCTTCATCTACCTGTGGTCCTGCTCTGTCAATCCTCTCTAGTTCAGCATTAACCTTTGCTCTGATTGAGGCTAGATCCATCGGATTCTGATAATCAGCCCAATGAGGTGCAAGTTTGCAGTCCAAGTAGTTTCTGACAGCTTCTGCAGAATTCTTGCCATTGAGAATTTTCATACCATACCACATCTCATCTTCTTGGATTGAACCACCATGGTTGATCTGGACAAGTCCATCACTGTCCACGAACAGATTCTCTCTTTGAAGAGGAGTCATCAGTTTCCTCATTTGTTCAAATTGGACTCTGTCTGGTCTTGACATACCACTCTTCATCCAATCATTGGGTGAAAAGGATGAAGTCTTTTTCTTGGAGCTTCTTGGAGGAGGAGGTGGAGGTCTGGTGCCTGCAACAGCTAGCCTTTTCTTCCTGGTAGCATCAAAATATGGAGTAGGATCAACAGAGGAAGGTTCTCTGATAGAAAGGGCTCTGGTGCTGGGTCCTTCTTCTTCTCTGGTATCTTCCCCCTTTTTGGCATCACAAAGATCACCAAGGAGAAGTTCAATCTTTGAGAACTCAGAAGCTTGTGCATCTCTGATCTCATCAAGTGTCTCTGGCAGAGTTTGGGTGACAGAGGCAAGTCCTTCAATCAGGCTTTGTGGCTTGTCTACTGCAGACTGAAGGTCCCTAGTGCTGACTTCTAGGAGCACCATCTTCTGGTACCTTTCCTTGTCAGACTTGAGGAGAGCCAGGCCTTGCTCTTGATGTTCCTTGCAGAGAGAGTGTAAGATATTGAGCTTCTGGGAGGAACTATCAGCAGATTTTTGGAGATTGTGAACAGAATCTGATAACTTGTTGATTGTCTGGTTCTGGGCAAGCAGAGCTTGAGAGTGGGAGTGGAGAACAGAGTTGAGGCCACTAACATCTCTGGAAACAGAATCAATCCTTAAAGTAGAGGAATGCATGAAGTTGTGCAGATTTTCTGTCAGTGCAGCAACTTTGTCTGTCAGATGCTGAAAGCCTATTGTGATTTGCATATTTGTATGGGTGATCTCTTCATGTTGCTTATCATTCAACTCTATGATCTTGCTCAGATCATGAACCAGTATACCACCAAAAGCTTCAGCAGATTTCACAAACTGGTTGAAGGGTATTTGGGGTTCTTCAGAAGTAAATCCAGGCATCTCTAAACCTCTGCCTTTAGGTAAAGGAGGAACTCTGTTGGATGGTGGAGGGGAAGGAACTCTGGGTGGTCTTCTTCTCCTTTTGGAGGTTTCATCAACAGCAATGGAGGATGTAAGAAATCCATCATTGTCACTGGAAGAAGAGGGGACCCTGAAGATAGGTTTCTTCTTAGGTGTGGAGGCTGCTGAGTGCTGAGGGGATCTCTGAGGTGAGGCAGATTTGGATGGTGGTAAGGATTTCTGAGGAGGCGAGTTCTGAGGAATAGGGATTAGGGGTTGAGGAGTAGATTGATGTGAGGGAGATGGTGGGGGTGAGGGTGACCGATTTCTGGTATGAGAGGGTTGTTTGCAGGGTGATGAGGGTTTGGAGTTGGGTTTCTGATGAGATGGGGTTCTGGTGGATGTTGAGGTTTTCTGGTTAGGTGAAGGGGTTTTCTGATGAGGTGAGGGGGTTTTCTGGTGAGGTGGGGAAGAAGGTTTAGATGGAGATTTGGAAGGTGAAAGTTGAGGAATAGGAGATTTGGGAGGGGAAGGAGGAGGTGAAGGAATTACCTCAAGTACAATCTCAGAGAACACAGATTCTCTCCAGTCCTTGATCAGCTTCTCCATGGTAAGAGCAATGTCGTTTGCTGTTGATGGTTCTCCTTCCTCAAGAGCACTATGGCGGAACTTGATCATGGATTCCTTTCTTTTGTTCTCCATCAGCCAAGCATCAAACTCTTCCATTTCTTCTTCTTCCAAGGCTTTGACATGCCTTTCTGGAGATAGGTCAGATGTTGGAATTTTACCTTGATATCTGTCTTTCTTCTTTTGTAGGACAGAGATCAGGAAGGTAAGGTTGAAGCATTTTGACACATCATCTGTGCCTACCCAGTGAAGAACAGCAGCTTCTTCTTCTTCATAAGCATCAAAGTACTGAATGATTTGTTGAAGAGGTCCCATTCTCCATCTTCTCCAGGCTAGAACTCTGTCAAACTGCTTCTGCAGAATGATTCTGAAGTCAGTTTCTTGGTCCATCTCTGGTGAGGCTTCACGCTCTGGTGAGAGAGCAGAGTTTGGCAACTCTGGTGCAGATTCTGGGTCAGCCTCTGGTAGAATCCCAGATTCTGGTGCAGGTTCCCCCTGAACTGTTGATTCCTTGGCATGTGAGATGACTTTAGTCTTTCTCTTTTTCTGCCTTGGTTGAGTGCTTGAGTTGTCAGAGTCCCCACTCTGCACAACCAACTTTCTTCTTCTCTTCTGCTTCTGTTTTCTGGCAGGAGATTTCCTGGTTGCCTTTGGAGAGGGCAACTCTGGTGCAACCTCTTCTGTTGCTTCCTTCTCTGGTAGTGACAGATTGTCACTCTTCTTCTGTCTGACTTCCCTTACAACCTGTGACTGCTCGGGTTGTTTGGGCTTCTTTGTAACTTTCTTAGAAGCAGGTTTGGCCTTAGCAGCCTGTTCTTCTCTTTTCTTTTCCAGCCTTTTCTCTCTCTTAAGCTCAGAGGAGATGGCTATGTTGAACTTTGGGGAGGCTGTGAGGAAGATTGTCTTGGAGTGATCAACTGGGATGGGATCCCTGAGTTGAACTCCTTTAGCAGCAAGAATGGCAGAGATGAGAAGGCCATGTCCCATCTTGGTTGAGAAAAGACCTGTTTCAGAGTCTTTCTTCTTGATGAACTCAGTTAGGGAGCCAAAAATTACCTCTCCCCAATTGATGTTCATGCCATGGTGAACTGCAAAGATTACCTTTGCATTGTTCTTGTTCATCTCATCAGTTGTGGCAGTTTTGCACCACAAGCATCGGTGCAGAATGCTGACAAGCTTCTCAAAGTCCTTCTTCAGCAGGAATTTCTTCATATACAGCTTGTCCAGTCCGGCAGCCTCCGGACGACAGTATGTCTGAACAAAACCTTCAGTGGAGACTTCCACTGAGTCAAGAGCAATAAGGTTGTTGGCTTCTGGGTCTTGGGAGTCAAGTTGAACTCCAAAGAACTCATTGAGAGCGTCTGCATTCAGAAAAATGCGTTCACCTTGCACTGAGGAGTGAACTCCGGTCTTGGAGATGGTGGCGTTGAGGTAGAACTCAGCCACATCCTTGATGCTGAAGTGTTCATAAGGATGAGCAACAACTTTTGAAAGTTGTGAGTCAGTCATTCCTTGGATGATCTTGGTCATCCTCTTCTGGTTTTCTGCCAGTAGTGGTAGGGACGACATGTCAACCTTCATGCCGGAGACAACGTTGGCAATGAGGGTCTTAGCTTCCTCCTTAGAAAGATCATTGATGCTGAGGAAGTTCATTCTGAGTGACGGTTAAGAAAAGTTCTGGGGATTGAAAAGGTTTGGGATCTGAGAGCTTTGAATGCTAGAGCAGTTTAAGAGAGATGAAGTTGTAGTAGGGATTTGGATTGAAGACGGTGGATATAAAGGGGTTAGGAATAGTGGACGTTTGGTATATTGGCAGTTTCGAGGCAGCATTTAATGAAATGCGGGCGGAAAACGTTTCCGTTAGAAGAGTAATGATCAGGGGTATTTTGGTAAAAGACCGTTTCAGTTAATTAGGTCTTGCCCGTACCTCGAAATATTGCTAAGTCCGCATCCGTATATGTTGTCTTTCTGATAGAGAACTCTGGTCAGAGAGGGGGAGGTTCTCTGGTGTGAGGTTCTGATGAACAGAGATAGGCGTTCTCTGATCTGAGTTTCTGGTACAGAAACAAACAGTTCTGGTTCAGTGAGTCTCTGGTTCAAGCATCTCTGGGAAGATCATCCATCATTCCCAATTCTTCCCTTAGCTTGTTAAACCTTGCCTCAGGTAAAGGCTTGGTTAGAATGTCTGCAAGCTGGTCTTCTGTAGGTACAAGCTCCATACAGATATGTTTCTTCTCAACATGATCTCTGATGAAGTGATGTCTGATTTCAATATGCTTCGTCCTGGAGTGAAGAACTGGATTCTGAGTGATAGCAATGGCACTAGTGTTGTCACACAACAGCTTGATCTCCTTTGCTTGAATTCCACAGTCCTTCAGTTGTTGCTTCATCCAGAGTAACTGAGCACATCAACTCCCAGCTGCAATGTACTCAGCTTCAGCTGTACTTGTTGAGATGGAGTTCTGCTTCTTGCTAAACCAGGAAACAAGCCTTCCTCCTAGCAATTGGCAGTGACCAGAGGTGCTCTTTCTGTCTAGTCTGCAACCTGCAAAATCTGAGTCAGAATAACCAATTAGTTCAAAGTTACCTCCCTTGGGATACCATAGGCCTGCATTTGGATTTCCTTTGATGTATCTGATGATTCTCTTTGCAGCACTTAGATGGCTTTCCTTGGGCTTTGATTGGTATCTGGCACAGATTCCAACAGAGAATGAGATGTCTGGTCTGCTTGCAGTTAAATACAACAGAGATCCTATGATCCCTCTGTATGTTGTTGCATCTACATCTTTTCCTTCATCATCCGGACCAATTCCTTGTGATGTGTTCATGGGAATCTTCACTGATGATTTGCCTTCCACTCCAAACTTCTTGATCAGATCTCTGGTGTACTTCCCTTGATTGACTTGAAGTCCTAGGAAGTAACTGAGTTCTCCCATCATACTCATTTCAAATTGACTCTGCATTACTTGAGAAAATTTCTTGCACAGTTCTGGATTAGTACTACCAAATATAATATCATCAATATATATTTGTACTAACAGAATATGATTAGCAACAGAGATTTGAAATAGAGTTTTGTCAACCTTTCCTTTAGTAAACCCATGGTTCACTAGGGAAAGGGACAGTGTGTCATACCAGGCTCTGGGAGCTTGCTTAAGACCATAGAGGGCCTTTTTAAGCTTGTAGACACAGGAAGATTGAGTAGGAATGACAAAACCTGGTGGTTGTTCCACATAAACTTCCTCTTCAAGATCTCCATTCAGAAATGCACTCTTGACATCCATCTGGTAGACCTTGATGTTTTTGTAGGCAGCATAGGCTAGAAAGATTCTGATGGCTTCAAGTCTGGCAACTGGTGCAAAGGTTTCATCAAAATCAATTCCTTCTTCTTGGCAGTATCCCTTGGCTACCAGCCTAGCTTTATTCCTTACAATGTTGCCATCTTCATCTGCTTTGTTCTTGAATACCCATTTGGTTCCAATGACATTCTGGTGCTTTGGCCTAGGAACAAGTTCCCATACTTTGTTTCTTTCAAACTGAGTAAGCTCTTCTTGCATAGCGTTGATCCAGTCTGAGTCTGCAAGAGCTTCCTCCACAGTCATAGGTTCCATTTGAGATATGTAGCAGGTAAGCATTGCTTCTCTCCTTGTTGTAGCAGATCTGGTCTGGACTCCACTTCTGATTTGTCCAATTACTTGATTAGGAGGATGATCTCTTAACCAAGTTAGGTCAGGTTCAGATAAGGGTTGTCTTGGATTCTCTTGTTCTCCTTCTGATTCTTCATCACTATCTTTGCCTTGTAGGATGAGATTCTGATGGTGAATTGGTATGGCAGAGTTAGTTAGCAACTCTGATATATCCGTCTCTGGTGGATCCAGTTCTGGTGATTCTTCTAGATTTGCTTTCTCCAGGTTTTCAGTTATGCTCTCAACAGAATTGAGATCATCAAACTTGACATGAATAGATTCTTCAACAAGTAGAGTTCTTTTGTTGAGTATTCTGTAGGCTTTGCTGGTGCTAGAGTAGCCTAAGAATGTACCTTCATCAGCTTTTTCTTGAAACACCTTGAGGTGATCCTTCCCATTGTTGAGTATATAGCATTTGCATCCAAATGCATGAAAATAGCTGATGTTGGGTTTTCGTCCTTTCCATAATTCATAAGGAGTTTTCTGATGAGTTTTGTAAATCATGCTCCTGTTCTGGGTGTAGCATGCAGTATTGATTGCTTCAGCCCAGTATCTGTAGGGTAGACCTGATTCAGCAATCATGGTCCTTGCAGCTTCCTTTAAGGTTCTATTTCTTCTTTCTGCAACTCCATTCTGTTGAGGAGTTCTGGCTGCAGAGAGTTGATGCATTGTACCATTCTGGTCACAGAATTCTTGTATGACCTTGTTGACGAACTCTGTTCCTCTGTCTGATCTGATGGCTTTGACTTTCTGATTTTGCTCATTCTGTAATAGCTTTAGCAGAGATGGCAGTTTCTGCAGAGTTTCATTTTTCTTAGTCAGAAAGATAGTCCATGTGAATCTGGAGTAGTCATCCACCATGACTAAGGTGTATCTTTTGCCACCAACAATTGGAGTTTCCACTGGTCCAAATAAATCCATGTGGATTAGATTCAAAGGACCAGTAGAGAGGTTTCCAGCAATGGGTTTGAATGAGTTCTTCACTTGTTTTCCTTTCTGACATGCACTGCACAAGTTCTCCTTTTTGTATACAAGGTTGGGTAGACCTTCAACAATGTGATCTCTTGCCAGTTTGTTGATTGTTTTGAAATTCAAGTGACTTAGTTTCTGTTGCCATTCCCAACTGAGTTTTGAATCTCCTTTAGCTATCAGGCAGATTCCATCTTTTGCAGTTGACCAATCAACTACATAGATGTTCTTCTTCCTTGTTGCTGTTAGAACCACTTCCTTAATTGTCTCATGCTTGACAGAACATCCTTCTTTGGAGAATTCAACTGTGTAGCCTTTGTCACAGAATTGGCTAGCACTTAGCAGGTTGAATTTTAATCCTTTGACATAAGAGACATCATCTATGATTATCTGGTTCTTTATCAGCTTCCCTCTTCCTTTTGTCTGGCCATCTTTATCATTACCTCCAAAGGTAACTCTAGGCCCTTTGACTTTCTGGAACTCTGTTAGGCAACTCTTGTCACCTGTCATGTGCCTGGAGCATCCACTATCAATGTACCAATCTTGCTGAGAGATGGCTCCAGCACACAGTTCCTACAAAATTAAAAGGAAGATTTAGGTACCCAAGCAATGTTGGGTCCTAGGGGGTTATGCGGTCTTTGCAGCCGGTACCACTTTGGTCTCATCAAGTGAAACCTTGGTGGGTGGTACCCATTGTCCACCTGGTAGTCATAGTAAACGGAAGTGTGATTCACTTTGGGCAGATGCTTGTGAGGATCATGCTTCCGGTTTACATACTTCTGCATAGCCTTTTTAGTTGGGTAGAAGTCCCATATACTATCAAGATCAGAGGGGCGATTAACTTTGGGCTTCTTAAGTTGACCAGCCAACCTTTTCTGCCTAAAGTTAACTTTCTCTTAATATCTGCCTTTCTGGTGATCATCTCTGACACGATTATCATGAGTTTGTCTGTTATGGGTTTGTCTTTGATTTTTGGTATTCTGAAAACCTTTTCTGTTGTAAGGTTTTCTGCCAGGTTCATTAATTTTTAAAATGGGTTTCTGTTGAACCTTTATCTTTTCCTTTTCTGGTCTGACATTCTCATGAATAACCTTGGTGCCAGATACACCAGCCTGACAAATGGGGCTAGAAATCAGTGGCACTATGACCTTGTCTGCCTTAGCAACTCTGGTGCTAGGCATTACAGAAGGCTCACCTGATTCTGTTGAGCCATAACCAAGACCAAAACCAGTGCCAATTTGTTGGTCAAGTACAATCTTTTCCATGGAAGACTGGGCCTTCTGGTAAGCTTTGTACTTAATCTCAAGAGGCTCTATCTCTCTTATTCTTTTTAGAAGAGAAACATTTTCAGCTTCCAGCTGATCTCTTTCCTTAATTAGAAGATTGATTTTGATCTCAACCTCCTTTCTTAAGTCAAGGATTTCAACCTTAAGCTTACTGTTTTCTTCTTTAACAGAAGAATAAGTGGTTTGAATGGCTTGAAACTCTTCCCAAAATTCTGACATTGAATCAGAATCAAAGGCTCTGCCTACCGAGGAAAAGCTAGAGTTGGAATTAGAAGATACCTCATCCTCAGATTGACCCATAAGGCATAGGTCTTCAGTTTCTGTATCCAGGCAACAGAATGCTTCATCAGATTTTGATTCCGAGCTGGACTCTGTCTCAGAGAGGGGGTCCTTCTCTGGTTGTTCAGTGATGAGTGCCTTCCTTCTTCGGTGCTCATATTTCTTTTCTCCTTCCTGGCCTTGCCTTTTGGAGACTATGGGGTGTGGACAGTTGACTTTGAAGTGCTCTGGTTGTCTGCAGTTGTAGCAGAGAAGCTCTCCACTACTTTCTGATGGTTTGGACTTCTGGTGTGGCTTTCTGCTAGAGAGTGGACTTCTGTTGTCCTTCGGCTTCAAGAATTTCCTGAACTTCCTAGCAAAAGCCGCCATATACTCGTCAGTTAAAAGAATAGAAGGGTCAAAATTATTTACCTGAGAGGTGCTGGCAGTGAGGGCAGTAGTTGTTCTGTCCTCAACTTCTTCTTTCTCCTCTTCATTCATCTCAAACTCATAAGACTTGAGATCAGAGATGAGTTTCTCAGTGCTGTAGGTTCTGAGATCCTTGCTATCTCTCATGGCAGTGACCTTCATCTTCCATGGTGAAGGTAGACCTCTGAGAACCTTCAAGTTGATCTCCTTGGGAGTAAGTTCCTTCCCAAGTTCTGATATCTCAGCAGTGAGGGTGAGCAAGCGTGCATACATCTCAGTTATGCATTCTTTGGGTAGAAGTTTGAAATCTTCAAACTTCTTCATGGCTATAGTGAGTTTGTTGTCCTTTTCTTGCTCATCTCCAGCTCCTATCAGGGTGAGAGTATCCCAGATTTCCTTGGCAGATTTGCACTTCTTGATCCTTGTGAAGTACTTGTCATCAATGGCCTTGTAGAGGATATCCTTGGCAATGTTGTCAAGGTTGTACTTCCTCCTCTCTTCATTGGACCATTCATGGCGCAGTTTGGTGATCATCTGGGGTTGACCACTACCAGTGATGTATTCAGGGTTGACCTTGGTGAACTCTGTGAAAGGTCCTGCATCAAGAACTTCCCACATTTCGTCATGGAGTGCGCAGAGGTGAGCTTTCATGCGGATCCTCCAGTCATCAAACTTTGTTACTGAGAACATAAGATTCTTTGAAAGAGTGTTATCCATAATATGAGATTAAAGAGGCTAAAACAAGTGGATCTCTTGTTTAGTAAGTAACCTAAGAGATTACAAGAACAAGGAGGCTCTGATACCACTTGTTGGTCCCGTTTGTAATGGGAACAGTCTAGAGGGGGGGTGAATAGACTGTTCAGGAATTTAAACTTTTCTCTAAGTCAAATCTGACTTATCAGAGATGGTCGAAATCTGGTGACAGAGATGGTCAAGTTCTGATGGCAGAACTAGACCAGGCAGCGGATAAGTTTCTGTCCGGGTAGCCTCTAGAAGAAAACTAAGGCAAAATGCCTTTCTGGTAACTCTGAAGGAAGATCTGCTGGACACAGAGTCCAACCTTAAGAGTTAGTCAGTAGAATCTTAAGTGCAGGAAATAAGAGCTAAAAGTAAATGACACCGGGGTTTTTATAGTGGTTCAAGGAACAACTTGTTCCTCTAGTCCACTGTTCCACTAAGCTTGCAAAAACAATAGTTTACAACGCCTTAGTCCCTAGAGCTTAAGAAACACTCCTCGTCTTCTTCAAGTCTAGTTGCCACCCGGGATGCAGTCCTGCTTCCTGATGGCTGGTCTCGTTTCACTGAGTCTCTTGAAGTATCCCCACTTCACTTACTCCAGCTAGTTTGAGACGTCCCTTCTTTTTCAAGAAGTGTTTGATATAAAATCAGTTTTCTCCAACGTTGCTTCTTCACAAAGGATGAGTATATGAAGCTCTCGAAGTGTTGAAGAACTGAGTAACTTTGCAGTTTGCTAGTTGGATGAAGGATAAGAAAATATATCTTCCAACTGGAGCCTTTTCTTGTCTAAGAATGAAGTTTGAATCTCAAGAAGGTTGTTTACGCAACGTTATCTTTGCAAAGTTGTTACTCTTAGTTCTTCAGAGTGTATCTTTTATACTGGGAGCAGTCTTCCCGTTGGAGTGTAGAAGACAGCTTCATTAATTGCATGTACTGTTGACTTGACCGGTTGGACCTTCGACTTGCTATTTTGGGGGCGTAAAGATACTCGCATGGTCAATCATCAGCTTTAAATATCTCTTCGTACGTACAGCATTAAATGTGCATTTAATGCGTGTACAGTGACATGTTTCCGTTGAAAGGTTCGTAACCGTTAGGGGATTTCCCGTTAGTTTAACGACCGTTGGAAAGGCTTCCGGAATCTGGTGGATTTAGCAGAGTCTCAAGAGGTCCTCTGGTCCAATCTCTGAAGTCCGTCTCTGTTGCCAACTCTGGTATCTTTCTGATAACCAGTTTCTGATGGCTTCTCTGGTGAGCAACTCTGGGAGCAACTCTGGTAGAGGCAAGATGGAACTCTGGCAGACAGACTAGGCTAAAACTTACAAAAGAAATTCTAATACACAATTTCTAATGGGGTACTTTCAAATTCTAATTAACCTAGCATCATCAAAATCTAAATACAATTATTCCTTACAGGTTCTACTTGAAGCAAGTTCAAAAGATATCTACTCTGCTGTTCAGACACAACAAGGTCTGATAGAAGGTCTCACTTCTGTCACAAACTTTTCCAGAAGCCCTTGAGCAGATAGCAACATCTCAGGCTTCAGAATTTCAAAGAATCAGCTTGATGATCGCAGATCTAAATGATGCCAAAAAGGGGGAAGAGGACCCTAACCTCCTGAGCCTCGATCTTCTAGAGCATCACCTTCTGCCAACCCAACAATTGACCCTGCACCGTACTTTGATGCAGCTATCCAAAAGAAAAGAGCTCTTGGACTACCTAGGCCTTCATATCCATCTAAGAAGACCTCTAAGAAGAAGAAGGCTCTGAGATTCAGGGAATGGAGATTGGGCGGATCACAGAAGATTGATTAGACTCAGTTTGATGAAATGAAACAAAAGATGACTTCTACTCAACAGCAGATCCTATATCTTGACAAAGATGGTCTTGTAAATGTCAGATGTGGTGGATCTCTAGAAGAAGCAGAGTTCTGGTATCTCAACAGAATCCTCCCAGGGAAGGACATCCATGAAGGTGTTCTCAACTACCTTGACTGCAAGCTCTCACCCATCTGGGCATCTTATCAAAGATCTGGGACTCTCACTGGAATCAGAGAAGAAGTCAATACAGAGCTGAAAAGGCTTCAAGGACTGGAGAATGAAGCCTTAGCTGCAGCTGAAAGGGAAAATGTGTAAAGGAAAAATATGTACCCTATCCTTAATAAAATCACATCTATGCCTTTCAATCTGTAAGGCAATTACTCCATATCTGTTCTTTCTTTCTCCTCTAACTTTCTGCTATGTATGTTTATCTTTTCAATTCTGTTTATCTTGATTTATTATCTGCTATCTTGAATGTATCTTACTCTTACTATTTTCCTATGCCAAGTTGCCCACCAAGATTTTAATGGAAGTTTTATACTTTAATTCTTTTATGGTGAAGGCACATCTCTGGAAATAGTTAAAGGGTTTTGGCATCATCAAAAAGGGGGAAATTGTGAGGAATAATTGTAATTAGATTTTGATGATGCTATAGGACTTTAGAGTACCCCTTAGATTGTATTAGATTTGTCCTTGTATATGTTTTAGTATAATCGACTGACAGAAGACCTCTGGACAGAAGACCTTTGGCCCTCTACTGTACTTTAATTCCAACAGAAGACCTCTGGGTCTCTGGTAGCTCTTACTCGGACAGAAACCCTCCTGGTTCTCTGTTGGACATCACTGTCAAGACTCGCTGTTGGTTCGCCCCTTGACAGAAGACCTCAGGACCCTCTGATAGCTTATTCCAACAGAAGTGCTCAAGACCTTCTCTGGTAGATCCTCTGCTAAAGACACCAGAAGGCCTGACACTTAGAGAATTTTCATGGAACGACTTCAGCCGGTGAAACCAACGGAAGATTCCTTCAACGGCTAGAAGACTTCAACGGAAAAGCTACAGTACGCGCATTAAATGCACACTTAATGCATTCTGTACCCTGAAGAGTAAAAGTTGATGATTGGCCAACATTCCAGGATATTTCAGGACAACTTTATCCTAAAATAGTAACCTGCCAACTTTACCGGGTCCTACTGGTCAAGTCAACTATTCGCGCATTTAATGTAGTTGTCCTCCTCCTCCAACGGGAAGACAACCCCAGTATAAAAGATTCTACTCGAAGAACAACCAAAAAACCTTTGCAGACACTTTGAAAACACAGTGCTCAGACAAAAACCTTCAAACATTCAAATGCACAAGCCTTCTTGAGATCAAAATCTCCATCTTCATCAACAAGAAAGGCGTACGTTGGGAAGATAATATTTGTCTATCTTCATATCCCAACAAAAGCAAAGTTCCAACTGTTCTTCAACTCTTCAAGCTCTTCAACAAAAAATCTCTTGTAACGAAGCTAGTTGGAAAACCCCTGTTCTCTCAAGAACTCTTCTCCGATGAGAAGGACGTCCAAGTAACTACAGTAGTGAAGTGGTGGTACTTGCGGAAAGCTCAGTGAAAGGACCAGTCTTAAAGGAAGCAAAGAAGTGCATCCCAAGAGACATCTACACTTGAAGAAGACGTGGAGAGCTTCTTAAGTGCTAGGACTAAGGCTGTGTAATTGAATTTCTACAAGCTTAGTGGAAGAGTGGATTAGAGGAACGAGTTGTTCCTTGAACCACTATAAAAATCCCTGGTGTCATTTACATACTGCTTTTAATTCTTGCATTTATCTTTAACTGATTAACTCCAGAATTTTGGTCTCTGTGTTCAGCAGAACCCCTCCTGTGAGTTAACAAAAGGCCTACTGCCTTTGCATCTCTTAGAGGCTAACCGGACAGAACCCCTACCAGAAACCATCCGCTGCCAGTCTGTTCTGCCAACAGAACAGGCTATTCTGTTAAATCTGGTACTTAGCTTGAAAAAGTTAAAAACCAGTACAGTCTATTCACCCGCCCCCATCTAGACTGTACCCAGTACAACCGGGACCAACAATGAGATCCATCTCCGAACTTAAGGGTGAGCTCGATAGTGCCCTCGGCATCTATGGAGTCACCGGTAAATCCAGAGAGGGGAGTCCGGATGGGCCTCAAAGAGTTGAGATGGAGGTCCAGCTCGTGGAACGCCTATATGTACATGATGTTGACAGAAGAGCCAGTGTCAATGTAGGCGCGGTGGATGATGGCTGCGTCCACCTCGCATTTCACCAGCAAAGCGTCCCTGTGGGGAGAAGGGAAGTCTGGCAGATCATGGTCGGTGAACGAGATCACGTCCGACCTTGCTCTTTTGGCATCAGGTGGGGGTTTGTAATCTCCCCCACGTAAAGCTTGTTGTTCCACTTTCTCCTCTGTGCGGCGGTGTCTCCGCCTGTGTTTCCTCCGATGATCATTCGAACCTCATGTCAGCGCCGCTGATTACGCCTGTTATCCTCGGCCGAATCATCATCGTAGATCAATCCACTATCCTTCTTTCTCGGGGAGCGGTCTGGTTCCCGCTCATCGTCTCGAAATCTGCGCTCATGGCCCCGCTTCTGACCAGATTCTGGCTTCCGGAAAAACCATGTCAGGTAACCCCGGCTGATCGAGTTCTCGATCTCCTGCCTCAGCGTGTGGCATTCCTCCGCTGTGTGGCCATGCAACCTGTGAAACTTGCAGTAGGGGCCCGACTTGTCCCTCTGCTGGATTTCGTTGATTCGCGGGTCCCGAACCACCAAGCCTTCCTGATCAGCTGTTTTCAGAATATGGCTGACAGAATGGGTCAGCGGGGTCAGGACCTCGGACGCCATCAACTTGGGGCCGTTCCAGGGGCATCTGGTTCTGAAATTGCCCCTGGAACGGTGCCTGTCACTGTCATCGTGGGGTTTTTCCTCCCGTGATTGCTTCGGTTTATCCTGTAGCTTCTGTTCCTGCTTTTGTGGCCTGACAGCATTTTCCTGTGCTTTTTTGCGGTTGTGCACTTCCTCCGCTAAGGCATAATTTTGCCCGCGGTGAAGCACCCGCTGATTGTCCCGCGAGGGATGAATGATAACGTTCCTTGAGAAGCCACCAGTCCACAGGACCTCTTGGAGCATAGCTAGACGAGTGTTATCGTCAGCCCCATAGACCTTGGAGGTCTTTTCATTCCACCGTTCCAGAAATTTGCCCAGAGGCTCATCTCTGCCCTGCTTAACAGACAAAAGGTAGGAGAAGCGTTTCTTCGTCCTCGCCCTTGCAGCGAAGTGGGTGAGGAAACGGGTGGATATCTCCTTCCATGAATCAATGGACTCATCGGGGAGATCATTGAACCAATCGTATGCCTCCCCTCTAAGGTGGAAGGAAAGATACGGCAGATGTACTCATTGCTAGCGCCCAACATATACATGCCGGACTGGTAGCGGGTATAGTGCTCCTGGGGGTCAGTTTTACCCCCATAGACTTGGAAGTTGGGCCCCTTATACTTTGGGGGTATAGGGGCCTGCATGATCCGCGTGGTAAAGGGGGTAGCGGTCCTTACCCTCACCGTAGTAGGCTCCTGGTTGACCTGAGCCTGGAGTTGCTGGACCTGGAGCGCTAGCGCTTCCAGCTGAGCATCACGCGCCGTGTGCTAGGGAGGCGGTGGCGGTGGCGGTACCGTTATAACAGCTGCAGCCCGCAACTCATTAACCTGTTGGGTTAGGAGGCGGATCTGCTCTTCCCGCGGATCCACCTGGCGTTGGCGCCGTGGTGGAGATTCAACCTGCCGCCTTGGCAGTGATAGCCTTGGGTGGCGCAGGGGCTGCTTTTGTTGTTGTTGGCGCAACGGTGAAGCGCGATGTTGCCTTGGGGGAGAAAGCATCTGCTGGTGGCGTGGGGGGGCAATATGGGGGAATGATTGCCCACTAGCCTCTCCAAAGCGGGTACACGCTCTGGAGTCCTTCTCCCAGGCTGTTGTTGTTGTTGTTGCCGGGGGATGTCGAGGACTGGGGAATTCGCCCTGTTGATCCCCCGTATGTTGACAGACAGGCGCTGATTCGCCATGGATCTTTCCCCCAATCTGGAGAAGATGGGACACCTTCCCACTTCAAACCAAGGATTGGAGTTGTCATCGTGTTGCAGGGAGGGGTACTGCGAGGAGTCCTCAATGGTGACAGCATAGACACCTTCATCATTGGCCCAGCCGTAATCAACACGGCGCGCAGTGTACTTGGATGGTAGCGTGGGAGGTGGCGGTGGCGCCGTCCTCTGTGGTGCCGCAGTGGGGTGAGAGGTCGCCGCCTGTTGTGCGAGAGGCACAGCATTCACAGGTGTTGCGGAAGCCACCTGACAGATAGGGGAGAGTTGATCCCCGGAGTGGCCCTCCTATCTCCAGAAGTGGCAGTAGCTTCCAATGAGGGCTCCGTCTGTGCAACGGCGGCAGCAACACGTCGACTTCTCAGGGTTCTCTTTGCAGCCATTGTCGCAGAAAATTTGTTGTAGGATTAGAGAGAATCGGGAGGATCTGACTTCTTCAAAGTTCAGCTCCCAATGAAAGCCCCAAAAAATGATGGATCGTCGAACCAGGGGTGGCCGGAATCCACCGAGAATGAGAGAAGAAAGGGAGAGAGTGAACTGGTTTGCAAGTCTTACAGTATAGAATTCAGAGTGTGATCAATTAAGCATCCCTTTCCACAAGTTGGAAGGTGATATTTATACTAAGGAGAAAAGGAAATACTTGGTGCCCAAGCAAAAGATGCTAGTCTAATAGGAGAGGGGCACGTGTAAAAGCTACTCTAACAAACTAACAGCCTAATTTGATTGGGAGCAGCCACGTGTAATGCTGATTGGAGAGAGAGTCTTCAACAGTTGGCTGATTGGAGTTTGCTCCTAACAGAATTGCTGCTAGAAATCCCGCGTGGTAAAGCGTGGGTAACTGAGAATATTCCCTGGTGACGTGGCGATTTCCCCTCGTGAGGTAGATCCTTGCGGATTTTGTCTAAGTCCATGATGCTTTATTCAGACCTTGGGGTATTATTGAGGTCGATGCCTGGGAGCTCGGGCCCGTGATGAGAGGACTCGCCCCTCTATCTCATGTTTCCGCCTTTTGAGGTAGTTGACTGCCTGGTGCTTAACCATTGTTGACCAAGTGTTTGACTTCCGGGGTCAGACCTGGTACCGACCTCGGGTGCACCGAGGTCGGGCTCTTAACTTGCCGAGTTCGGTTGATTCCCGGGCCTGTTGTTTTCCAGACCTCGGGGTCGGGGTCGGGCTCTGCTAGCCTTGTCATTCGTTGAGTTTGATTGATTTCTGAGCTTAGTGTTTTCTCGACCTCGGAGGTCGAGGTCAGTCTTGGAGTGTGGACTTAATATTTTGCGTACTCCAGAATGGGTCCGTGATATTTTATACCGGCGATTATGATACCCCTGGGGTATACGGGAATATACTCCATCAATGACTGTGACGATAACGAATCAAAGATTTGATAGACAATTTAATAAGTCCTCGCAAGTGCACGAGTCGCTGTAGTACAGTGCTCAAGTAAGGGTCGAATCCACAGGGAAAATGCAACTAAGTAATTAGAAAATTATTAATAAAAATAAAAGTGAAATTAATCTAACTAAAAAAATGAATTTTGAATTTGTTTGATTTGAAACTGAAAAGTAAAGCTTGAATTGAAATGGATGCAAGGAATTTAAATGAATGAAAATAAAATGATTAAACAACTAACGGGAAAACGATTGAGAATTAAGCAAGAGAAAAGATAGTCCAGGATTATGAATCTGTCACTAATTTTTAGTATTTGTGATTTAGTTAATCAATTGAAATTGAGGGTTCGTTCTAGGCAAAAATATGACTATTCCGTATGGCGTCCAGAATAAGTCACGTATTTTAACTATTAATCAATAAAAAATAAATAATTCAATAGTTAAAATCCATTAATCACAAAAGAACTACGGAAACCCGATTTAAGAACCAAATAGATAACCTAACAAGACAGTTGAATTATCTATTCTTTTATTCAAAAGAGCTCGGACTAATCGGCATGGCATGTACTCGATTAATACACTCAAACTACTTAATTAATCATGCTAAGATTGGCCAGAAGTTAACACAACAAATTAAGCGAATAAGATCAATGGATAAAACTCAATCAATTAACTTAACTAAAATCACAATTCATACTAAATCATAGCAACTTCATCATAATCAGGACTTAAGAATTTAGTTACTCATATTAAAGTAAAACACTAGGAAAACAGTAAGTAAATAGTGCAGTTTGATTATCTGGGCAATCAACAACATACAATTGCTTGAAATACTCAAATAATTAAACAAGACAAGTTTCTAATGAATAAAGTTGGAAAAATCAAGAACCGAAGGAATTGTGGCTTATTCAAACCAGAAATTCAGTAGCAATGTTTCAGAAATTTGGCAGAACCGCAAATCAGAACCTCTAGCTGCGTCGCTGCCTTTCTTCTACCTGCTGCTCTAAGCGATTCGGCACTCGGCTCTCCAAACTTGGCAGCCAGAATAGATCCATCCTCCTTTAACCCTTGCTGCGTTTTTTTATACTCCCCGGATTACAGCCCAGGTCTCTAGGGCCTTTTTGCTGGTCTTTTTTTTCTTGTGCGCACCTGGACTGTTTTTTTCTTCTTTTTTTCTCTCCTGATTTTTGAGTTGCTGGTGCGGCTCTTTTCTTTTGTTTTAGTTGAGAAATAAGTCCAATTTGTTTTAAAAACTTTTTATGAACAGCTCCTGGATTTGCAACTCCATTTGAAATTGGACTATTCTTCTAAATTCAGCCCAATGAATCCTCAAATACTTGCTTTAAATTCTCCATCTGTAAAATTCATTTTTATCACAAAATATAACTCAAACCTCTCAATTAGGCAAATAATAAGCATAGAATTGTAATAAAGTAATATAAAAATGAAACACAAATTCTAGCTCATCAAGATTCCTTGCGTTTCTTCTCAATCAGCCATTCATCAAAAGCAGCCATTTCATGTTCTTCTAGAGCCTTGACGTGCTTCTCTGGTGAAGAGGATACCAGAGTTGCTTTGCCTTTATAGTTTGCCTTGTTCTGTTCCAGCACAGTTGCGAGGAAGGCAAGGTCAAAGCATTTAGACACATCTTTTGTGCCTACCCAGTTGAGGACTTCGGCTTCTTCTGATTCTTAATAATCAAAGTACTGGATAATCTTGGACATAGGTCCCATCCTCCATTCTCTCCATGCTAACATACGTTCAAATTGTCTGTCCAGTAGAGATGTGTAGCTTTCTTTGTTCTTAGTGTGGTGTTATGGTGATGATAACACCAAGTTCTGTTCTGGAGTGGGAATAGAAGTGGGGTTCTCTGGTTCCCCCTTAGTCATAGCATCTCTGACTCCTTCAGAACTAGAGCTGGAAACCACTTGATTATTCACCTTGGTTTTCTTATTGGGGTGATCTGTTGACAGAGAGTCATCCAGTTCCCCCTGAATGTCTGTTACCTTCTCAGACACAGAGATCACAGTTTTGGTGATCTTCTTCATCTTCTTCTTGTTGGGACCCACATCATCACTAGAGGTTCTCTTCCTCTTTTGAACCACCTTTTTGGACTGGACATGTGTAGCCCTTTTTGTTTCCTTCTTCTCAACTGCAGGTTTGTCAGAAGATGGTTTTTGAACTTTCTCCAAGTTCTGCTGTCTCTTGCTATCAAATTGATGTTGGCGCTTCAGCTCAGCTTTTATAGCAATTTCCCTATTTGATGAAGTAGTAAGGAAGAATGTCTTGGAGAAATCAACTGCTATAGTCATTCTCAGAACAACACCTTGAGTGAGGAGTAGCTCATAAATCAACAATCAATGCCCTAACTTCCCAGAGTAGAGGCCGGTCTTGGGGTTCTTCTTCTTGATTACTTCAATGATGGACTTCACCATCACTTGTCCCCAATTTACGTTGACACCATGATGTACAGCGTAGAATGCTTTGGCATTCAAGGTGGTGACATCATCTGTGGAGGAATATTTGCACCACAAGCATTTGTGAAAGACATTGATGAGTATCTCGAAGTCCTTCTTGAGCAGATATTTTTTTATGTTCAGTTTCTTAACCTCTTCTCCCTTCTTACAGTAGTTCATCTTGAACTCGAGAACTGTGACATCAGCTTCTTCTAGGTCAAACAGTGTGTTATTGCCTTCTTTGAGTTGTATATCGAAAAGCTTGTTGATGGAGTCAGCATCAACGAGAATGTCTTCTACTTGAACATGAGATTTAATGGTCTCATCTTTGTAAGAGGCGTTGAGATAGAACTCAACAGTGTCAATGTTGCTAAATACTTCATAGTTGAAGGTTATTACCTTGATTAGATGAGACTCTTTTAGCCCGTCAATGATTTTCTCCATGCGCATTTCATTTTCAGCGAGCCTGGGTAGTTCATCCAAGTCGCATTTCATCCATGTCAGCACATTCTTGAGGAGAGTAGTTTTCTGCTCTTTTGGAAGGTCGTTGAAGCTCAAGAACGCCATTGGAGAGGTTTAGAAGCTTTGAAAGGTTTTGAGAGCTTTAGGAGAGAGAGAGAGAGTTTGATTGCAAGAGAGATAAAGAGCAGTAGCGGTTTAGGTTTAAAGAAGTGGGTATAAATGGATTTGGGTTAGTGGACGTTTGATATTATTGGCGGTTTCGAGGTAGAATTTAATGAAATGTGGGCGGAAAGACGTTTCCGTTAAAGGAGTAACTATCAGGGGTAAAGATGTAAAAGACCTGTTCATGTACTTAGGTCTGCCCGTTCCTCAAAAAATTTCTTAAGTCCACAACCACTTCTGTTGGAATAACCAAGTATGTAAAGGTCCTCTGTTGAGGTGGAGGTTTACTGTCAGAGGTATTCTGGTGAAAGAATCTCTGGTCCAGAAAAAAGGGGTTCTGGTCCAAGGTAAAGTTGACTCAAGCATCTCTGGGAAGATCATCCATCATTCTCAGTTCTTCTCTCAACTTGTTGAACCTTGCCTCACGTAAAGGCTTGGTTAAAATATCCGCTAGCTGATCTTCTGTTGGTACATGTTCCATACAGATATGCTTCTTCTCCACATGATCTCCGATAAAGTGATGTCTGGTCTCAATGTGCTTTGTTCTGGAGTGAAGTACAGGATTCTGAGTGATTGCAATGGCACTGGTGTTGTCCCAGAGAAGCTTGATCTCCTTTGCATGAATGCCATAATCCTTCAGCTGTTGCTTCATCCAGAGTAGCTCTGCACAGCAACTCCCAGCTGCAATGTATTCAGCTTCTACTGTACTTGTTCAGATTGAGTTCTGCTTCTTTCTAAACCAGGAGACAAGTCTCCCACCTAGCAATTGACAGTGACCAGAGGTGCTCTTCCTGTCTAACCTGCAACCTGCAAAATCTGAGTCAGAGTAACCAATTAGTTCAAAGTTACCTCCCTTGGGATACCATAGGCCTGGATTTGGATTTCCTTTGATATATCTGATGATTCTTTTTGCAGCACTAAGATGGCTCTCCTTGGGCTTTGACTGGTATCTGGCACAGATTCCAACAGAGAATGAAATATCTTGTCTGCTTGCAGTTAGATAGAGAAGACATCCAATGATTCCTCTGTATGTTGTTGCATCCACATCTTTTCCTTCATCATCTGGTCCAATTCCCTGAGAGGTGTTCATGGGGATCTTTACTGAGGACTTTCCTTCAACTCCAAACTTCCTGATCAGGTCTGTGGTGTACTTCCCTTGGTTGATAAAGATTCCTTCTGGAACCTGTTTCACTTGCAGTCTTAGGAAGTAGCTCAGTTCTCCCATCATACTCATTTCAAATTGACTCTGCATCACTTGAGAAAGTTTCTTGCATAATTCTGCATTAGTACTTCCAAATATAATATCATCAACATATATTTGTACTAACAGAATATGGTTTGCAACAGAAATCTGAAATAGAGTTTTGTCTACCTTTCCCTTAGTAAACCCATGGTTCACTAGGAATAGGGACAGTGCGTCATACCATGCTCTCGGAGCTTGCTTAAGACCATAAAGGGCCTTTTTAAGCTTGTAGACACAAGAAGATTGAGTAGAAATGATAAAACCTGGTGGTTGTTCCACATAAACTTCTTCTTCAAGATCTCCATTCAGAAATGCACTCTTTACATCCATCTGGTAGACCTTGATGTTGTTGTAGGCAGCATAGGCTAGGAAGATTCTGATGGCTTCAAGTCTGGCAACTGGTGCAAAGGTCTCATCAAAATCTATTCCTTCTTCTTGGAAGTATCCTTTAGCTACCAGCCTTGCTTTATTCCTTACAATGTTGCCATCTTCATCTGCTTTGTTCTTGAACACCCGTTTGGTTCCAATGACATTCTGATGCTCTGGTCTGGGAACAAGTTCCCATACTTTGTTTCTTTCAAATTGAGTTAGCTCTTCTTGCATTGCATTGATCCCGTCTGAGTCTTGTAGAGCTTCTTCCACTTCATGGGTTCCGTTTGAGATATGTAGCAGGAAAACATTGCTTCTCTTCTTGTTGTAGCAGATCTGGTCTGTACACCACTTCTGATCTGACCAATCACTTGGTTTGGAGGGTGATCTCTTAGCCAAGTTAGATCAGGTTCTGATAAGGGTTGTCTGAGTCTCTCTTGTTCAACTTCGGAATCTTCATCACTATCTTTGTCTTGCAAAATAGGATTCTGAAAGTGAGTTGGTATGACAGAGTTGGTGACCACTTCTGGTGTTTCTTCAAGACTCACTTTCTTCAGGTTCTCTGTTAGATTTTCAACAAAGTTGAGGTCATCAAATTTGACATGAATAGATTGTTCAAATAAGGAGGGTTCTCTTGTTGAGTATTCTATAGGCCTTGCTTGTGCTTGAGTAGCCTATGAATATCCCTTCATCAGCTTTCTCCTGAAACACCTTGAGATGTTCCTTTCCGTTTTTGAGTATGTAGCATTTGCAGCCAAACACATGAAGGTAGTTGATGTTGGGTTTCCTTCCTTTCCAGAGTTCATAGGGGGTCTTCTGGTGAGCTTTGTGTATCATGCTCCGGTTCTGGGTATAGCATGCAGTGTTGATTGCTTCAGCCCAATATCTGAGAGGTAGACCAGATTCAGCAATCATGGTCCTTGCAGCTTCTTTCAAGGTTCTATTTCTTCTTTATGACCTGGTTGAAAAACTCTGTTCCTCTGTCTGGTCTGATGGTCTTGACCTTCAGGTTCTGTTCATTTTGCAGTAGTTTCTGTAGGGTTTCATTCTTCTTTTTGAGGAAGATTGTCCATGTAGATCTTGAATAGTCATCAACCATGACAAGAGTGTATCTCTTGCCACCAACACTTGGAGTCTCAACTGGTCCAAATAAATCCATGTGAATAAGATTTAAAAGACTAGTAGAAAGATCTCCTGCAATGGGTTTGAAGGAGTTCTTCACTTGTTTTCCTTTCTGGCATGCACTGCACAGATTCTCCTTCTTGTACACAATGTTGGGGAGACCATCAACAATGTGATCCCTTGCTAGCTTGTTGATTGTTTTGAAATTCAAGTGCTCAGAGATGGCTCAAGCACACAGTTCCTGCAAAATTAAAAGGAAGATTTAGGTACCCAAGCAATGTTGGGTCCTAGAGGGTCATGGAGTCTAGGAAGCCGGTACCACTTTGGTCTTATCAAGTGAAACCTTGGTGGATGGTACCCATTGTCCACCTGGTAGTAGTAGTAAATTGAAGTGTGATTCACTTTGGGAAGATGCTTCTGAGAGTCATGCTTCCGGTTTACATACTTTTGCATAGCTTTCTTGGTTGAAAAGAAGTCTCATATACTATCAAGAGCAGAGGGGCGGTTAGCTTTGGGCTTCTGAAGTTGACCAGCCAACCTCTTCTGCCTAAAGTTGACCTTCTCTTGATATCTGCCTCTGTGGTGATCATCTCTGGTGGGGTAGTCATGAGAATGTTTGGTCGAGTTCTGTCTTTGATTTCTGTTATTTTGAAAACCTTTTCTGTTGTTACGTTTTCTGCCAGGTTCATTATTTTTCAAAACTTGTTTGGGTTGAACCTTTATCTTTTGGTTTTCTGATCTGACCTTCTCATGAACAACCTTGGTACAAGATACATTAGCTTGGCAGATGGGGCTAGAAATCAGTGGCTCTATGACCTTTTCTGCTTCAGCAACTCTGGTGCTAAGCATTACAGAAGGCTCACCTGATTCTGTTGAGCCATAACCAACGCCAATTTGTTGGTCAAGTACAATCCTTTCCATGGAAGACTGAGCCTTCTGGTAGGTTTTGTACCTAATCTCAAGTGACTCTATTTCTCTTACTCTCTTTAAAAGAGGAACATTTTCAGCTTCCAGCTGATCTCTTTCCTTAATGAGAAGATTGATTTTGATCTCAATCTCCTTCCTTAAGTCAAGAATCTTAACCTTCAGCTTACTCTTTTCTTCTTTAACTCAAGAGTAAGTGGTTTGGATGGCCTTAAACTCTTCCCAAAATTCTGACATTGAATCGGAATTAAAAGCTAAGCCTACTGAAGAAAAACTAGATGTAGAAGTAGAGGATACCTCATCATCAGAGTGACCCATAAGGCATAGGTCTTCAATCTCTGTATCTAGGCAACTGAATGCCTCATCTGATTCTGATTCAGAACTGGATTCTGTCTCAGAAAGGGGGTCCTTCTCTGGTTGTTTCGTGATGAGTGATTTTCTTCTCCTGTGCTCATACTTCTTTTCTCCATCATGGCCTTGCCTTTTGGAGACTATAGGGAGTGGACAGTTGGCCTTAAAGTGACCTGGTGGTCTGCAGTTGTAGCAGAGAAGCTCTCCACTACTTTCTGAAGACTTGGTTTTCTGGTGTGGCTTTCTGCTAGAGGATGGACTTCTGCCATTGGCAAAAGCAGCCATATATTCGTCAGTTAAAAGTATTGATGGGTTAAAATCATTTACATTGGAGGTGCTGGCTGTGAGGGCAGTAGTTGTTCTGTCCTCAACTTCTTCTTTCTCTTCTTCATTCATCTCGAACTCATAAGACTTGAGATCAGAGATGAGTTTCTCAGTGTTGTAGGTTCTGAGATCTTTGTTGTCTCTCATTGCAGTGACCTTCATCTTTCAGGGTGAAGGTAGACCTCTGAGAACCTTCAAGTTGATCTCCTTGGGTGTCAGTTCCTTCCCAAGTTCAGAGATCTCAGCAGTAAGGGTGAGTAGGCGTGCATACATCTCAGCTATGCACTCTTTGGGTAGAAGTTTGAAGTTTTCAAACTTCTTCATGGCAATTGTCAGCTTGTTGTCTTTCTCCTGCTCATCACCAGCTCCAATAAGGGTGAGTGTGTCCGAGATAGCCTTGGCAGAGGTGCACTTCTTGATTCTGGTGAAGTACTTGTCGTCTATAGCCTTGTACGGGATGTCCTTGGCTATGTTGTCAAGATTGTACTTCCTCCTTTCTTCATTTGACCACTCATGGTGTAGTTTGGTGATCATTTGAGGTAGACCACTACCAATAGTATATTCTTGGTTCACCTTTGTGAACTCAGTGAAAGGACCAGCATCAAGTACTTCCCACATTTCATCATGTAGTGCGCAGAGATGGGCCTTCATGCGAATCTTCTAGTCGTCAAACTTAGTCACTTAAAACATAAGATTCTTTGAAAGAGGGTTATCCATATTAAGAGATTAAATAGAGGCTAAGAAACAAGTGGATCTATGTTCAGCAAGTAACCGAAGAGATTACAAGAACAAGGAGGCTCTGATACCACTTGTTGGTCCCGTTTGTACTAGGAACAGTCTAGAGGGGGGGTGAATAGACTGTTCAGGATTTTTTCAAACTTTTCTCTAAGTCAGACGTACTTAACAGAGAAGGTCTAGATAGGTGACAGAGAAGGTCGAGTTCTGTTGACAGAACTGGACCTGACAGCAGATAGGAGTTCTGTCCGAGTACGCTCAAGAAAACCCTAAGGCAAATTTCTTTCTGTTAACTCTTTAAGAAGATCTGCTGAAGGAACAACGTGTTCCTCTAGTCCACTGTTCCACTAAGCTTGTAAGTCAACAATTACAATGCCTTAGTCCCTAGCACTTAAGAAGCACTCCTCGTCTTCTTCAAGTCTAGTTGCCACCCGGGATGCAGTCCTTGCTTCCTGATGGCTGGTCTCGTTTCACTGAGTCTCTTGAAGTATCCCCATTTCACTACTCCAGTTAGTTTGAGACGTCTCTTCTTTTGCAAGAAGTGTTTGATTAAGAATCAGTTTTCTCCAACGTAGCTTCTTCACAAAGGATGTATAGATGAGGCTTTCAAAGTGTTGAAGAACTGGAGGAACTTTGCTCTTTGTTGGAAGAAGGAATATGAAGTTTATATCTTTCCAACGTAAGCTTTTCTTGTTGAAGAAAATGAAGTTGAGATCTCAAGAAAGCTTGAACTTGAATGTTGTAATGAGAGTTAAAGTTGAGAAAAATTATCCTGTAGTTCTTCGAAGTGTATCTTATATACTGGGAGCAGTCTTCCCGTTGGAGTGTAGAAGACAGCTTCATTTAATGCGTGTACTGTTGATTTGACCGGTTGGTTCTTCGACTTGCTATTATGGGGGCAAAAGGATATCCGCATGGTCAATCATCAGCTTTAAATATCTCTTCGTACGTACCGCATTAATTGAGCATTTAATGCATGTACAGTACCATGTTCTGTCGAAAAGGCTCCTAGCCGTTAAGGTATTTCCCGTTAGTTTCACGGCCGTTGGAAGTTTCTTCGAATTCTTCCAAGTGTTGGGCATTTCTGGTAAAGGCAGTAGTGGGCAACTCTGTTGATATCCTGACCTTCTGTCTTTGTTGATTCTCTGGTCTAACATAAATCCTTGAGGTTCTCTATCTCGTCGAATATGCTACAACTTTACACAGAAAAATTTCTAATACAAATATTCTAATGGGGTACTTTAATATTCTAATTAACCTAGCATCATCAAAATCTAATTACAATTATTCCTTACAAAAATCGGACGTGGGAGTTGATTCCCCGGCCCCCTAACACCGATATCATTCGTTATCTTTGGCTTTTTAAACATAAATACATGTCCAATGGAACTCTTGAACGACACAAAGCACGTCTTGTAGTCAACGACATAGCACAACAAATCAGCTTTTATTTTGATGAAACATTTAGCCCGGTGGTTAAACCGGCAACTATACGGACTGTTCTCTCCGTGGAGTTACATCACTCTTGGCCCCTCCACCAACTTGATGTCAAAAATGATTTCCTTCATGGCCACTTGGAGGAAATTAAATCGTCTACATGCATCAACCTCCCGGCTTCCGCGACCTCAATAAACCACACCATGTTTTCTGACTTCTCAAATCCCTTTACGGTCTCAAACAAGCTCCCCAAGCATGATACCACTGGTTCTCCTCTTTCCTTTCCACCATTGGATTCCGCAACAGTGTATGTGATCCGTCATTATTTATATATCACTGTGATCACCTCACGGCCTACCTCCTGTATATGTGGATGACATCATCCTCACCACCTCCACCGATGACCTTCGTTGCTCCATTATCAAAACTCTAGCCACTGAGTTCTCTATGACTGACCTCTGACCCCTCAGTTATTTTTTGGGAATTGCAGTTACTCATCAATCACATGGTATCTTTCTTAATCAAGCCAAATATGCCGGTGAAATTCTCTCTCAGGCTAGTCTCTCTAATTGTAATTCCGTGGCTACCCCAATCGACACCAACTCTAAGCTTAGTGCAACTGTCGGTCCACCAATCGAAGATCATACTCTTAACCGCAATTTAGTCAGCGCTCACCAATATCTCACTTTTACCCGCCCGGATATCTCCTACACTGTTCAACAAATTTGTCTATTCATGCACGACCCCCGTGCACCTCATCTACATGCCCTCAAGCGGATTCTTAGATACATCAAAGGCACTCTCCATTTCGGTCTCCATCTACAGCCATCGCCCAATGATAGCTTGATTTCCTATTCCGACGCGGAATAGGGTGGCTGCCCGGACACCCGCCGGTCAACCTCCAGCTACTGCGTTTATCTCAGTGACGACCTCCTCTCTTGGTCATCCAAACGCCAGCCCACTCTTTCCCGTTCAAGTGCCGAAGCCGAATACAGGGGAGTCACCAACGTCGTTGCTGAGACGTGTTGGTTACGAAATCTGCTTTTAGAACTTCAATGTCCTCTCTCCAAGGCTACATTGGTTTGTTGTGATAATATAAGTTCAGTTTATATGTCCGTCAATCCTGTTCAACATCACCACACAAAACATATAGAAATGGATATCCATTTCATCCAGGGAAAAGTCGCTCGTGGGGAGCTCAGAGTTCTTCATGAACCTTCTCGGCACCAATTCGCAGATATCTTCATCAAAGGGCTACCGCGCGTCTTATTTGAGGACTTCTGGACCAGTCTAAGCATTCGGCCACCTCCTGCTTCGACTGTGGGGGGGTGTTAACGCATGCATGCCGCATCCATGCATTTCGGAACTCATACGTCCACATGCAGTGCATTCCTTATTAATAGTATATTATTGTTGTACATTTAAATTATTTTGACTAGGCTTTTTTATTCTCTTGCATGATTTACCTACGCCGCACATGTAGTGATAGGATAGGCTTAGTTTATTAATCAGTTTGACATTCTTATCGGTGCACATTCAATTGTAAATATGAAGTGTATTTATACACTATGACATGAATGAGATAGAACACGTTGAGTTCTAAATCCAATTTACATAAATTTATCTTTCATAGGGCCTTTATACAATATACATAAAAATCTGAGTAAAGAAAAACCTAAAATCAATTTATTGAATTCTAGTCTATCTTTGGGTTCCCTTCACGTTTTATTTCCTTCTGTTTTTCTTCTCTGTTTTCCTTCCTATTTTCTTTCACCGGTACTTTCCATGACCCAAACAGACCCTTAGTACATCTTGAAAAAATCATGAGTAGTCATCATCAAAACGATAGTGTCTCAAGAGTTATCTTACATATTTTCAATTTCGTTGCATGTTTATGTATTACTGAACACTACACCCTAATCAGCACTTTAACATTTACTATGTATTATTTCTTTAATTAAAAAGCATTGTTGTTATCACTTGTGTGTCTGATGTAAATAAAAATTACACATTTTTATTTTTATTCCAATTCTATGAGCATGTTAGATGATTTTTTTAAAGTTTAGACATGATAACATCATATGATCACATTGTTGGGTAAAAATAAAGTTTTATGCAGTACGACTTAAGAAACCATCATACGAGTCTCAGCTCCTAGTTAAATAGTAGACACATCAATGATGAAAGCATAAAGGTAGATCAATGTGTTAGAGTCGTACATAAAATGTGTGTGTGGCCAGACAATTTTAAATGTTTCGGCTTCGATTTAAAGTGAACGTGGTTTAATAGTTGTTAGAGTCGTACATAAAATGTGTGTGTGGCCAGACAACTTTAAATGTTTGTGTACGTAGGACAAATGTCTCTATTTGCATGGTTGTGTTTACAAATGTTTGTGTACGTAGAACAAAGCCAGACAAAATTTGTATGTGCCAGACATTAGTAATCTGGGTCAATGTACTAATTTCTATCTCACAGCCAGACAAAAGTTGTCTGTGCCAGACATTAGTATTCTGGACCAATTAACTACTTTCTATCTTAAAGCCAGACAAAATTTGTCTGTGCCATACATTAATAGTCTAGGACAATGTACTAATTTCTGTCTCACAGCCAGACAAAAGTTGTCTGTGTCAGACATTAGTGATCTGGGCCACAATACATGTGCATGCCAAACAGACAAACAAAATATGTCTGGACCAGACAATTACCTTATGTCCCACTGTTGTGTTTGTTGTTAATTTTTTCTAATGTGAATGTCTTACATTGTTTTCAGGCGGTTTCAAAACCAAAAAAACTAGGAAGGAGCCTTGTGGAGTGCACACAAGTGAAGCCACAAATGAAATTTGTGATTTGACTGTATTAACACCCTCTGTGAATGATATGGGGTTGGATTTGAACCTTCGATTATTGTGAATTACCATTGTTTGTAGTTTGATTGAACAATTAGTTGGAATGTACAATTACTTGTTATGTTAAAAATAATGTATTTGTGTTATGATATGTATCTTTCATAGCTAGACATTTCAGTCAGCGAGACAGACAAAGCGTATACCCTCACAGACAATACGCATACACATCCAGACAACTATGTCATACACATACAGATAAATTGCATACGCAGAAAGACAAAACGTAATTTAACACACGCAAAAATTTACAAAAATGTACAACTACACATCCAATTGGCACATTTCTAAAGTTTGCAGCATATACAAAAACATAAACTTAATGTTTCATCCAATTGTTGAACATTGTACAACATTAAACATTAATTGTTGTACAATATTCCACACACATCGTATAGTAAGACATTCATAAACTGTATCTCTAGAACAGATATTAGGTGGCCCCATGGCAGCTTCTTAAAGTCCTTCAATTACTTCCTAGTCAACGCAGACTGCACCAAGGTTCCGACCTCTTTGAAAAATGAGCACACGGAATACTGGGCTGGAAACTGCTTCGACACAGGAACTTGTAGTTCAAAAGCCCTTATAATTTCAACCAATACATATCACACATATCAGGCAAATTAGTGACATTACAAAGACCCATTACAGATTACATACAACTCATATACAAGGTCAGACATTTTATATCACATGAAAAACAACTACACAGCAGTTTTAAATAATTCAAAATGACGTGCTAAACAATTAAAAAGGGTTGCCAAACAACTATTTGTACATGACAGACAACTACAAATGACCTGCTAGACAATTTATTTCACTTTACAGACAACTACAAACCAAATTTAAACAATTCAAATTGACGAGCCAGATATTTCATATGGCTGGCCAGACAACTACTTTGACATCACAGACAACTAAAAACCAAATATAGTATTGTGTCTTCAAATAAAGTATTCACATGTGTAGTCATTTAAGAAAATATCATAAAATATCATAAAAATAATATTGTGGTAAAATATCATAAAAATGATGAACATATTCTAACTTATCATACAACAATTTCTATCATGATAAACAAATTCAGAGAAAAATTCAATATAAATGACATATTCTTAACTTCAAACTGAGTTTCTCAAAATCTTACACACAAACAGAGGCTTTCACAAAGAAAAGAAATGCAATTTCCATCATGACAAACAAAACAAGACAATTATTTTTAAAATTTGCAACTTCAAGAAACTAACTTTTAATTGTAAGCATATGGATGGACAATAAGCATCTCCATACAACATCTACTTCTGCAGTTATTTTATATGGCTCCATACGTAACACCAACATATAACATTGATATAAACTTGGTAATAAAGAACTAGTCTGGTTGTACTCCACAAAGTAGTTACTTGTCTTAGACTACTAATGTCTGGCCCAGACAACTTTTGTCTGGCTGTAAGACACAAAGTAATACATACCCCCAGACTACAAATGTCGGGGACAGACAAATTTTGTCTGGCTGTACTCCACAACGTAGTTACTCCACAAAGACTAATATAGAGTATTATGTATATATCTCAATAATAAACAGAAAATTCATTTTAATAAAATGAAAGAGTCAAACACTCAAACAAAATTTTAAAATAGAAAAATGAACAATAAACACATGGGTATGAATAAATATTCATTCAATCATTTCAACAAACACCTTATGAGCATAAAAGTGAAATATAATACTTGAAATATAAATAATTAACCTCACAAATCTGGAAAGGAAAGGGGCAAATAAGAGACGTAGCAAAGAGGGAAGAAGTTGTTAACAAGATAAACAGAGTATTACATATGAAATAAAAAAAATAAGAAAAAAATGAAGAAAACGGAAAGAAGGGATAGAGAGACATACTGGAAGGGTAAGGTGCAAATAGAAGAGGTAGCAGAGAGAGAAGAAACAAGTTCGCTCATCGCCGTTTCGTGCAGGTGTGACAGCGTTGCTAAAGAAGGATGGCTTTGGGGTGAGACGAGTATATGACTACACGCCGGAAAGGTTATCGTTGGGGAAGGTGGTTTTGGAGTGTTTGAAGTAGCAGGGGTGCGGGAGTAGGGGCTGGAGATTTGGAAGGGAAAAGAAATAGGGTAGAAATGGTGAGGGAAGGGGAGGGAGGTAAAAAAATGGGGAGACTTTTATATGGAGTACAAAATGGGGTAATGTTGAGGTACCTATAGTAAAATTGAAAGGTAGATATCTTCCACGAAATGGTCAATTAGAAAATATTTACTACAAAAGTCAAATAAACCAAATAAATAAGCAGACATACTCACCAACATTGTGAGATGTTAGAGGAGACGTAAATTATCTTTCCTCATGCTAATAAAATATGTAGTATTATTTTTACCGGTAATGATTAGTGTAGGTTTCCAACAACAATAAAACATCACAAAAATCAATACTAAATGAAAAAACATATACTCCCTCCATTCCATAAAATTATTTCCGGTTTGACTTGGATTGGAATTTAAGTAAGTAAGAATAAAGTTGAAATATATGTAATGGCTGTGGTAAAGTAAGAAATATTATTTTTATTTTAATCGTATATTTATGAACTAGCGGCGTACGCACTACGTGCGATTGTTGCCCAATGCATTAGTAATGAACTATCTAGATTAGGTAATGATGGAGTTTAATCCAACTACGAGAGCTAAATCTAAAGAAGCAGATGAAACTATGGCAGCGTGAGGCAGTGTTTTATTGATCAATGTCTTGATCCCCCGTTAGGAGGTTTACAAGTTATATTTATAGGCTAAGGAACTAGTGTTACAAAAGGAAACTGATACAATAAATGCTATTTAATTACGCATTAGTTCGAATAGGACTCTTGTAACATCTTAGTCGTTGTGCAATGATTGTTCCTTTATTCCCACGTTCCTACCGTTAACTCCTGTCAGCTGTCGTTCTAATGATAGCGTGCCACGTCAGCCCTAGGAACATTCCATCCTCACTAGAACTACGCCCAGGCTCAAGGCTTGCTTTCTAGCCTGGCCTGGTTGTGGGTTCCTCTCGTGGGCTTGATCCCTAGTTAGGCCCAGTGTTTATCTAACATTAATCCTGTTTAAGGGCTAATCCCGCTGATGGGCTCATCCCGTTATGGGCTAATCCTATCAATCAGGATAACCCCGCAGGGGGTGATCTCGTTATTGGCTGGACTACGTAATTGGGCCATGGTCAGAGTCCATGGTACCATCACGAGTCCCCTACTCTCTCAAATCAGCGAGGTTGGATTTTAAGAGAGTAATTTGGAGCGGACAATTTCAAATTTGGAATCTTTTGGGAGAATTGTAGCACCGCTCGCATTAAATGCGCCCGACTTGACATAGGCCTGTTGTAACACCCCTAAATTTCCCGCCCAAAACATTGATATATTTAAAAGAAATACTTTATTCATTCATCAAAGAGTTGAAGAAATACAGCGGAAGTCTAAAATAGGGAAATAGGTGTCACCGCCACATTCGGTCATCTCTTAACCGAATGCACAGGCAACTCAAGGTAAAACAACAAAAACTAATGTAATAATAAGTAAATGTTTATTTCATGACTAGATTTAACTAAGGCATCTTCTAATTCGCACTCAAGCTCGAGCAATCCATCAATCCACATAGGCATCCAACTCATCACCTGATAAAATTTAAGGGAGAAGAGAGAGACAAGAGAAATAACAAAAATTAGCTTTAGAGCTAAGTAAGTACTACCCAACCCCGTAAAATAATCAGGTTTGACAAAAATAGATTTTTATATAATATCATATAAAAATGACGCACTCCACCAAAATACTTTTCTCTTTGATTTTTCTTAAAATCACTTCTTTGCTAAAATCCTAAACTTCTCTTGGAAAATATCTTAGTAATTCTTCTCTTTAAACTTCTTAAGAAAATTACTTCTTCTCTAACTTCCTAGTAATTTAGAAGGGCGGTGCTCAACCTTTCGACTGAGCCCGGTGGACCGTGGTTACGGACGATCACCCCGAACAAGTGTCGGTACCACAACTGCTCTTGCGGAAATGAAACGACTACCTTAAGTGTGCACACCCCCTAAAAGGGATTTCAAGCCCTCCGAGTAGTAAGTCATCCCGAGTGGTCGGAACCCAACCACCCCACCTTTAAAATTCTTGAATGATTAGGGACTACTACTATAACTTCTTCTTAAAAGGGATCATAGATCCAAATGTCACTTCAAACTCAAACTGTACTTCTTAGTAGTAGCAGCCCTAATCACCCTCCACATTTAACCGGATGTGGAAAACCGACACCTCGGATTACTCCCGAGATGCTCACTTAAAAAATGTAAAGTTTTTCTTCAATTAATACTTCAAAAATACTTCTCAATTTCTCTAAAAAGTCTCGAAGGTATTTAAAATATTTAATACCCCAAAAAGTACTTAAATTATATTTCTCAACTACCATATATATAATACCTCCTCAAAATCACATACACAAAATTCACCATTCACACTTAATCACATAATGCATAATAAGCATATAATACGAAGAAACAATTTTGGATTGGCAGAGAAACTTACCTTAAGTCCTGATGCTCCTAATTCTCCTTCTCAATTTCGGTCTCTAAATATTCACCTTTTAATTAAGATGATATAATTAGTCACTTATTCTATTTTTAATAGTTTATCCAATTTTTCCTCTTTTTATTATTATTCGAATTTATTAATTTAGTTAATTAATTATTCGAGTTAATCACTTTTTATTAATCAAATTACCTTATTAATTCAGCCATTAATTACAATATTTGAATTCTAATATTAAATAAAATATCCGAATATAATTAACTACAACATCCAATTTTTATTCAATAATTACCATTAATTTACTCTACTCATAAAATATTATTTAATTACTTCATTTATATTAATCCATTAATTTATGAGTTCAATATTTTAAATATTTATATGAAGTCCGAATCTCTAATAATCAATCATAAAAATTATTAATTGAATTAGTCCACTAATTACGTAAGTAAGTTATTTATTAAGTCTACATATAGTCAATTATTTATGCTAGCTAACCCAACCTTATTTTATTTTCCTTATTTTATTCCAACATCATTTTTAGTCCAGAATATTATTTTTCAATCTCAGTGATTTATTTATTTCACCATTAATATTAATATTTCCTTATTTAATTACTTAACTAGTCTTATATGGCCCAATTTAATTAAATAGACTAAGAATCGACTTTATAAATTAGTAACCGTCTATAACTATATTTTGGGTCTATATTTGACCTAGGTTGTCCAGATATCTATTTTATAATTATTTTCCATAATTATTCATTTAATTTCATATATTTATTAACCGGTTTAATTACAATTAAATATACTAAATCTTTATTTTTATTATTTATAAATGGTCCATAAGGTCCTAGTTAGTCATATATTTATCCTAGTTTACTCCAATATTTATTTCACAATTATTTTCGTCAATTAGTTAATTATTTACTAAATGTGTACAAATTGGCCCAATTACAATTAAATCAATTAAAAATAGCTAAAAATATTATATTTCAATTCTGGTTGGTCCGAATATGTATATTTATACCAGGTATTTAATTTATATTTTTCCAGATTTTATTTATTTCATTTACTATTTTATTTTTAATTTTTATTGCAACTGAGCCGAACTGGCCCAAATTTAATTTCTGCCCCAACATGCAAAATGGCCCAAAAGACAGACCCCAGCAATGCTGGGTCGTCTTCTTCCTCAGATCGCCGGAAAACGGCCAAAAAAAAGGGGGGAGGGACCTACCTCGACGAACGCGGCCAACGACAGTGGCGGTGCACTCCTTCTGGGACGGCGAAGGTCGGTGATGGGTTGGCGGCAGCGGCAGCTCCTCCCTCTTCTCCGTTTCCCGTCGTGAAAGTTTGCCCGGCGAAACTCCGGCGAAGCTTTTCTCCCTCGTTTCACGACCGTTTTCAATGATTCTTTCTCCGTTGGATTCGTCTCACGAAGGGGAAGGTTTCTAGAGTGTTTTCAGGGCTTGGTTCTGGCTAAAGCGAATGGTCGAAAAATAGAGTATATATATATACGTATATATGTATATATATATGGGGCTGAACTGATCGTTTTCTTGATGTGAATAAAACGCAGGTTAAGGCTGCTATTTATAGATGTAGGTTGAGGGTTTTAGGCTGTGTTAGAGTTAGAGTTGGAGTTAACTTCGTTTGGCTTTGTACGTAGGACTCTCGCAGGTCGTCGCCGGTAGTTAGAGTTCCTCTTCGTTTGGGCTCAAAACACTGGTCTTGATATCAGGTACTACATGCTATTTCGTATGTAGGAGTATTAGGAGTATGTTTCTATATTATTTTATTTATTATATTATTGTATTTGTGTATTTTATACTTAACTTAAAATAGGTATATATAAAAGTTAATTTTATACTAAAACGTTACTTCTATTATCAGACCATTTTTATCAGACTAAAAATGTCACAAATGTAAATTTTCTGTCTGGTTCACTTGTTTAATAAAATGTTGTTCTTATTACTGAAATATTTTTATCTGACTAAAACGTCATAAATTTTGAAATTTTATCTGATTAGAATGTTACAACTGTTGAATTTTTGTCTGACTCAATTAATTATAAAATGTTATTTTCATAATATTTTATCTGACTAATAAAAATTATTTTTATTTTTATTTAAATTTTTGAAGTGTCACATTCTACCCTCCTTAAAAGATGTTTCGTCCTGAAACATTAACTAAATCTAAATAATCAAATTCTTAAGTATTACACCTGCAACCCGGTACAGTTCCCGATCCGACTTACCATCTTCAGCACTCAAGTGTTACCATTGCGATTCCCAAGCGGTTTTCAAGCGGTTTCCAAGCCCTAATTCCTCGGCTATTTAAACGTTTATCATCCTTCATTATGCTCTTTCGCAATCTTCTCTCTTGCTTTGGCATTCGTCTTCTTGGTTGGGAGCTTTAGGCCGCGAAACCCTTTTCCTCCGTCTTCAAGCTTCATCAGGTTAGTTTCCCTGATGTCTTCTTCGAGTTCTGTCCCTCTGCACCATGTATTTCCTGAGGCAGGGGCTATCTCCAACCGGCCCCGCATCCCGGTGGACCAGGATGGGAGGGAAACCCACTTCTTCCTTTCTCGCGACTATGACCGGCGAGTCCCGGCCGTCGCTTTATCTGACGCCAAATTTGGCGAGGCGGTGGCCCTTGCGGGCCCTAGTGTTGTTTGCTTCAGCCCTACCCCCGGGCAGAACATTGTAGAACCCCCTTCCCCACTTCATTTTGGGGTACACCTGGCTAGTTTGCAAGTAGGCCTTCGATTTCCTCTCCACAGTGCCCATTTGAGTGTTATGAGCTACTATGGCGTGATTCCGGGTCAATGCCTGCATTTAGGTATTCGCCCCGCAATCGATCTCTTCCTCCATTTCTTTCATTCTGTTCGACCTGGTGGTTCTGAGTCCCCAGGGTACCTCTCGATTTCTGAATGGGCAGGCCATCGTTTATTCGAGGCCAAATCTTACCCCGACTCTTTCAAGGGTTGGAGGCAGAAATGGGTATGGGTCACCCCTGCGGATGAAAGGATGCAGTATGAGAACAGGTGGGGGAGATGATTCGGAAATGGGCCATGCCTTTTCTGTTAGAGGGATATGCGGAGGCCGCCAAGCTGATCGTCGATGGTGCACCATTTCTGATTGACCATTACGTAGGTGAGGACATGGTGGTTGTACTTACCTTTTCGCCAGGTCTGCTTTGTCTAAGTTGGCGTTTTCTTTGAATTTTTCATTTTCTGGATGCCTCCTTTCTGACCTGATTTGTGTTTATTACAGCGGGTGAGAAGATGACCTCCCGGCTGGAACGACTTGCGGCAAAGGCTGGTGCCACTCCTGGTTCCTTAGTTCCTGCCAGGAAGATCCAGACCCGGGGGAGCGCTGGGGCCGCCCCGGAGAAGTCAGGGGGATCCGCCCCCGGAGATAGTGTCATGCCTTCGAATACGCCGGTCGTTGACCTTCAGCCCCCCACTCGTAAGAGGGTTGGAAAGAGGTTGGCACTCCGGCCTATCTCCGGGCCCAAGAAGAAAGGAAAAGCTGTTGTCAAATCTTCTGAAGATGTCGTCGATGTGGATTCTGATTCAGATGTCCAGTCCCATGAAGGTGGCAATCAGGGGGAAACCCCGGCACCTATCCATTCTGTTCGCCTTTCTATGAAGTCCTGCTCCGCCTCTCTGTTCCGCCGCATTATGAACCCGGAGTCGCTGGGCCTGGCTATTACTCCTCCCCTTGACAAAGAGGAGATCCGGGGTTTGTCTCCCTGGACAGCCATCCGACGTGTCGTCCATTCTCTTTTTGAGGTATGCTTCGCTGTTTCTATAGCTACTTGAGACTCTCTAGCTCATCGCTTTCCCATAATCCTGGTCTTGTTGTTTCCAGGCCTTCATCTTGGCTTCCTCAGGCTCCCGTCTATTAGACGAGGGGCAGGACGACACTCAGACCCTGATGTCCGGCCTCAAGGAGCACGCTGCCGATCTGGAGAAGAGGCTGGACGTGGCGGTGCAGAAGGGCGATACGCTGCAGAAGAGGTTGAGCGACGTTGAAGCTGCACATCGTGTGGTGGAAGAGGAGCTGGGAGGAAAGCTGAGGAGGCTGGCCCAACCGCTGTCTAGGCTTTCAAGAGGAGCGCGGATTTCAAGGCCGAGGTGGAGCAAATTATCCTGGGTCGAAGGGAGGAGATTGCTCTAGGCTGGCTCCAGACCCCTGAGGGTGAGGCCAAGCTGGATGATGAGGGGGCCATGTGTTTTCAGTTTGGGCAATACGGGATGCAGAAGTCCCTGTACGATCTCCTTTTAAAGAGAGACCCCTCCTTCTCCGCCCAGACCCAGGGTCTGCCAGAGTTGATGATGAATCTGAAAGCCCCCGCGGAGACCCCGGCTGTGTATGCTCCTGCCTCTGAAGCTCCTCCTGCCCAATCTGGTAATTGATATACTTCCCCTAATGACATTTTAACACACATCTTTTCCGAGCTTGCGTGCCTGCAGCTGTTTTCCACCCTTGGGGTGGCGTGTAATTGACATCTTTACATTCTGCTCTATTTTCTGCGTGTATATTTCGGTGACTGCTTTTTGACCATCTCTGTTGGTTGCTTGACTTGACTTGTTTTGTACATCAATGCTTGTTTGAGGTTTCCGACCCTTTTCTAGGCTGGCTTCTCCCTTAGACTTATTGTCTTATGGGAGATGACCTCTATCTTGAACCTGTATAATCCCTATGCTCCAGGATAGCCTTCGGGTTTCCCTGTTCAGTAGTTTTCATTCACCTGGTCCTTTATGTATTTGGCCTTGAATTTCCGGTCAAGGTCGTCTCTCCTTTGTTAAGGATGACTTTACCAATTCTGGACCCTTAGGCTCTTAATAGTTGATCCAAACTGGGTGGGCCTCACCTTGGGTTACTTAGACCTTGGTGATTGGCCTCTTAAATGGCGAAGCTCGTTGGCTTCTCCGGTGCAAAGTTAATTCCACAAAATTTATCTTTAGCCCTTTAAAATCTTAACCTTGCAAGAGGTTGTCTTTTCCTATTTGAGGAAATCTGATTTTGTGTACAGGGTTGTCTAACCTTGAGGAAGGTTGTTTTATTCCCGCTCTCGTCTTTAGGAATACTAGGTTGAGCTTCTGGAATTTAGATGAGTCCGGAATTTATACTTTGTCTTCTTTGCGGGTACCAATTAGGCGTAGCCCCTTCTCTTTTTTTTGGCTGGTCGGAAGACCTTCGCAATTTATAAAGGACTTAGTGAATTGAAACAAAACCTTTATTGAAGTTCAAGTGGAAAAATAGGGAGTTACATGCTTACTGGTAGAATTTCATCAAGTGCTCAGAGTTCCACTTGTCTTCTATAATTTTCGGCTTTAACGAAGGCTCTATCCCTCTTTTCTTCAATCAGATGAAGCTCTGCCCTCAACATTTCCTCATTGTTACTAGGGTCATAGTCTTCTACTCTTCTGCTTGGGACTAGGGCTTCCGAAGGTGCTCGGGCCTCGAACCCATAGGTCAAGGCGAATGGGGTCTCCCCAGTTGCTTTCCTTGGGGTTGTTCGGTAGGCCCAAAAGAAAATTGTTGAGCTCGTTTACCCAAGTCGTTCCCATGGATTCCAGCTTCTTCTTTAGGCCACTAACGATCGTTCTGTTCACGTTTTCGACCTATCCGTTGCACTGAGGGTAAGCGACGGATGCCCTGCTAGCCTCGACCCCCCACTGCTCACAAAACTCTTTAAAGGGATCAAAATCGAACTGCTTTCCTTTATCAGTGATAATCTGCATGGGAACACCGAACCGGCAGAAGATGTTTCTCCAGATGAACTTTTTACATTGCTCAGCGGTGATCGTGGCCATTGGCTCGGCCTCAACCCATTTGGTAAAGTAATCAACTGCTACTATCACGAATTTCCGACCTCCTGAGCCCTGCAGAAGGGGGCCCACGAGATCTATTCCCCACCTTGAAAAGGGGATTGCGGTGCTGATCGGGATATATAAGGTGGCCGACCTGCCTGGATTTGTTTGGAATTCCTGGCAGACCTCACATCTCCGTGCGAAGTCCGCACAGTCCCTTATCATGGTTGGCCAAAAGTATCCCTGTAGAATAGCCTTTCTGCTCAAAGTAAACGCACCTTGGTGTGATAAGCAAATTCCTTCATGTAATTCTTTGATTATATGTCGGGCTTGATCCGGCCTCAGACACTTCAAGAGTACCCCATTGTAGCTATTCTTGTAGAGTCTGCCATCCTGGATGATGTAATTAGGGGCTCGCCTTCTGACCACTCTCGCCTTATCCTCCTCTGGGGGGAGCGTTCCGCTCTCGATATATTCCACCAGGTCATCTATCCAGCATCTCGGAACTTGGTCGACTGGTAAGACCTCCAGTTCCTTGGTGACTTCAATGCTTGGTTCGCTCAATTCATGTATTTGAGCTATGTGTGTGAGGTGTTCGGGGGCATCAGTTGTCAGTTTTGACAGGGTATCTGCCTCCGTATTTTGAGCTCGTGGAACACAGAGTAGGTTAGATTCCTCAAACTATTTTATTATCTCCAGGGCTACATCCTTGTATTTCTGCATATGGGCTTCCTTGGCCTCATACTCCCCCCTAAGTTGTTTGATAACCAACTTAGAGTCGCTTTAGATCTTCAGTTTTTGAGCTCTGAAGTGCCTCGCAATTCTGAGACCAGATAACAAGGCCTCATATTCAGCTTCATTATTGGATAACCTAAATGAGTACCTTAGGGCGTGGTAAGACTTGAAACCCTCAGTGGTGATGTGGACAACCCCTTCTCCGCAACCTTTGGACCCTGATGATGATCCATCAGTCATTAGGGTCCACCAGTCTTCTTCTTCGTGGCGCCTTTCTTCAGCTATGTCTCTCGCGGTACATTCTACCAGGAAGTCCGCCAGTGCTTGCCCTCTTATCGCAGTTCTGGGTCCGAAGCACACCTGATATTGGCTAATCAATAAGGACCACTTTACAACTCGTGCAGTCTTGGCTGTTCAGAACAAGGTTCCCACCCCCAGGTCTGATAACACCTTGATAGGATGAGCATGGAAGTAATGGGCGAGTTTCTTTGCTGCCACATAGACGGCAAGGGAAATCTTCTCTAGGGCTGGGTACCTAAGATCGGCCCCATGGAGGACCTTGCTCACGTAATAAACTGGCCTCTGGGTGACCCCTTTTTCTCGCACCAAGACAGAGCTCAATGCGCTTTGGTTTACACCCAAGTAATGGATCAACGTCTCACCAGCTTCAGGTTTGCTGAGTAGTAGGTCTGATTATAAGTATTTCTTCAGTTCTTCGAACGTTTCCTGACATTCTTGGGTCCATTGGAACCCGTTACTCTTCTTCAAAATTTGGAAGAATGGTAAGGATTTATCGGCTGACCTGGATAGAAACCTCCCCAAGGCAACCAATCTCCCCGTGAGGATTTGAACTTCTTTGACATTCCTTGGAGGTTCCATATCCAGAATTCCCTTGACCTTTTCTGGATCAGGTTCAATTCCCCGGTGTGTAACCATGAACCCTAAGAACTTCCCACCTTGGACAGCAAAAGTACATTTCTTGGGATTAAGCCGAAGATTTACCTTTTTCATGATATTGAACACCTCCCTCAAGTCGTCTGCATAGTCACTCGCCTTTTGGCTCTTTACGATCATGTCATCGACATAGGCTTCCATATTCCTTCCGAGCACTGCTCGAAATACCTTGTCCACCATGCGTGTGTAGGTAGCTCCAGAATTTCTCAACCCGAAAGCCATCACTAGGTAACAGAAAACTCCCTCAAGTGTGATGAACGGAGTTTTTTCTGCGTCGTCGGGGTGCATGGAGATCTGATGATATCCCCTGAATGCATCCATGAAGGAGAGGAGTTCGCAACCGGCAGTCTGGTCCACGAGCTGATCTATGCTGGGTAGAGGAAATGGGTCCATTGGGCAGGCTTTGTTCAGGTCTGTATAATCTACGCACATCCTTCAGGTGGGTGGCTTAGGAGCCAGAACCACATTGGCGAGCCACTCTGGATATTGTACCTCCTTTATGTGCCCAATGCCTAACAGCATGTTCACCTCACTTTTCACAAACTTCTTCATGTCCAAAGATAGGTATCTTCTTTTTTGCTTCACGGGTGTCATCTTTGGATTTACATTCAGGCGGTGAACAGCTATGCTCGGATTGAGCCAGGGCATATCCTCAGGCCCCTAAGCGAAAATCAACCTGAGTACTGCCAGAACTTGAACTATCTTTGCTCTCAGGTCGGTCGGGAGCCCCGTCCCAATCTTAACTCGGCGCTCTGGCCGAAAAGGGTCGACCCTGACCTCCTCAAGCTCTGAGACCGGCTGAGCTCTGAGCTGCCCGTCCTCATATTTAGATAGGTCCTGCTCGATGGCATTGATCCTCATATCACTTCTCCCGTGAGCCTTGTAGGCTCTCACGTAGCAACTCCTGGCCATTTTCTGGTCTCCTCTCACTATGCCAATCCCAGCTGGAGTGTAGAACTTCATGCACAGGTGAGCCTAGGAAATAATGGCTCCCAGGTCTTCTAATAGAGGTCTGTCTAGGATAACCTTGTGCACGCTCAGCATTTGGACAATGATGAAATCCGCTTCGATCTCCCGCACGCAGGGCTCCGATCCAAGCTGGATCTTGAGGGTTATCATACCCTCGGGCTCAATTGTGTCTCCCGTGAAACCTGAGAGGGGAGTTCTTACCTGTTTGAGAGCTTCTTTCTGGAGTCCGACCTCCGGGAAAACATCCTTGTAAATTATGTTGACCGAACTGCCATTGTCCACCAGCACCCTGTGAACAATCGCGTCCATGACCTCCATCTTGATCACCAATGCATCCCTATGAGGTGGGGGACATGGGGGGAGATCATCATCCGTGAAATTATAGACTCACGCTTCTGTTTTTTGTCGGCGGGAAGATGGCTGATTTTGCCGACGAATAGTTGGCGATTCCATTTCTTCCTCTCCCCCGCTGTATCCCCTCCTATACGTTGCCGTAGATCTGGTTGATGTGTGGTCGTTTCTGTCTACCGGAATATTCTCCTTCATCGTCATCTTCAAATTAGGCTCTTACCTCCCTTTTCTTCGAAGATGAGGCCGGCGCGTCCTTCTCCCTGTTCCAGGTATGTTTCTTCGATGAATGTTATCCTTGCTAGGCTCACTTCACAAAGTGCTCCAGTTGACCCTGTCGTATGAGCCTTTCCACGTACTTCTTTAGAATGTAACAATCGTCGGTCTGATGAGAGTCGCTCTTGTGGATCTTGCAGTATTTGTTTTTGGGGTTCTGATTGTGGATGATATTACACCCCTCAGGGGCGGCGATCAACCCCTGCTTTGCAGCGTAATCCAGGATAGTACTCACCTGATGCGCGGATGGAGAGAAATCTGATTGGCTGGCTAGTGGCCCCTCAGGAACACCTGATTTGCCTTTTCCCCAACCCTTCTTTTTCTTCCTGGTCCCACTCCCCTTTTCTGAAACAAGGGTCTCCTTCTCAAGGGACTTCTTCTTTTCTCCCTCAGATTTGCGCTTTCTGGTTTCTTCTTGCTTCTTTTTCTTCTCAGCTTCTTCTACTATGGCTTGCGCGTTTGCACGCTGTAGGGCTTCCTCATGTGAGGTTGGAGGGTTTCGCACAAAATCTTTATATAACACACCCGATCTAAGGGCGTTGGTGAGTATAGCGACAGTGGACTTGTCATCCAGGTCGCCTATCTTTACTGATTCATCCCTCCACCAGATTAAGAAATCATCTAAGCTCTATTGGGGTCCCTGCTTGATCCCTAAGAGGTGAGAAAAATTCTTCTTGGAATCCTTAGAGCTGACGAACTGGGTCACAAAAGCATGGGCCAACTCTCTGAAGTTCCGGATCCTTCCATTAGGCAGGGAATCATACCACTCCCGGGCTGGCCCGTTGAGCATTACCGAGAACCCCCTACACTTGATGGCGTCTTCATATCCCATCATCACCATGTACGCCACATATCTTGAAACATGGTGTTGCGGATCTGTCTTCCCCGGTAGGCCTCTATATTACACGGCCTATATCCCTGGGGTAGCGGAGTATCTATGATCTGACGAGTGAATGGTTCGGGAATCCTTACCTCATGGTTATGGTTGACCCTGGCGTCCACTTCCCTGCGGAGCTCATCTAACCTCCTCCTAAGATCATCGTTGCCCTGGCCCGCCCGTGGCCGAGGCCGGGATCGGCGATTCCCGCGGCCCTGCCGGTTGGCGTTGATCTCGTTTCTGAGATCTCCCCCACGCACGCTATGGCGGTGGGATGAAACGGCCGCGGACGATGCCTCCACACTCGGCTCAGGTCGGGATGAGATCCTGTCATGCACGGAGACCCTTTGCTCACCGATTCGGTCCATCACCGAGGTCCTTGGGGTTGGCCTGGAGCGATGGGAGCGTTTAGATCGGGATGGCGGAGAGCCCCTCCTAGATTGCTCGTGCCTCTCCTCCTCCTGCCGGGGCATAGATGGAGTCCGGCGAGGGGAAGGGGACCTCGCATTTGCATTAGGGATGATGCCCTGGAAAGTGGTGGTTAGAGTTTCCACTGCTCTTTGGAATGTTGCCAAACTGGCTAAGGCCCGAGCTGGATCAACGTTAGGGATACGATTCCTTATGCCTGGCGTTTGAAACTGCGGCGGTCGTGTTGCTGTTCGTCTTGAACCTCCAATGCCTTGGAGATGGTTTCTCAAATCCTCCTGTCCCGCCGTGTTGTCGTTACGTCTTCGCAAGTCACTCCGGCGCGATCGACAACCTTCGTCTTTGATCACCACCTGGTCGAAACGATTACCGCCTAGGTTGCTGCCCACACAGTTGTGGCTATGGGATCCAACCATGGTTCGTCATAGATCGAGCTCTCAACGAGAGCACCAAATGTTGGAGTTTAATCCAACTACGAGAGCTAAATCTACAGAAGCAGATGAAAATATGGCAGGGTGAGGCAGTGTTTAATTGATCAATGTCTCGATCCCCCGTTAAAAGGTTTACAAGTTATATTTATAGGCTAAGGAACTAGTGTTACAAAAGGAAACTGGTACAATAAATGCTATTTAATTACGCATTAGTTCGCATAGGACTCTTGTAACGTCTTGGCCGTTGTGCAATGATTGTTCCTTTATTCCCACGTTCCTGCCGTTAACTCCAGCCAGCTGTCGTTCTAATGATAGTGTGTCACGTCAGCCCTAGGAACATTCCTGCCTCACTAGAACTCTGCCCAGGCTCAAGACTTGCTTTCCAGTCTGACCTGGTTGTGGGTTCCTCTCATGGGCTTGATCCCTAATTAGGCCCAGTGGTTATCTAACATTAATCCCATTTAAGAGCTAATCCCGCTGATGGGCTCATCCCTTTATGTGTTAATCCTGTCAATCAGGCTAACCCCGCAGGGGGTGATCCCATTATGGGCTGGACTGCGTAATTGGGCCATGGTCAGAGTCCATGGTACCATCAAGTAAATATAGTTAAATAATTTGAGTAAAGGATTATAATGAAGTACGTAGTACCATGTAAGATGGTTAAATAGAACTATTAGTTTTATGAAAACATTAGATTGATTATAAAATTTATAATAACATAAAATGTTGTGTGTGCATTTTCAGGTAACTATTAAAAGTAAATATAATCAAACATTGATTATAAAGGAATGTTTGAGTAGTTAATTTACCCCAAAAAAATAAAGGAAAAATAAATTAATATTACTTCCATCCGAAAAAGGTTTACTATATTGACTTTTTTATAAATGATAGAACACTTAGGACAATGATAATAAAAATTATTATATATTACGTATGTATATAAAATATAAATTTTATGCTCTTATGAAACTATTTTGAATAGGGAACATTTTAATATAATTTTCATGCTCAACTAATTTTCTATTAAAATGTATCATTAGTCAATCATTACGATTTACAAGAATTTTTTGGGATGGATGGAGTAGTTTGTTTTTTATTATTAAAGAAGAAAATTTAATTGATTCTCTAAATTTGGTAAGAAAAATTCTTTGGTGATATCAGGTTTGCATATAACAACGGAGTTTCTTTTGTTACAACTTTTATGGACAGAAAAAATGATGCAAAATTTTCCTCCTTTACAAGGTAGACATAACATTGATTCATAAAGCATTGATATTAAATAAAGTTTTATATTGGTTGTTTCTTGTCATTTAAACAATATGATAGCTTTTAAATGTTGATTGTAAATTTAGTCTACAAAAGCAAATTTACTATGAAAAAGCACATCAAATACTCTGTACTAATTGAAACAGGAGTACAAAGTGTCATTCCTTAAGATCATTAGTGATATGGTTGTTATGTATATCTATATGTATATATTATACAATTGAAGGTGACATTGTCATGTGTCATTCTAATATACTACCTTCGTCTCGATGGACTTTGCCAAGTTTAGAGTAGGTGAGAAATAAGAATAGTAAAGGTTGTGTGATTGAGATTTGTGCAAAGGAGAGAGAAATGAGCAGAACCACAAATCAATTGCTTTAAAAGGAAAGTGACAAAGTTTTTTGGGACAACGAAAAAGGGAAAGTTGGCAAAGTTCAATGGGACGGAGGGAGTATATCATTGCCATGTGTCACTCTTTTAACTCATATTAGCCACATGTCACTACTTAGGTTCCCTTTTAATACACACGTTTTTAATAATTATTAGGCTCCATATATATTTGGAAAGTTAGTCACTACATTGTTACGTTACATATATAGACTTCTATAATAATTATTAGTGCTCATATAGATTACTACGTAGTTTCCGTTTCATACTTCATTATAATAATCTATATTATATATATATTATATATAACTGCTTATTATAATAATAATTATTCATAGAAACTTAGGTCCTTTCAAAAAAATCCTAGAAACTTAGGTAACTTACAAATACGAAGTAGACTATTACCCCAATAACTTGATTTAATAATATAATAGAATATTCTAATTTTTTATTACGTTTTATTATTATACATCTTTTTAAAATTAACCATGAAATCTTAATTTTAGTATTTGGATCTATTAAAGAAAAATATTAATTCTTCATTTATCCATTGGTTGAAACTTCATTTTTTCATTTTAATTCATTTTACAAATTGTATTAATTTCTTCTGATCTTTGAGAATGAATAGTTATATTTAAAGTTTAAGTTTAAAATATATGTTGTTCACTATAGCATGTATAGTTCACGAGTATAATTCTTTGTCCTGGTCAAGTCCGGCCAGTGTCTTGGCTCCGCCTTTCCTTATAAAAGAAATAACCACCACCACTTAATCAAAGTCACGAATTCACGATGTTCTAGAAAGTTCAAGTGTTATGTTACTGTATCAAATAGTTTTCCTTTTGTGCTTGATATAGTTACAATCAAATTTGTGATGGACGATTTTTTCAAAAAATGGTAACTCTTAGAGAGCAGTTATAATAATATTTAATAATCCGTATTTTTTTGTTCATATTGGATTAGTTATTATTTGAAGTAGATTTATACTACATCCATCGAGGAAAGAAGTTTCTACTTTCTTTTATAGATGTCCTAAAATGAAGTTACCAATTCTATAAAAAGAAATCCCTTTTTGTTAGGAAAAAGGACACAGCTATCCTTACTTTTTACATACTTTTTGCTTGATTTACATAAAACGGGGATAAATTGGGAAATTCAAAACAAAACTTTGTCACACATAAATATGTGTGTAAGTAAAACCGAGATCTTCATTTTGAGACAAAGAAAGTATTTATTATTTGACTATTTATCACTTTTCCGGGCTAGAAGAGCTTTTTAATTATATGGATAAATTTAACATTCCCTCTATTAGATGGTAATTTTATGTTGACTTGATTTTTGTAATTCTTTTTTCTGAGAGGCTTTGGTTTGGTCCTCCTCTCTTCTGTTTACTTGCTCATTTAATAAAATCTCGATAAATAACTCCCGGCATTTACCCCACTGATTTTGGTGGTTGGCCTTCCGAGATAAAAAAAAAACAAAAAAAAACAAAAAAAAAGAATATTTATCACTTTTTCTTAATGGATGCCTCCAACAGTTAAAGTTTCTGGAGTACCTATTTTGGAATTTACAAACATTTTTAATTCTACTTAGGGCAATTTCCGATATTAATAGTACTACTTTTGAACCATTCGAGTTTCTTAACTTTTCTATTTAGTTTTCAAAAATAATGCTAAATTTTTTAGAACATGAAAACGTCATATTGATTCATTTATGTTTTTAAATTATTGAATCTATTCCTAAGTAATAACATCTAATGGTATAAACTACTAAAAGTAGTAGTTAGTGAAATAATAATAAAAATTGGTCTTTTAGAGGTCATTCTTCATTTCTTCTAAAAATAAATGTCGTATGTGTATATATTGTGTAGTATCATATCATATAGTAATACATTTACAATGCATTTGAATGAATTTTTTGATAATGCTATATATATAGAGAGAAAAGATCACGTGAGAAGTCCCCCTTAAAATGAGAAGTGAGAAGTAATTTTAGTCCTTGGATTTGCATCTAATCTTACAACGCAGTAAACTTATTGACCAAATATAGCAACTTTTAACCAATAAATCATAACTTATAAAGTTCTACATCGTAATTACGAGAATGCCACCGTGTCAAAAAAATCAAGGTTTCCAAACTTAATTTTTTGCGGTGGCATTTTTGTAATTATTTTCGAGGGGGTCTATAAGTTATGATTTATTGGTTAAAAGTTTCTATATTTGGTCTATAAGTTTGACTTCGCAGTTTTCAGCCTAAGGGCACTTCTCACCTGATCCGCTCCCTATATACACACGCACTATACGTAATAACAAATTAAAAATAATCATTCAGTCTACAACGACTTCTTTCAATTTCGATTCCATTGCTCAAATTTCTGCCACAAGAGATAACTTGAATATATGGACAACTTTGATAAGACTCGGGTTTGTTTCCAATATACAATCAAATGTTTATAACAGTAGAAATTTCTATTTAAAAAAATATTGAAATTCCCAACGGAGTGTTTTCAAAATATAAAAATAATACTCTTTAGTTTTTTCCTTAAAAAAGTGAGTATATTCGAGTGACGACTCATGCTTAAATTAAGCACCTAAAAGCTAAAAGCTGGAAGTAGATAAACGTGTGCTTTAAACTTCTTTTCACTTTTTTTTTTACATAAAAAATACTCTTTTACCAAACACTACCAAATTTTACTTTTTCAAAAACATTTTTATCAAACGTTATTATTATTTTTATTATTATTATTACTATTATGATTATTATTATTATTGTTATTAATGTTATTAATGTTATTATTGTTATTGTTATTGTTATTGTTATTATATTATTATTATTATTACTATTGCTATTACTATTACTATTATTACTACTACTACTACTATTATTACTATTACTATTAATATTACTATTATTATTATTACTATCACTATCACTATCACTATCACTATCACTATCACTATCACTATCACTATCACTATCACTATCACTATCACTATCACTATCACTATTACTATTAGGCTAAAGGGTCAAATAGGTCCCTGTACTCATATCAATAGCTCAATTGGGTACCCGAACTAAAAAAAGGTCCAATCCAATCCTCCAACTCTTCAAAATCGTTCAATTTGTTCGTTTAGCCGGTAAACTCCCGGTACTCAATTGAGCTATTGATATGAGTATAGGGACCTATTTGACCTTTTAGCCTTTGAAAAAACGAAAAAATTGAACGATTTTGAAGAGTTGAAGGATTGGATTGGACCTTTTTTTAGTTCGAGTACCCAATTGAGCTATTGATATGAGTACAGGGACCTATTTGACCCTTTAGCCTTACTATTACTATTACTATTACTATTACTATTACTATTACTATTACTATTACTATTACTGTTACTGTCACTGTCACTGTCACTGTCACTATCACTATCACTATCACTATCACTATTACTACTACTACTACTACTACTATTATTATGATTATTACTACTATTATTACTATTACTATTACTATTTCTATTACTATTAATATTATTATGATTATTAGTATAATGATTATTATTATTATCATCATTATTACTACTATTACTATTATTACTATTATTACTATTATTATTATTAATATTATTATTATTATTAATATTATAATTATTACTATTACTATTATTAGTTTTGTTTTTATGACTATTATGACTATTATTATTATTAATATGACTATTTTTATTTTTATTATTATCATTTATTCCCCTTAAATGTCCTATGAAGACGAACATGGCTAATATGCATCCCTTTAAGCAATTTTAAAATGTAGTAAACTTTTTTGGTAAAAGCTTGTAATACTATAGGGGAAGGGAAGAGTAAAAAATTAGGTATGCTTTTAAGATTGTGTATATAAACAAACTCTATATTTACATGTGGGAGTTTGTGGTGGTTGTATGGAATGCTTTAGTCTATACTTGGCATTCTAAGAAGCAAGTGTGATTGGTTTAGTGCAGCCTTAGAAATGAGGTAGTCATGGAAAATAATTAAACAAAATCAATGACTTATGTATGGCAGCATGGCTAAGCATTAGTTCCAGCAATGACTGACAAGATAAAACAAAATACTCATAACCTCTTTACTAACAGAGATATTTTACAATTTTTCAGAAAACTGGAAAACTGGGAAAAAGAAAACAGAAAACGTGTTTACCAAAAAAAATTGTTGGAAAACTGGAGAAAGGAAAACAGAAAATTGCGTTTACCAAATCATTTTCCAAAACAAAAAATGAGATATGACTTTGTTTTCCTTAATGAATTGGAGAAATGGCTTTTACCACTTTTCCAAATTTGGAAAACGTGGATGTTATAGTGCCGCTGCAATCAATTTGCATACTTACGCCTAGTGTAAGATCCGGTCCCGCTCCAGTGTCTGTTCCAGTTTGGTCCGGTAAATGACCCGACAATCCCTATCTGGTCCAGTCAATGACCCGGTGGAACGGTCCAGTCATTGACCCTGCGGTCCATATCCGTTCTGATCGACGGCCGACCAATCCCGGTCTAGTCCAGTTGACGACCCAACAGTCCCAGTCCGATCCACGACCCGGCGGTCCCTGTCAGGTTCGGTCAATGACCCAGCGGTCCCTATCCGATCGAGTCCACGACCTGATGGCCCCTGTCCGGTCCGATCCACGACCAGACAGTACTTGTTCAGTCCGATCAACGGTCGGGCAATCCCAGTCTGATCTGGTCTAGTCTGTAACACCGCCCCCAAGTATTTGTACCTTATCAAATAATGTATTGAATCCTGAGAAATGAACAAACGCATTTTACGTGATTGTAAATTTTTATCAATTATTTTACGTGAATAGTAAAATTGACGTGGGGCCCACACCAGAAGTGGGGGCCGCCCGATATTATTGGGACTACATATTATATTCATCTGCGCCTAGATAATATTTATATGATGGTGGATATCCTAATTGGGTCGTGGCAAAGGCATGGGGTTGACCGGTTGGTCAAACGAGGCCCAATTATCGGTATCGGTAATTTATCAGATAACAGCCCGGAAAAAAAGGAATCTCGGAGACTTCTAAATTAAAGATGGGAAAGGTATATTCGTCCTAAGGTCCAATAAGGATTGAGAACATGTGTTATATTTTATTTGACCCGATAAAATAAAATATAATTAAAACAATCAAAGAAATACAACTTTCGGGGCCGATTGTACATTTCGTGACAAGAAGGGATGACCTGTAACGCCCCGGCCTCTGTAGGCCCTGAGATAGTTACTTCATACCTCTAGTACTGTCCTCACAAACCGCCACTAGCCTTTTCCGCGCACTTTGTCCTTACTCGTGCGCGCCCTAAGAAACATCCCAGGGGGTCACCCATCCCAAGACTACTCCCGTGCAAGAACGCTTAACTTTGGAGTTCTTGACTAATGAGCTCCCTTAAAAGGAGATGCACCTTGTTTGTATGAGTAGTACTATTAATCCTTTTAAATAAATCTCAAATGTTACAATCACCCCCACTTAGGAACGCAACGTCCTCGTTGCGCCCATAAACCAATATCAATCATATCCCAGAATCTTTTCCCCTTCTAAGTGCCCGCCCGATATCCAACGGATCAGCACACTGTCGCAGGGTTGCTCTGATACCATTTGTAACACCCTGGCCCCGCATTAGAGGTCAGAAGTAACTATCTCGGGGCCTACAGGGGCCGGGGTGTTACAAATGGTATCAGAGCAACCCTGCGACAGTGTGCTGATCTGTTGGATATCGGGCGGGCACTTAGCGGGGGAAAAGATTCTGGGATATGATTGAGATTGGTTTATGGGCGCAACAAGGACGTTGCGTTCCTAAGTGGGGGTGATTATAATACTTGAGATTTAAATTAAACGGATTAATAGTACTACTCATACCAACAGAGGTGCATCTCCTTTTAAGGGAGCTCATCACCCAAGAACTCCAAAGTTAAGTTTGCTTGCACGGGAGTAGTCTTGGGATGGGTGACCCCCTGGAAAGTTTCTCAGGGCGCGCACGAGTGAAGACAAAGTGCGCGCGGTAAAGGCTCGTGGTGGTTTGCGGGAACAGTACTAGAGGTCTAGAGTAACTTCCTTGGGTCCGTGTGGGGCCCTGGGGTGTTACATGACCTCCCACATGAGTGGGGTCCAACCCACGAAAATATCTCGTCAAAGTGAGTTGGGAGGCGTGGGAAATGGGTGTGAGGTGAGAGGGAGTTGATTTGAGATGTTTGGCATCAAAACAAAACATTGGGGGGCCTCCTTCCAAAAGAGTATTCCTACCCATCCCCCTCTCACTAGCTCGGCCAAGACCAAGGAAAAGAAGAAAGGAAGCTCTGCAACTCCATTCTCCCATAGCCAAATTCGAGCTAAGCTCAAAAGGTCAAAGTTAGAAATTTAAAGGAGGAAGGAAAAAGTGTGGTGGTTATGGTAATGACCTTATTTTAACTCTTCTTCTACTTTTTAACTACCATATGACTTATAAGCCCTAGAAGTGTTCTACATTTTTTATAGGTGTAGAATGAGGGGTTGGAAGGTAGTTCTAAGTCCAAGAATGGACTTAGAAGCCAAAGTGACCGGTTCGCCGAAAAATAACCTTTTAGAGGTTATTTGTATTAATGTGGGTTTTATGATGATGAAACCTTATTAGGAACTTGTCTAAGGTATTCCTAGAGCTTTCACGGAGTTGAAAGAGTCACCGAAATGATCGCCGGAGCTAGACAAAGTTCGCCGGAGTTTTCGCCGGAGTTCAACTGGGAGGGTATAACTTCGTAAAGGTTTCACTAAGGTAAGAAGACGGCTTTATGCTTTATAACTTTTGCGTGAGGCATGAGATTACCTAAAGTAATCAAAAATATGTTTTATGGAATGATTAAAGATAATCAAGTATTTGCTTATACAATGATTATATATAAAACATAGTTGCAAAGCATGTTATATATGTTTGGTGATTAAAATTTTATAAATTATTATGTATGATGTTCCAGGTATCCAAAATAGTATTTTTGGATTAAGGACGTCAAGAAGTACATGTGTATAAAACTTCACGTTAATCGGACTTCGTTTGGGCGGTTACCTGGGCCGGTCCCGGGTCCACCATTTCTGACCCGCCGGCCCGTCCGGGCCTAGGCCAGACCCGGACCCAAGTCCATCCATGTTCAAAAATCAAGATTCAAAGGTCTACCGGCTATAAGCTTCTCGGAAGGTGATGTTCAAAAACTGTCTGATCAACATAGAAGAGCTTTGGTGGGTTATTTTTTCAAGGGTAGACCAAGCATGGTTAAAATTCGTAAGGCCATTGAAATTATTGGATTCAAAGGAACTTTTCATTTGGGATTGTTAGATCCAAAACATGTTTTGATACGATTTGATTTGGAAGAAGATTTTATACATTATTGGAATAGGCAGTCATGGACCATCATGGAGAGTACTATGAGTAGGGGTGGACTCGGGTCCGGGCCGGGTCCGGGTCGGGCCTAGGCCCGGCCGGGCCAGCGGTTCAAGAATGGTGGACCCGGGACCGGCCCGGGTCCGGTCCGGTCCGGGCCGGGCCTCCGGGTTGGATTTTTTTTTTTTTTTTTGCTTTCCTAACCCCCCCCCCCCCCCCTCCCAAACCCCCCCAAACCCATCCTACGGTCCTACCCATCAAGCCCAACCCGGGTGGAAGCCCAAAAATGAAAAAAAAATAAAAAAAAAATCAATTTGGCCCGGGCCGGTTCACCAAAATTCAGACCCGAGCCCGGACCCGCCCTACCCCCCGGGCCTAGGCCCGACCCGGACCCGGACCCGAGAACCGGGCCGGTCCCGGTCCCGCACAGTAGCGGGCCGGGCCGGTCCACGGGCCGGGTGGCCCGACCCGAGTCCAAGCCTAACTATGAGGGTTACCAAGTGGTCACCGGATTTCCGTCCTCATGTGGAATCCCCGGTGGTTCCCGTTTGGATTTCTTTGGAGGGACTGCCTATTCATCTACAGGATAAACGAGCTTTGTTTGAAATTGCCGGTCTTATAGGAAGACCTCTCAAAATTGATGCTCATACAGTCATACTGCATCATTGACTCGGCCATCTGTGGCCAGAATATATATTGAAGTTGATCTCAAGAAGGAGATGCCACAAAAAATTTGGATTAATTGTGGGCCAAATGGCTTCTCACAATCAATCATCTATGAGAATAGGACTGAATATTGTGGCTTTTGTTTACACTTGGGTCATTCTGACCCTAAATGCCCCAAGAGAATACATACAGCTTCTCAGCCTCTTTCCAAAGAAAAATGGGTTGAGAAGCCCCGCTCTGAGCCTACAAGAAGATATACATCAGTTGAAAAAGGGAAAGCCAGAGTAATTACAACCACTACTAATATACAATCTACTTCTAAAATCCCTGACATGGTGGAATTGGATTCTGAAGATCTGGATGCTGAAGACATCATTATGGAAGGTCCTCCAATCCTGCAGCTCACAGACAAGAATAATACTAACAACAATGGTTCAGGCATAACTTTAACGGACCCTAAGGATATTCTGGCCAGTAAGGATGATTTTTACCTCAAATCTTTGGAAAACGCACTTGAACATGACCCTTTGATTGCCAGCAAACAATATTCTTCTGAGGGAGAAGAACCTATTGATTCTTCTAAACTGATAGAACAAAGCAATACAGTTAAAAGCAAACTGGAGAAAATGTTTAGTAAATCTACTGAGCTAGTGCAGCAGCCAGAGCAACCTGAGATTGAATCAGCACAACCTGTACAAAGTGAAGATGGTTCAGTGCAAGAAGCTGTGCATGAATCAACTGCAGAAGGTATAATGCAGCACACTGATATGTCATTACAAAATATTCAAAGTGAGAAATCACTTCAGAAGGACAATATGCGTATTCAATCAGTTCAGGATGATCATCAAATTCATAATGAACAACCAGAAAAACCAGTTCAACAGGGCTCACTTTCTGATGATGGTTCAGAGCATCAGCATAGTGAAGAATTGGAAGGGTTCACCAAAGTGACCAGGAGAGGTTCAAAAAAGAATACACAGCAGGAAACCAACTCAAAACGAGTTACAAGAAGGGTTGCAAAGGATTTGGCTGAAGACCCTCTTCCTGATTCTAAATGAATTGGCTAATATGGAATGCCAGGGGTCTAGAATCCTCCAGTTCTAGACTAAGTTCCCTAGTCACTCAATGGAGATTGAAGTTAGTTGTAATTATCGAACCTATTGTTCACTCTTCTAAAGCTGAATTTTACGCCAATGTTTTGGGTTTGAGAGATTTTCTCTTTTCCCCTATTAACAAGATTTGGTTCTTTTGGGATAAATCATGTATGTATATATCTCAAGTGCACTGGCATACCCAGTTTGTTCATTTCAGAATTACCAGTTCTATTTTTCAAGGATGGGTCACAGCAGTGTATGGAGGACATTCTTACACTATCAGAAAGGAGCTTTGGAATGAACTTATTACCTTCTCATCTACTATGACTGAGCCTTGGTTGATTGGTGGTGATTTCAACGCTATTGCCAGTTACATCAGGGGAACTCTTTACCTCTATTGAGAGGGTGAATGACTTTACTGACTGTATTGCTGCCTGCAACCTCATTGATCTTCCTCATAAAGGTCCTTCATTCACCTGGTCAGGTATTAGAGCAAACCGAAGAGTATGGAGAAGATTACACAGATGTTTGCTTAATGAATATTTTTTGGACAAATTTCATTTTATTCAAATTTCACTTCTTAATCAATCACCATCTGATCACAACCCAATGTTGGTCAAATTCAATAACACTGCTCTCTCTAGACCTAGAGTTTTCAGATTTCAAAATATGTGGTTATCACATTCTTCTTTTATGAAGTTTATGGCTGCTAAATGGAGTACTTATCCTACTGGGGGTGGTATGAGAGGTTTGGTTTCCAAACTGCAGAATCTTAAAAAGGATCTAAGAATATGGAACAAAGAGGTGTTTGGAGATATTTTTGATGACATTAAAAATTGTGAAAATGTTGTGCTGGCAGCAAAAAAGATCTTTGAAGAGAACCCAAATGATACTAATAGGGAAAATTGGATGTTTCAAAGGGGATTACTTCTTCAAAAATACAAATTGAAAAAGAAATTATGGAAGCAAAAGGCGCATATCAAATGGATGAAGGAATGAGACTTAAATACAAAGTTTTTTCACTCTTATGTGAAAACCAGAAATAGGAGTCAAGCCATTACCTCAACTAGTGATATCCAAGGCAATTCCTTATCTTCTCCTTCTCAGATTGGGGCTGCAGCAGTTCATTTCTTTGAGGAGCTATATTCTGATCACAATGAAGCTGATTCATTAGATATATTATAATACATTCCTGAGCTTATATCTAATGATGAAAACATGCATTTGACAAGGCTACCAGATATAGAAGAAATCAAAGAAGCTGTTTGGGGGCTGAATCAAAATAGTGCAGCAGGTCCTGATGGTTTTAATGGCAAGTTTTTTAGGAAGTGCTAGGATATTGTGGGGAATGATGTGGTTAGGGCTGTTCAGGAATTCTGTATGGGATTACCAATACCTAAAGGAATGGCTAGTGCTCTTATTGTTCTTATTCCAAAAACTGACAGCCCTTCATCCTTTACTGACTATAGGCCTATTTGCTTATCAAATTTCACTAGTAAGATTTGCACAAAGGTCATGGTCAACAGAATCAGCAATATTTTACCTAAAATCATTTCTCAGGAGCAGGGTGGTTTCATGAAAATAGAGATACTGCTGATCAGGTACTGATTGCACAAGAAATGGTTCATTGTATTGACAAAAAGGTTAGGGGATCTAACATGATCATAAAGCTTGACATGGCTAAGGCCTTTGACAAACTGTCTTGGAATTTTTTGGCAGCTATTTTACTGAAATTTGGGTTCTCCGATTTCTTTGTTAAATTGGTGATTAACAATTTACAGGCCACTCATCTCTCTGTGTTAGTTAATGGATCTCCTCATGGTTTTTTCAAACCAAAAAGGGGAGTGAAACAAGGCGATCCCTTATCCCCTTTCCTTTTTATAATCGAATCTGAGGCTTTCTCCAGGGGGTTAAACAGCCTGATGGATCAGCAAAGACTCAAATGTTATTGGATGGGTCCTAATGGATTTCCTATATCTCATCTAGGGTTTGCTGATGATCTCCTTATTTTTCTTAATGGTGAAAAAAGAACCTTAAAAAATTTTATAAAGTTTCTGGAATGTTATTAATATGCTACGGGGCAGACTGTTAATCTTAGTAAGAGTTCATTCATATGTGGCAAAAGTACCTCTGGCAGACTTAACAGCATCAAAGATATCTTGGGGTTCACCTGCATAAAGGGATTAATAGGTTCAAATATTGTGGACCTATACTCACACAATTTGAGAGGAAGCTCACAGCCTGGAAACAAAAGCATCTCTCACAGGGAGGGAGACTTACTTTAATTAGACATGTTCTGAATTCTATACCTCTACACCTACTGGCAGTGGACTCTTTACCCAGAAAGGTTACTAGAGTGTTGAATAGCATGATGGCTTCTTTCTTTTGGGGATCTCCAACAATAAGAAAAAGCATCATTGGATTAAGTGGTCAAAATTATGTTTTCCTACTGATGAAGGGGTCTGAATATAAGATCCTTGAATGATGTGGAAAAGGGTTTTACTCTTAAGCTATGGTGGAAATGGAAAAACAGGTGATTCTCTTTGGACCAAGCTCATGAGGAACAGATATAATAGGGGAGATGTGATGATACCTAAGCTGACTGATTCCTCTATTTGGAGAAGGCTTTGTCTTGTTGATGAATATGCAACCCAGCTCTGCTCAGTTAATGTTAATGGGAATATTACTTGGAATGATACAGCTAATGGGAATTTCTCTCTCAAATCTGCATACAATGAAGTTAGAGCCAGAAATCAGGAAACTTTCACCTTTAAACATATATGTCATCCAAAGCGGGAGCTTAAGATAAAACTTTTCCAATGGAAAATTGTTCATGGCATTCTTAAATTCAGAAGTTGTTAATCCATCTATATGTCCTATGTGTAAGGCACATGAGGATACATTGGAGCATTTGTTCTTTCAGTGCAGTAAAATATGGCCAATTTGGTATTATTTTATGGGGATTATGGGCATCAAAATGGTGTCTAAGGAGGGATCTGTCTTACAGGTTTTTAGACACTGGTGGATAAAAGCAGGATCCACAGATCTATTGGATATTTTCAGGCATACTATTTCTGGTATGATATGCTGGCATGTTTGGAAAACTTATTCTAATTACATTTGGGGTTCTGGGGATCCAATTCCATCAACAGATCAAATTATCACTCAAATAAAGATACACTCAGAAATGGTCTTTGACTCTGGAAAGGCTGAAAATACGTACGGTCAACAAAATTCTTTATGAGGAACACATCATTTCTTCTCAATTCAAGAGTACTGGCTCCAGAATTCAGATTATTAAATGGAAGAAACCGAGAGGCAGATTAAAGTTAAACACTGATGCTAGTTATTTACCTTCAAGATCTACTGGCGGCGCGATTCTTAGAGATGCGAATGGAAAGATGATTCTAGCTTTCAGTTTCCCACTTGAAGCTTCTTCTCCTTTAGAGGTGGAGCTGAAATCCATTAGTTTTGCAGTAAATCAAACGGTGAAGGATGGATTCAGCAACTTCCAAGTTGAATCGGACTCCTCCATGGCTCTGCGATTCTTGGAAGACAAAGGGGTGCGACGATGGAAAGATATCATTCAGGAAACCATGCTTATTGTTTTTAGGAAAGGGGTTGAGTTGGGCCATACGTTGAGGGAGGGGAATATGGTTGCCCATTTTCTAGCGGACTCTCATTCGGACCACTTCGTTTATTATAGAAGCCCAATTTCTCTTCCTATTGGAGCTAAACGGGCCTACTTTATGAATTACTATGGTATTCCATCTCTCAGATTTTAGCCTATTGATGTATTTTCCCAGGTCAGGTTTAGTCCCCCTGGTTTTTCTCTCTTTAACTTTTTTGGCCTTATCATGTATTTCTTAAAGGGTATGCGGAGAGGTTTTGGCCTAGTCCCCCTTTTCACTGTATGTCTGTATACTTCTGATTCATTAATAAAACTTGGCAATCGTTCCCCGGCGTTTGCCCCACTGATTTTGGTGGTTTGGCTTCCGGGTTAGAAAAAAGCTAGGTATCCGGGAAAGGAGTTAAAAAAGTCAGGTAAGAACTTTATCTCTAGAAGAGTCTTTAAGGTAAATGATCTACGGGTTAAGTATTTTACACGTATATATACAGTATGTATCATCGGGTGGATGAGTTACAGCTATATATATATATGTATCACCCTATTTTTGGGTCTCGTGTCTGAAACATTTGTTATTCTTCATATAGCCTGCTTGTCACTAGTACTTCTTTCTGTGAAGTACTGACTCCTTCGGGGGGCCTCACTATTTTCATGTTAAGGCTAGAGTCCTACTACCTGCACTTTTGCCTAGGGTGATCATCAATAAGGAAGACGTGGTTCGTGCTTCCCATTTCGATTTGAAGTTACAATTCTGCTCATGGATATTTTTTTGAACAATGATTTCTATTAAACCATTTGGGGGCCTGCGTGCCCGTGTTTGCCACGTGTGGCTAATTTCCAAACATACTATTTCCGTATTTGTTTGATTATGATATTGATGTTGATTGTATGTGTTTACTAATCGGTTTGGCAATAGAATCTATCGGACGCCTTGTATGATTCATTAGAGATGAACGGTTGTTATCTTTATTGGGTTGTACGGCGGTTGTCTACGTGGCACGGATTCGGTCCGAGGCATGACAATTAAATTGTATCAGAGCCATCGGTTTCTAAACTATATAATTAACCTCTCAATAGTCTTATCATCAAAAAGTTTTGAACAAAACCATGAGCAAAAGTTTTGTACTTAAGGAACCGTTGGAAACCAAGTTATTGACCTCTTATTGTTAAGACGGTACCCTTAACAGTTTGTTGGCCATAATGTTGGACCAAGTGGTGTCTTTTGTACTATTCCGTCAATTGACATTGAAACGAGTCTAATGGCTCATTTCTGATTTCTTTCAGAAATGGAGGGTGGACGCAGGATCACTAGGAGAAACCCAATGGGGCGTGCACCGGGGGCTACCGGGCACGCTACACGGGCTGAATCACGGACCTCTAGGGGTAGAGGTCGGAGTCAAGGCCGAGGAGGAGGCCGAGGCAAGGGTCGTGGGCTTTCTACAACGCCGATGACAAGTATTACTCGAGTCGGTTCTGTGCACCCGTCTTGGGCCACCGAACCGGACGATTTCACTTATGCTCCAAGCACAGAGCAAGAGGAGACCCCGTACAACGGGGAGGACTTCGAAGAAGAAGATGAGGATAATGATCCTCATTATGAACGTATGAGCGAGGTACTAGAATGGTACCTCAAGAACAAGGCAAAGAGAGAACAGCGGCGTCAAGCTAGACAGGCTAGGCAAGCCATGGGGCAGGGAAGCCGGGGTGCTTCTAGTGCTCCATCTGGGGAATTCGGGGGAAACACGATGGTACGTATCTCCAAGTACCTCAAGGAGGTCAGGGCCTTGGGGTGCAAGTCATTTGATGGCAAGGGCGACATATCTGAGGCCGCCGACTGGATTAAGAAGTTGAATGACGCTTCTAGGGACATGCAAATTGGACTCGACGTGAAGTTGAGGGTTGCCACCAGGCTACTAGATGGGGTAGCTGTTGTATGGTGGGAATACGTGGAAGGAGAGTTCCGCGGCGAAGCCACTTGGGAGAAATTCGAAATGGAAATTTATAATCAGTACTACTCAGAATTTGAAATAAACCTCAAAAGGAGAGACTACACGAATTTGAAACAGGAGGATGGTTGCTCAGTGAGGCAATTGGAACAGAAGTTCTGGGACTTGGCACGATTCATACCAGAATACTCTTTGGATGAAAATTGTATGGCCAATCATTTATGGGGCGCCCTACAGTTGGGCATCCGTGATCGGGCTACTTATCATCATCACATGACTTTTAGCCAAATTGTGGATCAAGGACTCCTTGGGAAACCTAATGGAATCAAAGAAAGGCGAGAGATGCCGAGGAGGCAAAGAAGAGGAGATGGGGAAACTCTGGACCCCAAGACCATTCCCGGAAACATCACGCCGGGGGTGGAAGTTCATTTAGGGCGTCGGCACCACCGGCAAAGAAGAATAAGGGCCCAGAAGGGCATGGGGCCAACCCAGGGAGAGTATGGCCGCCGAGATGCCCAAATTGGGCTAAGAATCATGCAGGGAAGTGCAATACACCACCCCGGTGTTATAAATGTGGTAGCACGAGCCACCTCAAACCCTTTTGCCCAATGTTGAATGGAGGGGGGCCATCGGGGGCTATGGAAGGACCTACGGCTAGTAGGGGACGTGCAGGACCATCACAGGCCGGCACGGGAAGGGGCGGACCCACGGCTAGCAATGCCGCGTCCATTAACCAAGGGACGACCCAAGCACGAGTGACTGCAATGACCGAGGCAGATGCGCGAGCGAACCCGGACTCCATCGCAGGTAATGCACTAAATTTTATATGTTACTGGGCTTGTATTGAAGTTATCAGTCCTAGGGGTCAAGTGCAAACAGACTCAGGGTCGAATCGGGGAAAATTGAGCAAAATCGGGCTGGTACCCGACCGGGTACAATAGGCTACCCGACCGGGTATGCTGGAATTTTGGCCTGGTAAACTCACTGGAACTGATACCCGACCGGGTACAATAGGTTACCTGACCGGGTATGCTAAATTTTTACACCCGCCGGTGCTACTAGGCCGGGTAAAGAAGAAGAATTGCTTTTGGAACTGATACCTGATCGGGTATAGTAGTTTACCCAACCGGGTATGCTGAATATCTATACCCGCCAGCGTTACCAGACCGGGTAGAGCAAGAGAATTGCTTCTGGATTAGATACCCGACAGGGTATAGGGATGTACCCGACCGGGTATAGCAGTATGTTTTAAAAAAAAGGGAGTATTTCGTGGGCCTACGACTCAATTTTGGTAGAGGAATTACCTTACATGGTTTATAAATGTAGGAACGCTAAAGATTAATGGAAAGGATGCGAGGATCCTTATCGATACGGGAGCGCAACGTTCATTCGTTAGTGAGGTGTTTGCCAAGGGATTGGGCACACCTTTAATACCAATGACGCAAACCCTTTTGCTATCTATGCCTCTAAGGGATGACGTTGAACGGAATGACTACTATCCTTCATATGATGTGGAGATAGGGGAGCACCATCTAACAGGTGACTTTGTACCGTTAGATATGCTTGAGTTTGATGCCATACTTGGCATGGACTGGCTTGAAAAACACCATGCAAAGGTAGATTGCTACACTAAAGTGTTAGAACTCAAGGATGGTGAAGGAAATACTTTATGTTTCGAGGGAGATAGAGGAAAATTCAATCATTGCATCATATCGTCCATAAGAGCAAGGCGTATGATGAGGAAGGGATGTCAAAATTACTTAGCCTATGTCATAGGCAAGGAAGGCAAGGGGAAGAGTCTCACAGAAGTGAGGGTGGTGAACGAGTATCGGGAGGTTTTTCCTGAAGAACTCCCGGGACTTCCACCATATCGAGAGATTGAGTTTGTGATTGAAGTAGAACCAAGTACAAAACCTATCTCGATCCCTCCATACCGAATGGCACCGGCTGAACTTCAAGAGTTGAAGGTTCAATTAGAAGAACTACTAGATAACGGATTCATTAGGCCGAGCCATTCACCATGGGGAGCATCAGTACTATTTGTAAAGAAGAAGGATGGTACACTCAGAATGTGTATCAACCACCGTCAGTTGAACAAGGTCACGATAAAGAATAAATATCCCTTGCCAAGGATTGATGACTTGTTTGATCAACTACGGGGGGCAACATTGTTCTCTAAGATTGACTTGAGGTCGGGTTACCATCAATTGAAGATCAAGGAAAGTGACATACCCAAGAGTGCATTCCGTACACGGTATGGTCATTATGAGTTTCTAGTAATGTCGTTTGGGCTCACCAATCCCCCTGCGGCATTCATGGACCTCATGAACCGGGTATTTCATCAATACTTGGATCAATTTGTTATAGTATTCATTGATGACATCTTGGTGTATTCCAAGAATGAAGAAGAGCATGAGAGACACCTAAGGCTTGTGCTTGAGACGCTACGAGATCAGTAACTCTTTGCCAAATTCTCAAAATGTGAATTTTGGCTTGAGGAGATTGGTTTTCTCGGGCATGTGATATTGGGTTCGGGCGTTTCAGTTGATAACTCCAAGATTGAAGCAGTCACTAATTGGGAGAGGCCCAAGAATGTGAAGGAAATACGAAGTTTCCTCGGTTTAGCGGGGTATTACCGCAAATTCGTGGAGAAGTTCTCGGTGATAGCATATCCACTCACGAAGCTCACTAAAAAAGGGGCTAAATTTGTGTGGGATGACGAGTGTGAGAAGGGGTTTCTTGAACTAAAGAAACATTTGACTGAAGCACCAGTGCTTGCTCTACCCGTGCAAGGGTTAGGGTATGACATCTACAGTGATGGTAGTATCCAGGGGCTTGGATGCGTACTGATGCAATCAGGGAAGGTAATTGCTTATGCTTCTCGGAAGTTGAGAAAGCATGAAGTTAATTATCCCACACAGATTGAAGATTTAGAAGCACTACTTCTACGGAGAGTTGTGTCACATCTATACCGACCATAAGAGTTTGAAGTATGTGTTCACTCAGAAAGAGTTGAACATGAGACAGAGAAGATGGATAGAATTGATCAAGGATTATAACTTTATCATTGACTATCATCCGGGCAAGGCTAATGTAGTAGCTGATGCACTGAGCAGGAAGAGCTCATCATCAGGGGTTTTACTCACATGCCTACGGGCATTGAGGGCACAGGTGGAGGTATCCACATAGAGCTTTATTGGCCAGGTTTGAAGTGAGGCCCACCTTATTGGATGAGAACAATACACGTCAGGTCACTCACGAGGAACTACAGAAAGTCCGAGGGCAGATGCTTGTGGGGCCCGTGGAGGGTTTCCGAGAGAGAAGGTGGACTCTGACTATTCAAGGAACGAGTGTGTGTGCCATCAGATGAGGAGCTCCGAAAGTCTATCCTTGAGGAGGCTCACTCATCTGCTTATGCCATGCACCTGGGCGGTACAAAGATGTATCGGGACTTGAAGGAAATTTACTGGTGGTCGGGGATGAAGAGAGAGATTGCAGAATATGTGAGTCGTTGCCTTACCTGTCAGCAGGTTAAGGCAGAGCACCAGCACCCAATGGGGTTGTTACAGCCACTTACCATTGCAGAATGGAAGTGGGAGCATATTACTGTGGACTTTGTGGTAGGTCTGCCACGTACAGTTAGAAACCATGATGCAGTGTGGGTGGTGGTTGATAGGCTGACCAAGAGTGCTCATTTCCTTCATATCAACACTACTTATACGCTTGAACGACTGGCCAAGTTGTACACAGATGAGATTATGAGACTGCATGGGGTTCCGGTTACTATAGTATCGGATAGAGACCCACGGTTCACATCACGGTTTTGGCCTAAGTTTCAGGAATCCATGGGTACGAAGTTGAGGTTTAGCACAGCATTTCATCCTCAAACGGATGGACAATCTGAACGTGTGATTCAGATTTTGGAGGACATGTTGAGAGCATGTGCCTTGGAGTTCCAGGGAAGCTAGGACAATCAGTTGGCTCTAGTGGAATTCGCCTATAACAACAGTTATCAGGCGAGTATAGGCATGCCTCCATACGAAGCATTGTATGGGAGGAAATGTCGGACACCTTTGTGCTGGGACGAGGTCGGCCAGGCTAAGCTTGAGGGCACTGAGCTAGTCGAGATCATTAAACAGAAGGTAAAAGTTATTCAGGATAGACTCAAGGCTGCCCAAGACCGGCAGAAGAGCTATGCAGACAAACGACGGAGGGCGTTGGAGTTTGAGGTCAGTGATGAGGTATTTCTGAGGGTGTCACCTTGGAAAGGGATCATCAGGTTCCTTAGTCGGGGTAAGCTTAACCCATGTTATATAGGTCCATTCAAAATCCTTGAAAGGATCGGGGTCATAGCGTACCGACTTCAGTTGGCTCCAGAGGTTGAAAATATTCATGACGTATTTCATGTATCTATACTCAAGAAGTATGTACGAGACCCGTCACATATTCTTGAGAAACCGCCGGTAGAAATACGATAAGATCTGCACTATGAGGTGCAACCAGTGAAAATCATAGACCGGCAAGTGAAGAAACTGTTGGTCCCGGTTGTACTGGGTACAGTCTAGAGGGGGTGAATAGATTGTACTGGTTTTTAGCTTTTTCAAGCTAAGTACCAGATTTAAAAGAATAATCTGTTCTGTTGGCAGAACAGACTGGCAGCGGATGGTCTTCTGGTAGGGGTTCTGTCCGGTTAGCCTCTAAGAGATGCAAAGGCAGTAGGCCTTCTGTTAACTCACATGAGGGGTTCTGCTGAACACAGAGTCCTAAATTCTGGAGTTAATCGGTTAATATAAATCTAAGAAATAAAAGCAGTAAGTAAATGACACCAGGGGTTTTTATAGTGGTTCAAGGAACAACTCGTTCCTCTAATCCACCGTTCCACTAAGCTTGTAAAAAATCCAATTACACAGCCTTAGTCCTAGCACTTAAGAAGTTCTCCACGTCTTCTTCAAGCCTAGATGTCTCCTGGGATGCACTTCCTGCCTTCTTTTGAGACTGGTCCTTTCACTGAGCTTCCCGGAAGTATCACCACTTCACTACTCCAGTTACTTGGACGTCCTTCTCGTTTGAGAAGAGATCTTGAGAGAACAGGGGTTTTCCAACTAGCTTCATTACAAGAGATTTGAAGTTGAAGTGCTTGAAGTGTAAACGAATAGTTGGAACTTTGCTCTTGTTGGGATATGAAGATAGAGAAATATTATCTTCCCAACATACGCTTTTCTTGTTGATGATGATGAAGTTTTGATCTCAAGAAGGCTTGTGTGTTTGAATGTTTGAATAATTTTTTGTTCGAGCAAGTATTGAGCGAAAGTCCTTTTTTTTGTTCTTCAAGGAGTATCTTATATACGGAGGTTGTCTTCCCGTTGGAGGAGGAGGACAACTGCATTAAATGAGCGAATAGTTGACTTGACCAGTAGGACCCGCTAAAGTTGGCGAGTTACTATTTCAGGATAAAGTTATCCTGAAATATCCTGAAATGTCGGCCAATCATCAGCTTTTACTCTTCAGGGTACGGGGTGCATTAAATGTGCATTTAATGTGTGTACTGTAGCTTTTCCGTTAAAGTCTTCTAGCCGTTGAAGGAATCTTCCGTTGGGTCACCGGCTTAGATAGTTTAGTGAAAATCCTCTAAGTGTCAGGCCTTCTGGTGTCTTCAGCGGAGAGTCTCCCAGAGAAGATATTGAGCACTTCTGTTGAAATGAGCTATCAGAGGGTCCTTAGGTCTTCTGTCAAGGAGCGAACCAACAGAGAGTCTTGACAGTTTCTGTTGAAGTGAGGTACATCAGAGAACCAGGGGGTTTCTGTCTGAATAAGAATTAGCAAAGATCCAAAGGTCTTCTGTCTGGATAAAGGACAGCAGAGGGCCAAAGGTCTTCTGTCTGGAGGTCTTCTGTCAATCGATCATTCTAAGAAACTTTACAAGGGAAAATTTCTAATACACATTACTAAAGAGGGGGTACTCTAAAGTCCTAATTAATATAGCATCATCAAAATCTAATTACAATTATTCCTTATAATTTCCCCCTTTTTGATGATGTCAAAACCCTTTAACTATTTCCAGAGAAGTGCCTTCACCATAAAAGAAATAAAGTTCAAAGACTTTCATTAAAAATCTTGGTGGGCAACTTGGCATAGGAAAATAGTAAGAGTAAGATACAATCAAGATAGCAGGCAATAACAAAGCACACAAAAAACAATAAAAACAAACAGTAAGAGATAGATAGGGAGAAATTGCCTTACAAAGTGAAAGGCAGAGATGTGATTTTAATATGAAAAGATTATATATTTGTTCTTTTACACATTCTCCCTAGCAGCTGCGGCCATAGCTTCATCTTCCAGTCCTTGAAGCCTTTGCAGCTCTTCATTGATTTCTGCTCTTATTTCTGATAGGTTACCAGAACATTGATAGGAGGCCCAGATAGGAGAGAGTTTGCAGTCCAAGTAGCTAAGGACTCCTTCATGTATGGTCTTGCCAGGAACAATGTTCTTTTGGTACCAATACTCTGCTTCCTCCAAGGATCCATCATGTCTGACTCTTACAAAGCCATCTTTGTCCAAAAACAGATTTTGTTGTTGTGTTGGAGTCATTTTTGTGTTTCATTTCTTCAAATTGAGCTCTGTCAATTTTCTGGGATCCATCCAGTCTCCAATATGTGAAACTCAGGGCCTTCTTTTTCTTGGTACCCTTCTTGCGAGGAGATGGGCGTCTAGGAATGCCAACTAGCCTTTTCTTCTGAAAGGTAGCTTCATAATATGGTGTAGGATCAATTTCTGGGTTGGTAGAAGATGATGTTCTATGAGAGCGAGGCTGAGGGTTCTCTTCCCCCTTTTTGGCATCATCCAGATCGCCAATCATCAAGCAAATTCTTTGGAACTCTGAAGCCTGAGATGAAGCTATTCGTTCAAGAGCTTTAGGTATAGTTTGTGTGACAGAAGTGAGGCCTTTTATCAAACCTTGTTGCTTTTCTATAGAAGACGAAAAATCCCTAGAGCTTGCCTCAAGAAGTATCAGCTTCTGATATCGTTCCTTGTCTGCCTTGATCAAGGATGAAGCTTGTGCTCTTTATTCGTTTTGCACAGCTCTTCAATATCTAGCAGTTGCTCGATGTTCTTTCTAACAGTCCAATGAAGGGTTTCTATACCCACATAGATGGTTTTAATCTTCTCATGTTGTTTGTTGAGAGATTGGGAATGAAAGTAAAGAACAGAGTTGATGCCATCCACTTTCCTTGAGACTGCATCTACCTTTGCAGTGGAAGATTCCATGAAAGAGGTGAAAGCATGGGTTGAGATTCAACCTTTGCAGAGAGGTGTTGTAGCCCAGCTTCAAGATTTGTGTTGACTTGGGTCAGATGCTCATAGTGCTTATCATTGATCAACACCAGTTTGTCATGTTATCCAGCATCTGTCCTCCAAAATCTTCAGCAGCTTCTACAAACTTGTTGAAGGGAATTTGAGGTTGCTCATCTTCAAAGACAGGTATTTCTAGACCTCTGGCCTTTGGTAGGGGAGACTTTCTGGTCTGCTGCTCTCTTGGAGGTGGGGTCTTCCTTTTCTTGGAAGTAAGATCACCAACAAGGGATGATGTAAGAAAGCCACAGTTGTCGCTATCAGAGGAAAGAATTTTCATAATGTGTTTTCTCTTGGTTTTGGTGGCCTTAGAATGCTGAGAAGATCTCTGAGGAGTAGCAGTTCTGGTTGGGGACTTCTGGTGGGAGGAGCTCTAGTGAGGAGAGGTTCCCAGGAGAGGGGCTTTCTGAGGTTGAGGGGATGGAGGTGGTGAAGGGGAGCGGTTTCTGGTAGAATTTTGCTGTTTGCAAGGTGAGGATGATTTGGTATTCTTTGGTGATGAGTGATGAGGGGTTGAGGTTTTCTGCTCTGGGGTTTCCTGTTGGGGGGGTTTCTGTGGAGATGGGGTTTTCTGGTGGGATGGGGATTTTTTGTGGGGAGATTGTGATGGAGTGGTATAGGGAGTTGGGATTTTGGGTGTAGGTAGTGATTTGGGAGGTGAGTGAGATGATGGAGGGGAGTTAACTGGTGTGGTTGGGTGTGGTGACTTAGGAGGGGAAGGAATTTGGGGTTCTGTATTGTGAACAGAGGGGGATTTAGAGATTACCTCAAGTACAGTTTCCTCGAACTATGAGTCCCTCCATTCTTTGATCAACTTCTCTATGGCCAATGGGAGATCATTAGCTGTTGATGGTTCTCCTTCTCCATGGGCGCTTGGACGAAATTTAATCAAGGACTCTTTGCGCTTCTTCTCAATTAGCCATTCATCAAAAGCAGCCATTTCATGTTCTGCTAAGGCTTTTACTGGTTCCTCCACATCATAATGAATAAGTATGGCCTTTCCTTTGTAGTTCTCCTTCTTCTTTTGTAGGACAAAGTGGAGAAAATCAATGTCAAAACATTGAGAAGCATCTTCTGTTCCTACCCATTCAAGGATGGCTTGTTCCTCCTTCTCATAGTAGTCAAAGAACTGGATAATCTTTAACAGAGGTCCCATCCTCCATTCTCTCCATGCTAGCACACGTTCAAATTGTCTGTCCAGTAGAGATGTGTAGCTTTCCTCGTTCGGATTGTGGTGGTCTGGTGATGATAACACCAAGTTCTGTTCTGGAGTGGCAACAGAAGTGGGGTTCTCTGGTTCCCCCTGAGTCACAGCATCTCTGACTTCTTCAGAGCTAGAGCTGGAAACCACTTGGTTATATAGCTTGGTTTTCTTGTTGGGGTGCTCTGTTGACACAGAGTCATCCAGTTCCCCCTGAGTGTCTGCTACCTTTTCAGACACTAAGACCATGATTTTGGTGACCTTCTTCTTCTTATTTTGTTTGTTGGGACCCATGACATCATCAGAGGTTCTCTTTCTCTTGTGGACAACCTTTTGGGCTGTGGAGGTGCAACCCTTTTTGTTTTCTTCTCCTTTTTCTCAGTAGGTTTAACAGGGGATGGTTTTTGAACTTTTTCTACTTGTGGTCTCTTGCTGTCAAGTTGATGCTGGCATTTCAACTCCGCCTTGATAGCAATTTCTCTATTAGGAGATGCAGAGAGAAAGATTACCTTAGTGTGGTCCAAAGGAATTGTCTTTCTCAGAGTGACACCCTGAGTAAGAAATAGCTCATAAATAAGCAGTCCATGGCCTAACTTTCCAGAGTAGAGGCCGGTCTTAGGGTTCTTCTTCTTGATGAATTCGATAAGGGATCGTACCATAACCTGACCCCAGTTGATATTCACACCATGATGAACTGCGTAGAGTGCCTTGGCATTTGCAGTAGTGACATCATCAGTGGAGGAGTATTTGCACCACAAACATTTGTGGAAAATGTTAATGAGGAGCTCAAAGTCTTTCTTGAGAAGATACTTCTTGATTTTCAGTTTTTCAACTTCTTCTCCTTTCTTGCAGTAGTTCCTTTTGAACTCAGGAACAATGAGGTCAGCCTCTTCTAGGTCAAAGAGAGAATTCATGCCTTCTTCTAGTTGAATACCAAAGAGTTTGTTGATGGCGTCAGCATCAACCAGAATGTCTTCTCCTTGGACATGAGAGGTAATGATTTCACCTTTGTAAGAGGCATTGAGATAGAACTCAATAGTGTCGATGTTGTTGTAGACTTCATAGTTAAGGGTGATGACTTTGCTTAGTTGACATTCAACCAGGCTTTCGATGATTTTTGCCATTCTCATTTCATTTTCTGCAAACCTGGGTAGTACTTCCAGTTCACACTTCATCCCTGTCACCACATTTTTGAGCAGAGTAGTTTCCTGCTCCTTAGTAAGGTCGGTGAAGTTCAAGAACGCCATTGCAGAGGTTTGAAAGCTTGGGAAGATTTTAGAGAGATACAGAGTTCAAAAGCTTGAGAGTAAAGTGAGCAATAGCGGTTTAGGTTGAAGAAAAGGGTATATAAGGGTTCGGGTTAGTGGACGCTTGATATTATTGGCGGTTTCGAGGTACCAATAAATGAAAAGGGGCGCAGTAAATATTCTGCGGCTGTAATACCGTTTTAAGGGTAGAAGGGTAAATGACCATCAATAAGTTACTCGGTCACCCATTTACTCAAAATATTTCTAAGTCCACAACCTTCTGTTAGAGAGGAGGGGTTTTTGTTGCTCAGGTGTTCTGGTAAGAACGGAGGGTCTCTGTCCAAGGTGGGAACCAGAAGGGGTTCTGCAACGGGGGTTCTGTTAACAGAGAGTGTGTAACAGAAAGTCTTCCTTTCAACCTTCTCTTGGAATTTCATCCATCATTCCCAATTCTTCTCTCAGTTTGTTGAATCTAGCCTCAGGCAAAGGCTTGGTTAGGATATCTGCAAGTTGATTTTCAGTTGACACATGATCCATGCATATGTGTGCTTCTTCTCAAAATGATCTCTGATGAAATGATGTCTGATCTCAATGTGTTTTGTCCTGGAGTGAAGAACTGGATTCTGAGTGAGTGCAATGGCACTTGTGTTGTCACATAGAAGCTTGATCTCCTTTGCTTGAATGCCATAATCCTTCAGTTGTTGCTTCATCCATTTTAGCTGAGCACAGCAACTCCCAGCTGCAATGTATTCAGCTTCTGTTATACTTGTTGAGATAGAGTTTTGCTTCTTGCTAAACCAGGAGACAAGTCTCCCACCTAGCAGTTGACAGTGACCAATTATCTGAGTCAGAGTAACCAATTAGTTCAAAGTTACCTCCCTTGGGATACCAAAGGCCTGCATTTGGATTTCCTTTAAAATATGTGATGATTCTTTTTGCAGCACTAAGATGGCTCTCCTTGGGCTTTGACTGGTATTTGGCACAGATTCCAACAGAAAAGGATATATCTGATCTGTTTGCAGTTAGGTATAACAGAGATCCAATGATTCCTCTGTAGGTTGTTACATCAACATCTTTGCCTTCATCATCAGGTCCAATTCCTTGAGAGGTGTTCATGGGAATCTTCACTGAGGATTTGCCTTCTACTCCAAACTTCTTGATCAGGTCTCTAGTGTACTTCCCTTGGTTGATAAAGATTCCTTCTCGAACTTGTTTCACTTGTAGTCCTAGGAAGTAGCTCAGTTCTCCCATCATACTCATTTCAAATTGACTCTGCATCACTTGAGAAAATTTCTTGCATAATTCTGCTTTAGTACTTCCAAATATAATATCATCAACATATATTTGTACTAACAGAATATGGTTAGCAACAGAGATTTGAAAAAGAGTTTTGTCAACCTTTCCCTTAGTAAACCCATGGTTAACTAGGAATAGGGACAATGTGTCATACCACGCTCTGGGAGCTTGCTTAAGACCATAAAGGGCCTTTCTAAGCTTGTAGACACAAGAAGATTGAGTAGGAATGACAAAACCTGGTGGTTGTTCCACATAAACTTCTTCTTCAAGATCTCCATTCAAAAATGCACTTTTGACATCCATCTGGTAGACCTTGATGTTGTTGTAGGCAGCATAGGCTAGAAAGATTCTGATGGCTTTTAGTCTGACAACTGGTGCAAAAGTCTCATCAAAATCAATTCCTTCTTCTTGGCAGTATCCCTTAGCTACCAGCCTTGCTATATTCCTTACAATGTTGCCTTTTTCATCAGCTTTGTTCTTGAATACCCATTTGGTTCCAATGACATTCTGGTGCTTTGGTCTAGGGACAAGTTCCCACACTTTGTTCCTTTTGAATTGAGTAAGCTCTTCTTGCATTGCATTAATCCAGTCTGAGTCTGCAAGAGCTTCTTCTACTGTCATGGATTCCATTTGATATGTGTAGCAGGCAAGCATTGCTTCTCTCCTAGTTGTAGCAGATCTAGTATGTACTCCACTTCTGATTTGTCCAATCACTTGGTTTGGAGGATGATCTCTTAACCAAGTTAGATCGGGTTTTGTCAGATGTTGTCTTGGTTTCTCTGGTTCCTCATCTTCTGGGTCTTCATCTTCATTCAACATAAGGGGGTTAGGTGCAGGTGTTGGAAACACTGGATTAAATGCTACCTCTTCTGTTGATTCAGGGATTCTGTCATCTAAGTTGACTTCCTTGAGGGTCTCTGTTATATCTTCAATAGAGGTGCTATCATCAAACTTTACATGTATAGATTTTTCAACATGTAGAGTTCTTCGGTTGAGTACTCTATACACTTTGCTGGTGCTTGAGTAGCCTATGAATATGCCTTCATCAGCTTTCTCTTGAAATACCTTTAGATGCTCCTTTCCATTGTTTAGAATGTAGCACTTGATCCAAATACATGGAAGTAACTAATGTTAGGTTTCCTTCCTTTCCATAGTTCATAAGGGGTCTTCTAGTGATTCTTGTTGATCATACTTCTGTTTTGGGTGTAGCATGCAGTGTTGATTGCTTCAGCCCAGTATCTCAAAGGTAATCCACATTCTGCCATCATTGTCATTGCAGCTTCTTTCACCGTTCTGTTCCTCCTTTCTGCTACGCCATTCTGTTGAGGTGTTCTGGCGGCAGAGAGTTGATGAAAGGTTCCATTTTGATCACAGAAGTCCTTTATGACTTGGTTGACAAATTTAGTTCATCTGTCAGACCTAATTGTCTTGACTTTCATGTTCTTCTCAGTCTGATGTTGCTTTAACAGAGATGGCAACTTCTGAAGAGTTTCATTTTTCTTTGCCAAAAAGATAGTCCATGTATATCTAGAATAGTCATCAACCGTGACTAATGTATATTTCTTTCCACCAACATTTGGAGTCTCAACTGGTCCAAATAAATCCATGTGGATCAGATTTAAAGGACTTGTGGAAAGATCTCCATCAATGAGTTTGAAAGAGTTCTTCTGTTGTTTTCCCTTCTGGCATGCACTGCAAAGGGTCTCTTTCTTGTATACTATGTCTGGCCGTCCATCAACAATGTGTTCTCTTGCCAGTTTGTTGATTGTTTTGAAATTCCAAATGGTTAAGCTTCTTGTGCCAGTCCCAGCTTAGTTTTGAATCTCCCTTTTCTATCAGACATACTCCATCTTTTGCAGTTTTCCAATCAACTACATAGATATTCTTCTTTCTTGTTGTTGTAAGAACCACTTCCTTTGTTGTCTCATGCTTTACATAACAGAAGTCCTTTGTGAATTCAACAGTGTAGCCTTTGTCACAGAATTGGCTAGCACTTAGAAGATTGAACTTCAAGCCTTTGACAAAAGAGACATCATCAATGACTATCTGGTTCCTGATCAGCTTGTCTCTTCCTTTTGTTTGACCTTCTTTGTCATTACCTCCAAAGGTAGCTCTAGATCCTTTGCATTTCTGGAACTCTGTTAGGCAACTTCTGTCACCCGTCATGTGCCTGGAGCATCCACTATCAATAAACCATTCTTGCTCAGAGATAGCTCCAACACACAGTTCCGGCATGATCAAAAGAAAGAATTAGGTACCCAAGCAATGTTGGGTTCTAGGGGGTCATGGAGTCTAGGTAGTTGGTACCATTTTGGTCTCATCAAGTGAAACCTTGGTGGGTGGTACCCATTGTCCACCTGGTAGTCATAGTAAATCGAAGTGTGATTCACTTTGGGCAGATGCTTGTGAGGGTCATGCTTCCTGTTTACATATTTTTGCATAGCTTTCTTGGTTGGAAAGAAGTCCCAAAAACTGTCAAGAGCAGAGGGGCAGTTAGCTTTGGGCTTCTGAAGTTGACCAGCCAACCTCTTCTGCCTAAAGTTAACTTTCTCTTGATACCTGCCTTTCTGATGGTCATTTCTAGCACGGTTATCGTGAGGTTGTCTGTTGTGGGTTTGCCTTTGATTTTTCTGAAAACCTTTTCTGTTGTTAGGTTTTCTGCCAGGTTCATTTATTTTCAAAATGCATTTCTGTTGAACCTTTATCTTTCCTTTTTCTGGTCTGACTTCCTCATGAATGACCTTGGTGCCAGATACACCAGCTTGGCAGATGGGGCTAGAAATCAGTGGCACTATGACATTATCTGCCTTAGCAACTTTGGTGCTAGACATTACAGAAAGCTCACCTGATTCTGTTGAGCCATATTTAAGACCAAAACCAACGCCAATCTATTGGTCAAGCAGTAACCTTTCCATTGAAGATTGGGTCTTCTGGTAGGTGTTGTACTTGATCTCAATTGAATCCATTTCTCTTACTTTCTCTAGAAGAGAAACATTTTCAGCTTCCAGCTGATCTCTTTCTTTAATGAGAAGGTTGATTTTGATCTCAACCTTATTTCTTAAGTCAAGAATCTCAACCTTCAGCTTACTGTTTTCTTCTTTAACAGAAGAGTAAGTGGTTTGGATGGCCTTAAACTCTTCCCAAAATTCTGACATTGAATCAGAATTGAAAGCTAAGCCTACCGGAGAAAAACTAGATGTAGAAGTAGAGGTTACCTCATCATCAGAATGAGCCATCGGGCATAGGTCTTCTAATTCAGTATCCAGGAAACAGAAGGCCTCATTAGAATCAGAGTCAGAACTGGATTCTATCTCAGAAAGGGGATCTTTCTCAAGTTGTTCTGTGATGAGTGCTTTCCTTCTTATGGAATTGTCTTCATATTTCTTCTTCTCTCCATCATGTCCTTGTCTTTTGGACACTCTTGGATGTGGACAATCTGCCTTGAAATGTCCAGGCTGTCTGCAGTTGTAACATAGAAGCTCTCCACTGGTATCTGCTGACTTGGTCTTCTGTAATGGTTTTCTGCTGGTTGATGGACTTCTTCCATCTTTGGGATTCTTCATAAACTTCTTGAATCTCCTAGCAAAGGCAGCCATATATTCGTCAGATAAAAGAATGGAAGGGTCAAAATCATTTACCTTAGATGTACTGGCTGTGAGGGCTATAGTTGTCCTCTCCTCTGGTACATCTTCCTTCTCTTCAATCATCTCGAACTCATGCGCTTTGAGGTCTGAGATGAGCTTGTCTGTGGGATACGTCTTCACATCTTTGCTGGCTTGAATAGCAACCACCTTCATCTTCCATGTTGAGGGCAGACCTCTCAGCACTTTGAGGTTGATCTCCTTGGTGGTGAGTTCCTTGCCAAGTTCAGAAATCTCTCCAGTGAGAGTAAGGAGCCTATCATACATCTTGGAGATGCTTACACCAGGGAGAAGTTTGAAGTCGTCAAACTTCTTGTTAGCAATGGTCAATTTGTTGTCCTTCTCCTGCTCATCACCTGCTCCAATGAGCTCAAGAGTATCCCAAATTTCTTTAGCAGTCTTGCACTTCTTTATTCTGTTGAAGTATCTGTCATCAATGGACTTGTAGAGGATATCCTATGCAATATTGTCCATATTGTACTTTCTCCTCTCTTCAGTGGTCCATTCAGACTTGGCCTTGTTAATCATTTGTGGCCTAGTCTGGTCAATAGCATGCTCAGGATTCACCTTCTGAAAGTTGGTGAATGGCCCTATGTGAAGTACTTCCCACATCTCATCCTGAAGTGCACAGAGATGTGCCTTCATCCGGATCCTCCAGTCATCAAATTTAAGATCTGAAAACATAAGATTCTTGGAAAGAGAGTGATCCATAATATGAGATAAAAACATAGGTAAAAATGAAAACAAGTGAATCTTTGTTCAAAAGGTAACCTAAAAGATTACAAGAACAAGGAGGCTCTCATACCACTTGTTGGTCCCGGTTGTACTGGGTACAGTCTAGAGGGGGGTGAATAGACTGTACTGTTTTTAGCTTTTTCAAGATAAGTACCAGATTTAACAGAATAGCATGTTCTGTTGGCAGAACAGACTGGCAGTGGATGGTCTTCTGCTAGGGGTTTTGTCCGGTTAGCCTCTAAGAGATGCAAAGGCAGTAGGCCTTCTGTTAACTCCAGGGATGTTCATTCGATAATACCAAACCAAACCAAACCGAAATTTCGGTTTTGCATATTCCATTACCGAATACTGAACCAAACTAAATCGGTTTGGTTCGGTAAAAACCGAAAATAATTCGGTTTGGTAATCGGTAAACCGAAATACCAAATAGGCATTCAACAATATTTAATTGTTGAAAATAAATATTTAAATATATATAATATATAAACACTACTTAGTATATTATATAGTATACATATATAATACATATTAATACACACAAACACAGATTGTAAAAAATCCAATTACACAAACACAGATTGTAAATAGACACAATATATATACATCTTCCTTCTCTTCAATCTTCCACTAAGATTGTAAAAAATCCAATTACACAGCCTTAGTCCTAGCACTTAAGAAGCTCTTCACGTCTTCTTCAAGCCTAGATGTCTCCTGGGATGCACTTCTTGTCTTCCTTTGAGACTGGTCCTTTCACTGAGCTTCCCGGAAGTATCACCACTTCACTACTCCAGTTACTTGGACGTCCTTCTCGTTTGAGAAGAGTTCTTGAGAAAACATGGCTTTTCCAAGTATCGGGAGCACATATTATATTCATCTGGGCCTAGAAAATATTTATATGATGGTGGATGTCTGTGAGGAACAATTGTAATAAGATTTTGATGATGCTATATTAATTAGGACTTTAGAATACCCCCTCTTTAGATTTATTGTATTAGAAATTTTCCTTGTAAAGTTTCTTAGATTAGTCGACTGACAGAAGACCCTCTATAGGCTTTGTCCTGATAGAAGACCTTTGGCCCTCTGTTGATTCTTACTCAGACAGAAACCCTCTGGATCGCTGTTGGACATCACTACAACAGAAACCTTCTTAACTCTCTGTTAGTTCGCATCTGACAGAAGACCTAAAGGACTCTCTGATAGCTTTCTCCAACAGAAGTGCTCAAGACCTTCTCTGATCGATTCTCTACTTAAGACGCCAGAAGGCCTGACACTTAGAGAATTTTCCCAAGCCGGTAAACCAACTGAAGATTCCTTCAACGGCTATGAATCTTGAACGGAAAAGTTACAGTACGCGCATTAAATGCACATTTAATGCCTCCCGTACCCTGTAGAGTAAATGCAGATGATTGGCCGCAATTTCAGGATAGCTTTATCCCAAAATAGTAACCCGCCAACTTTCCTGGGTCCTACTGGTCAAGTCAACTGTTCGCGCATTCAATGCATTGTCCTCCTCCTCCTCCAACGGGAAGACAACCTCAGTATAAAAGATACACTACGAAGAACAAAAAGATAACTTAGCTACAACATTGCGTATACAGAAACATTCAAACATTAAAACGCACAAGCCTCCTTGATATTAAATCTTCACCATCTTCTACAAGAGAAGGCAGACGTTGGAAAGATTATCTACTCACATCTTTTCATCTCCAACTCAAGCAAAGTTCAATTCGTTCTTCAACACTTCAAGCACTTTAACAAATACATGTTTTGTGACGAAGCAAGTTGGAGGAACCCCTGTTTCATCTAGAAACTCTTATCCAACGAGAAGGACGTCCAAGTAACTAGAGCAGTGAAGTGGTGATACTTCCGGGTAGCTCAGCGAAAGGACCAGTCTTAAAGGAAGCCAGGAAGTGCATCCTAGGAGACATCTACACTTGAAGAAGACGTGGAGAGCTTATTAAGTGCTAGGACTAAGGCGTTGTAAACGGACGTTTTTACAAGCTTAGTGGAACAGTGGATTAGAGGAACGAGTTGTTCCTTGAACCACTATAAAAATCCCTGGTGTCATTTACTTACTGCATTTATATATCGCATTTAGTTAGAACTGATTAACTCCAAAGACTTGGTCTCTGTGTTCAGCAGAACGTGTCTTGTGAGTTAACAGAAGGCCTACTGCCTTTGCTTCTCTGAGGCTAATCGAACAGAACCCCTACCAGAACCCCATCCGCTGCCAGTCTGTTCTGTCAACAGAACAGGCTATTCTGTTAAATCTTGTATTTAGCTTGAAAACGTTAAAAACTAATACAGTCTATTCACCCCCCCCCCCCCTCTAGACTGTATCCAGTACAACCGAGACCAACAAGTGGTATCAGAGCCTCCTTTTTCTAATAATCTCTTAGGTTATTTGCTGAACAAAGATCCACTTGTTTCCTTTTTGCCTCTGTTTTAATCTCATATTATGGATCACTCTCTTTCCAAGAATCTTATGTTCTCAGATCTTAAGTTTGATGACTGGAGGATCCGGATGAAGGCACATATCTGTGCCCTTCGTGATGAGATGTGGGAAGTATTGGACATTGGGCCATTCACAAGCTTCCAGAAGGTCAACCCTGAGCATGCTATAAACAACACCAAACCTCAGATGATCAATAAAGCCAAATCTGAGTGGACTACTGAGGAAAGAAGAAAGTATAATCTAGACAACATTGCAAAAGACATTCTCTACAAGTCCATAGATGACAGATACTTCAACAGAATAAAGAAGTGCAAGACTGCCAAGGAAATCTAGGATACTCTTGAGCTCATTGGAGCTGGTGATGACCAAGAGAAAGACAACAAGCTGACGATAGCCAACAAGAAGTTTGATGATTTCAAGCTTCTCCCTGGTGAAAGCATCTCCAAAATGTATGACAGGCTCCTCACTCTCATTGGAGGGATCTCTGAGCTTGGCAAGGAACTTACCACCAAGGAGATCAATCTCAAAGTGTTGAGAGGATTGCGCTCAGCATGGAAGATGAAAGTTGTTGATGTCCAAGCCAGCAAGGATGTGAAGACTTATCCTACTGATAAGCTCATCTCAGATCTCAAAGCTCAAGAGTTCGAGATGATTGAAGAGAAGGACGATGTACCAGAAGAAAGGACAACTACAGCCCTCACAGCTAGTACATCCAAGGTAAATGATTTTGACCCTTCAATCCTTTTATCTGACGAATATATGGTTGCTTTTGCTAGGAGATTCAAGAGGTTTATGAAGAATCCCAAAGATGGAAGAAGTCCATCTTCCAACAGAAAGCCATTCCAGAAACCCGAAGCAACAGAGAGCAGTGGTGAGCTTCTCTGTTACAACTGCAGACAACCTTGACATTTCAAGGCAGATTGTCCACATCCAAGAGTGTCCAAGAGACAAGGGCATGATGGAGAAAAGAAGAAATTTGAAGACAATACCAGAAGGAGGAAAGCAATCGTCACAGAACAACTTGAGAAAGACCCCCTTTATGAGACAGAGTCCAGTTCAGACTCCGATTCTAGCCCCGTCTGCCAAGCTGGTGTATCTAGCACCAAAGTTATTCGTGAGGAAGTCAGACCAGAAAAAGGAAAGATAAAGGTTCAACAGAAACCCCTTTTGAAAATCAATGAACCTGGCAGAAAACCAAACAACAGAAAGGGTTTTCAGAATAACAAAAATAAAATACAAATCGTTAACAGACAACGTCATGATAACTATGTCAGAAATGATCACCAGAAGGGCAGATATCAAGAGAAAGTTAACTTTAGGCAGAAGAGGTTGGCTGGTCAACTTCAAAAGCCCAAAGCTAACCGCCCCTCTGCTCTTGATAGTATTTGGGGCTTCTTTCCAACCAAGAAAGCTATGCAAAAATATGTAAACAGGAAGCATGACCCTCACAAGCATCTGCCCAAAGTGAATCACACTTCGGTTTACTATAACTACCAGGTGGAATATGGGTACCACCCACCAAGGTTTCACCTAATGAGACCAAAATGGTACCAACAACCCAGACTTCATGACCCACCAGGACCCAACATTGCTTGGGTACCTAAATCTTTCTTTTGATCATGCAGGAACTGTGTGCTGGAGCTATCTCAGAGCAAGAATGGTTTATTGATAGTGGATGCTCCAGGCACATGACAGGTGACAGAAGTTGCCTGACAGAGTTCCAGAAATGCAAAGGACCTAGAGTTACCTTTGGAGGTAATGACAAAGAAGGTCAAACAAAAGGAAGAGGGAAGCTGATCAAGAACCAGATAATCATTGATGATGTCTCATATGTCAAAGGCCTGAAGTTCAACTTGCTGAGTGCTAGCCAATTCTGTGACAAAGGCTACACCGTTGAATTCACAAAGGACTTCTGCTTTGTGACGCATGAGACAACAAAGGAAGTGGTTCTTACAGCAATAAGGAAGAAGAACATCTATGTGGTTGATTGGAAAACTGCAAAAGATGGAGTATGCCTGATAGCCAAGGGAGATTCAAAACTAAGCTGGGACTAGCACAAGAAACTTAGCCATTTGAACTTCAAAACAATCAACAAACTGGCAAGAGAACACATTGTAGAGGGACTGCCAAACATAGTTTACAAGAAAGAGACCCTCTGCGGTGCATGCCAGAAGGGAAAGCAACAGAAGAACTCTTTCAAACCCATTGCTGGAGATCTTTCTACAAGTCCTTTAAATCTGATCCACATGGATTTATTTGGACCTGTTGAGACTCCAAGTGTTGGTGGCAAGAAGTACACCCTAGTCATGGTTGATGACTACTCCAAATATACATGGACTATCTTCTTGTCAAAGAAAAATGAAACTCTTCAGAAGTTGCCATCTCTGTTAAAGCAACTTCAGACTGAGAAGAATTTGAAAGTCAGGACAATCAGGTCTAACAGAGGAACTGAATTTGTCAACCAAGTCATAAAGGACTTTTGTGATAAAAATGGAACCTTTCATCAACTCTCTGCCGCCAGAACACCTCAACAGAATGGCGTAGCAGAAAGGAGAAACAGAACGTTGAAAGAAGCTGCAAGGGCAGTGATTGCAAAATCTGGATTACCTATGAGATACTGGGCTGAAGCAATCAACACTGCTACACCCAGAACAGAAGCATGATCAACAAGAATCACCAGAAGACCCCTTATGAACTTTGGAAAGGAAGAAAACCTAACATCAGTTACTTTCATGTATTTGGATGCAAATACTACATTCTCAACAATGGAAAGGAGCATCTGAAGGTATTTCAAGAGAAAGCTGATGATGGTGTATTCATAGGCTACTCAAACACCAGCAAAGCCTATAGAGTACTCAACAGAAGAACTCTACATGTTGAAGAATCCATACATGTTAAGTTTGATGATAGCATCTCTGTTGAAGATGTAACAGAGACCCTCAAATAAGTCAACATAGATGACAGAATCCTTGTATCAACAGAAGAGGTAGCAGTCAAACCAGTGTTTCCAACCCATGCACCAAACCATCTTCTGTTAAATGAAGATGAAGATTCAGAAGATGAGGAACCAGAGAAACCCAGACAGCAACTGACAGAACCTGATCTAACATGGTTAAGAGATCATCCTCCTAACCAAGTGATTGGACATATCAGAAACGGTGTGCAGACCAGATCAGCCTCAACAAGAAGAGAAGCAATGCTTGCCTGCTATATATCTCAGGTTGAACCCATGACGGTAGAAGAAGCTCTTGCAGACTCAGATTGGATCAATGCAATGCATGAAGAGCTTACTCAATTTGAAAGGAACGAAGTATGGGAACTTGTTCCTAGCCCAAAGCACCAGAATGTCATTGGAACCAAATAGGTATTCAAGAACAAAGCTGATGAAGAAGGCAACATTGTAAGGAATAAAGCAAGGCTGGTAGCCAAGGGATACTGCCAAGAAGAAGGAATAGATTTTGATGAGACCTTTGCACCAGTTTCCAGACTTGAAGCCATCAGAATCTTCCTAGCTTATGTTGCCTACAACAACATCAAGGTCTACTAGATGGATGTCAAGAGTGCATTTCTGAATGGAGATCTTGAAGCAGAAGTTTATGTGGAACAACCACCAGGTTTTGTCATTCCTACTCAATCCTCCTGTGTCTACAAGCTTAGAAAGGCCCTTTATGGTCTTAAGAAAGCTCCCAGATCATGGTATGACACACTGTCCCTATTCCTAGTAAACCATGGGTTTACCAAGGGAAAGGTTGACAAAACTCTATTTCAAATCTCTGTTGTTAATCATGTTCTGCTAGTGCAAATATATGTTGATGATATTATATTTGGAAGTACTAATGCAGAATTATGTACGAAATTTTCTCAAGTGATGGAGAGTCAATTTGAAATGAGTATGATGGGAGAACTGATCTACTTCCTAGGACTGTAAGTCAAACAAGTTCAAGAAGGAATCTTTATCAATCAAGGGAAGTACACCAGAGACCTGATCAAGAAATTTGGAGTAGAAGGCAAATCCTCAGTGAAGATTCACATGAATACTTCTCAAGGAATTGGTCCGGATGATGAAGGCAAAGATGTTGATCCAACAACCTACAGAGGAATCATTGGATCTCTTCTCTATCTCACTGCAAGCAGACCAGACATCTCATTCTCTAATGGAATCTGTGCCAGATACCAATCAAAGCCCAAGGAGAGCCATCTATGTGCTACAAAAAGAATTATCAGATACATCAAAGGAAATCCAAATGCACACCTATGGTATCCCAAGGGAGGTAACTTTGAACTAATAGGTTACTCTGACTCAGATTTTGCAGGTTGCAGGTTAGACATGAAGAGCACCTCTGGTCACTGCCAACTGCTAGGTGGGAGACTTGTCTCCTTGTTTAGCAAGAAGCAGAACTCTATCTCAATAAGTACAGCAGAAGCTGGATATATTGCAGGTGGGAGTTGATGTGCACAGCTACTCTGGATGAAGCAACAATTGAAGGATTATGGCATTCTAGCAAAGAAGATCAAGCTTCTTTGTGACAACACTAGTGCCATTGCCATCTCTCAGAATCCAGTTCTTCACTCCAGGACAAAGCACATTGAGATCAGAAATCATTTCATTAGAGATCATGTTGAAAAGAAGAACATATGCATGGAGCATGTGTCAACAGAAGACCAGCTGGCAGATATCTTAACCAAACCTTTGCCTGAGGTTAGGTTCAACAAGTTGAGAGATGATTTGGGAATGATGGATGAAATTCCAAGAGAAGGTTGATTGGAAGATCCTCTGTTAAAGATTCTCTGTTAACAGAACCTCTGTTGCAGAACCCCTTCTGATTCTCTACTCTGAACAGAGAACCTCTAATCTTAGCAGAACACCTCAGCAACAGAAACCCTCTCTATCTCTAACAGAAGGTTGTGGACTTAGAAATATTTTTTAAGAAAACCGGGTGACCTAGTAACTTAATGAAGGTCTTTTACCCTTTTACCCTTAAACGGTATTATAGCCGCAAAACATTTACTGCGCCCCTATTTTCATTTATTGGTACCTCGGAACCGCCAATAATCTCAAACGTCCACTAACCCGAACCCTTATATTCCAATCTTTTCAACCTAAACTGCTACTGCTCACATTACTCTCAAATCTTCGAACTTTCATATCTCTCTAGCTCTCAAACTCTCACAACTCTCTGCAATGGCTTTCTTGAACATCAACGACCTCACCGAAGAAGAAATCAATACCTTGGTCACTAACATCTATACTGGGATGAACTGCGATCTTTCTGCACTCCCTGAACTAGGAGCAAACCAAGAAATGATGATGAAAATCATCAAGGGTATGGAGGAATCACAGCTCAGCAATGTGGTAGGTTATCATTTCGATTCCTACAGCACAAAGGATGTGGCAGAGTTCTATCTCAATGCCACATATGAAGGGGAGACTATCAAATCTCATGTCCATGGTGATGACATCGTCCTCACTCCTGAAACTGTCAACGCCCTATTTGGCGTAGTGGAGGATCCCCAAGAAGAAGACATTGAAGGCTTCATAGCCCTAGACAGTGTCAAGGTCACTGTTGATAACTTCGTCCAACTATATTGCAGACCTGAAGTGGATGGAGTTCCCAAATTATACATGAAGAAGAATCAACTTCAAAGTGACTATGCGAAGCTGGTCAACATCTTCCATAGGTGTGTCTGGAGCAAGAGCACCTCTACTAACGATATGACAGTTCTCAATGCAAAAGCTGTTTTTGCAGTTCATCATGGGATGAACATCAACTGGGGACAGGTAATCATCAAGTCCCTAGTTGAATTTATCAAAAAGAAAGATAAGGAAACCGGTCTCTTCAAAAACCCCATGGGTTATGGCCTTCTGCTATGATCCTTGAGAAGAAGCGCAAAGAATCCTTGATCAAGTTTCATCCAAGCGCCCATGCAGAAGGAAAACCATCAACAGCTAACGATCTTCCATTGGCCATGGAGAAGCTGGTCAAAGAATGGAGGGACTCACAATTCAAAGAAACCGTACTTGAGGTAATCTCTAAATCTCCCCATGTACATACAGAACCTCACATTCCCTCCCCTCCTATATCACCTCCTCAACCACAACCTTCACCCAAAATCCCAACTCCCTTTACTCCACCTCAATCCCCTCACCAGAAATCTCCATCCCCACAGAAATCCTCACCACCATAGAAAACAACTCCACAACAGAATACCCCTACACCCTCGCCTCAGAAAACCCCTGCCAAGGAGAAAACTCTCTCCAAGGAGAAACCCTCCTCTGAAAAATCCAAACATTCGTCACCTTGTAAACCCATCAAATCCAACATAAACCGCTCACCTTCACCTCCACCATCTCTACATCAACAGAGAACGCCTCTGACTCCGAAATCCAAATCACCTACCCCACCTCAACAGAAGTCACCCTCTCCTGCTGCAAACTCTCCAAGAACCTCTCATCACTCTGCAGCATCCACTCCAAAGAAACAGCCTCTACACCGTGTCCTTTCATCTGATAGTGACAATGATGGATTCATTCCATCCTCCCTCGCTGGAGATCTCACCTCAAAGAGAAGAAAAACTCCTACCAGAGAACCTTCTCCACAACATCCCTCTCGGCAACAGACCAGAAGGCCTCCAATGCCCAGGTCAAGAGGACTGGGAATGCCTGAGTTTGAAGAAAGAGAACCCCATATTCCCTTTAATCAGTTCGTCAAAGCTGCAGAAGAATTTGGTGGTCAAATGTTGGATAGAATGAACAAGCTCATACAAATCAATGACAAGCATTTTGAGCATCTATCTCATGTCAATGACAACCTCAACTCTGGTATGAATTTCATCTCATCTCGCTTTGCTACCTAAACAGAATCCCTCAACAACTTCATGGCCTCATCCACTGCCAAGACTGACGCTCTCACCACAAAAGTTGAAGGTATTCACAAAACCCTTTTCACCTTTCACCAGACCTTGATGGCTCAAGGTAAAGCCATTGAAACCATCTCTGGAAATCTTGAAGAGCTTCAATGGGCTGACACTAAGACTAAGGAACAGTTGCTGGACATTGAGGAATTGTGCAAAGTTCACCGCGGTCAAACCAGAACTCTATTTTCTGCTGACAAAGAAAGATACCAGAAATTGGTTCTACTTGAAGCAAGTTCCAAGGATATTGCCTCAGCTCTTCAGAAGCAACAGGGTCTGATAGAAGGCCTCACCTCTGTCACACAGACTCTTCCAGAAACCCTTGAGCAGCTTGCCACATCTCAGGCTTCAGAGTTTCAAAAGATAGCTATGATGATCTCTGACCTAGATGATGCCAAAAAAGGGGAAGAGGATCCCCAGCAGAAGAAGAAGAAACAATCTGCCAGAACCTCAGATGGCCCATCTGTTGATCTAGTCCCTTATTTCCAGGTTCCATACAAAAGAAGAAAGAAGCTGGATTCACTAGACCTTCATCTCCTCATAGAAACACATTCAAGAAGAGGAAAGCTCTAAACTTCATAGAATGGAGATTAAATGGATCTCAGAGGATAGGTAGAGCTCAGTTTGTGGAAATACAGCATAAGATGACTCCTACTCAGCAGCAGAACCTCTACCTTGACAAAGATGGTCGAATAAGAGTTAGGCATGGTGGCTCACTGGAAGAAGCTGAGTACTGGTATCATAATAGAACTCTTCCAGGGAAGGACGTCCATGAAGGTGTCCTTAACTATCTTGATTGCAAGCTATCATCCATTTGGGTATCCTATCAAAGAGATGGGAACCTCACAGAGATCAGAGAAGAAGTCAATGCTGAATTGAAAAGGCTGAAAGAATTGGATGATCAAGCTTTAGCTCATGCTGCAAGGGAAAATCTGTAAAGGACCACCCCTATCCTTTCCCTTAATAAAAGAACATCTCTGCCTTTCACTTTGTAAGGCAATTCTTTCATATCTGTTTTTAATCTCTGTCATCGTTGTGTGTTTGTTTTTACCTGATTATTATCTGTTATCTTGAATGTACCGTATTCTTACTGTTTTCCTATGCCAAGTTGCCCACCAAGTTTTTAATGAAAGTTTTAAACTCTAACTCTTTTATGGTGAAGGCACTTCTCTGGAAATAGTTAAAGGGTTTTGGCATCATCAAAAAGGGGGAATTGTAAGAAATAATTGTAATTAGATTTTGATGATGCTATATTAATTAGGACTTTAGAATACCTCCTCTTTAGATTTATTGTATTTGAAATTTTCCTTGTAAAGTTTCTTAGATTAGTCAACTGACAGAAGACCTCCTGACAGAAGACCCTCTAATAGGCTTTGTCCTGACAGAAGATTTTTGGCCCTCTGTTGATTTGTACTCAGACAAAAACCCTCTGGATCTCTGTTGGACATCACTACAACAGAAACCTTCTTAACTCTCTGTTAGTTCGCATCTGACAGAAGACCTAAAGGACTCTCTGATAGCTTTCTCCAACAGAAGTGATCAAGACCTTCTCTGATCGACTCTCTGCTGAAGACACCAGAAGGCCTGACACTTAGAGAATTTTCCCAAGCCGGTAAACCAACTGAAGATTCCTTCAACGGCTAGGAATCTTGAACAGGAAAAGCTACAGTACGCGCATTAAATGCACATTTAATGCCTCCCGTACCCTGTAGAGTAAATGCAGATGATTGGCCGCAATGTCAGGATAGCTTTATCCCAAAGTAGTAACCCGCCAACTTTCCTGGGTCCTACTGGTCAAGTCAACTGTTCGCGCATTTAATGCATTGTCCTCCTCCTCCAACGGGAAGACAACCTCAGTATAAAAGATACACTACGAAGAACAAAAAGATAACTTAGCTACAACATTGCGTATACAGAAACATTCAAACATTAAAACGCACAAGCCTCCTTGAGAATAAATCTTCACCATCTTCTACAAGAGAAGGCAGACGTTGGAAAGATTATCTACTCACATCTTTTCATCTCCAACTCAAGCAAAGTTCAATTCGTTCTTCAACACTTCAAGCACTTCAACAAATACATCTTTTATGACGAAGCAAGTTGGAGGAACCCCTGTTTCATCTAGAAAGTCTTCTCCAACGAGAAGGACGTCCAAGTAACTAGAGCAGTGAAGTGGTGATACTTCCGGGTAGCTTAGCGAAAGGACCAATCTTAAAGGAAGCCAGGAAGTGCATCCTAGGAGACATCTACACTTGAAGAAGACGTGGAGAGCTTCTTAAGTTCTAGGACTAAGGCGTTGTAAACGGACGTTTTTACAAGCTTAGTGGAACAGTGGATTAGAGGAACGAGTTGTTCCTTGAACCACTATAAAAATCCCTGGTGTCATTTACTTACTGCATTTATATATCGCATTTAGTTAGAACTGATTAACTCCAAAGACTTGGTCTCTGTGTTCAGCAGAACGTGTCTTGTGAGTTAACAGAAGGCTTACTGCCTTTGCTTCTCTGAGGCTAATCGAACAGAACCCCTACCAGAACCCCATCCGATGTCAGTATGTTCTGTCAACAGAACAGGCTATTCTGTTAAATCTGGTATTTAGCTTGAAAAAATTAAAAACTAATACAGTCTATTCACCCCCCACCCCTCTCTAGACTGTATCCAGTACAACCGGGACCAACAATATCCTAATTGGGTCGTGGCAAAGGCATGGGGTTGACCGGTTGGTCAAACGAGGCCCAATTATCAGTATCGGCAATTTATCAGATAACAACCCGAAAAAAAAGGAATCTCGGAGACTTCTAAATTAAATATAGGAAAGGTATATTCGTCCTAAGGTCCAATAAGGATTGATAACATGTGTTATATTTTATTTGACCCGATAAAATAAAATATAATTAAAACAGCTCGAGAAATACAACTTTTGGGGCTGATTGTACACTTCAGGACAAGAAGGGATGACCTCCCACGTGAGTGGGGCCAACCCACGAAATAATCTCGTCAAAGTGAGCTGGGAGGCGTGGGAAATGGGTGTGAGGTGAGAAGGAGTTGATTTGAGATGTTTGGCATCAAAACAAAACATGGGGGGCCTCCTTCCCATCACTCATTGCTCAAATGACCCAAAAAGAGTATTCCTACCCATCCCCCTCTCACTAGCTCGGCCAAGACCAAGGAAAAGAGGAAAGGAAGCTCTACAACTCCATTCTCCCATAGCCAAACTCCTTCCCATCAATACTTTTGTAATACCCGACCGGGTATGCGTGAATACCCGACAAGGTATTGATTAAAAATGACTCCAGAAGCCACTGCCACACTAGACCCGACCGGGTATGAGTATATACCCGACCGGGTATAAACTAAATTTGGCTCCAGGGGCTACTGCCTCACCATACCCGACCGGGTAAGGTTGGATACCCGACCGGGTATTGAGTTGTGCTCAAAACAGGCAGTTTTGAGTGGGTTAACGTGGGCCGTTCAGGTTGGACCCGTCCACGTTGATTACTAGGGATTGTTATATGACTATAGGGCTAGGTATTGTCCATACTTAAAGGAATGAAAGATTAGCCATATCCAGGTTAGGGTTTGGTAAGGAATAAGGTTGGGGTTGAGCATCCCCAGGACGGTAAATGATCCTGAAACTCGGTTGGGGTTGAGCATCCCCAGGACGGTAAATGATCCTGAAACTCGGTTGGGGTTGAGCATCCCCAGGACGGTAAATGATCCTGAAACTCGGTTGGGGTTGAGTATCCCCGGGACGGTAAATGATCCTAAATACTCCAGATTGGGTTGAGTGCCTTGGATGGTAAATGATCCTAAAACACTCGGTAGTATGAATCAAAGGTAGATTATAGTTTATGAGCTAGGTATCCGGGAAAGGAGTGAGAAAAGTCAGGCAAGAACTTTATCTCTAAAAGACTCTTTAAGGTAATGACCTACGGGTTAAGTATTTTACACGTATATATACAGTATGTATCATCGGGTGGATGAGTTACAGCTATATATATGTATCACCCTATTTATGGGTCTCGTGTCTGAAACATTAGTTATTCTTCATATAGCCTCCTTGTCATTAGTACTTCTTTCTGTGAAGTACTGACCCCTTTGGGGGCCCTCACTATTTTCAGGTTAAGGCTAAAGTCATACTACCTGCACCTTTGCCTAGGGTGATCATCAATAAGGAAGACATGGTTTGTGCTTCCCATTTCGATTTGAAGTTACAATTCTGCTCATGGATATTTTTTTGAACAATGATTTCTATTAAACCATTTGGGGGCCTGCGTGCCCGTGTTTGCCACTTGTGGCTAATTTTCAAACATACTATTTCCGCATTTGTTTGATTATGATATTGATGTTGATTGTATGTGTTTACTAATCGGTTTGAGAATAGAATCTATCGGACGCCTTGTATGATTCATTAGATATGAACGGTTGTTATCTTTATTGGGTTGTACGGCGGTTGTCTACTTGGCCCGGATTTGGTCCGAGGCGTGACATAGTCAATGACTCGGTTGTCCCCGTCCGGTCCAGTCAATGACCTAACAGACTATGTCCTGTCCGTTCAACCTCCCGGTGGTCCGTGTCCTGTCTGATCGACGACCCAGCGGTCCCCATCCTGTTTGACAAATGACCTGACGGTCTGTGTTTTGTCTGATCGACAACTGAGCGGTCCCAAGCCAGTCCCGTAAACGACCGGCGGTCCTCGTCCTGTTCGATCAACAACCCAGCAGTCCGCATCCTGTTTGACAAATGACTTGACGTTCTGTGTTTGGTCCAATCGACCAAGCGGTCCCAGGCCAGTCCCGTAAACAACCAGCAGTCCTGTAAAGGCCGGTTAATGAACCGATAGTTCAGTCTCGATATTCGAAATCATTTTTTAAGGTGAAGAATTTTAAAACAATTGTTGATTTGTCAACCAATAGGGAAATGATAAAAGAATTCATCAAACTAACTGTTGAGATCGACTAGGACCGGCCGGTTTCGGTCCCTACTTTCCTATACATGGGGCCCAATACCCTACTTGGATTGTACTAGGTTTGGTTCCGGACTGGGACTGTATTTTCGGTTTTTTGATCGGTCACAGAACCAGGTGAAAAAATTGTATGAACATGTTTTTAGATTTGAAAATGGAAAACTAAAAAATGAAAACAAAAAATTGGAGAGAGATAAAGAGGAAAATGAAAACAGAAGATTGGAGAACGGAAAACATAAATAGAAAACTGGAAAATATCTCTATTAGTAAACAGACCCTCATTGTTCCAGGCTTTCACCCACTATTCCATGAAAGTAAAAAAGATAACCAAAATGGGCATTTGTCTATTTAAAAGTGCAAGCTTCATTGATGTGAAAAGATGTAGAAATGAGCATACCCAAAATTTTATCCTAAAGAAAAATAAATGAAACAATGTGTTAAGAAGTTTAAAATAATGGAAAACACCCTCTACTTCTATCAACTTTGAGAGAAATGCAAAAACTTCTTGAATGTGAATATCATATTAAAAATATCCTTCTTTTGAAGACTTTTAGACATTGAGCATTTAAGAACACCCTCCAGTAAGTGGCGGAAGTAGAGGGGTGCTTGGGGGTGCACTAGCCCCTGCAGTGATTTTTTTTCTTTTAATATATATATATACATATATATATGTGTGTGTGTGTATGTATGTATGTATGTGTGTGTATATATATATATATATATATATATATATATATATATATATATATATATAGGGAGCGGTTCCAGTAAGAACGGACTCCCATGAGAGAAATGAGAACGAATCTGGACCGTTGGATTGTTTTATGTCGATCTGGATTGTGCACTTGGTGAAACTGAAATGTGCATCAGATGATATTGAAATGTGCAGAATAAAAATTTAAACCCAAGTGTGCATTAGGTGAAACTGAAATGTGCGGAATTAAAGGTACAAAAATAACATCACATCGTACCTTTTATTCTGCACATTTCAGTTTCACCTGATGCACATTTCAATTTCACCTAATGCACAATTCAGCTTCACATAATGTCACTGTATCGTACCATTTGTGTTGCACATTTCAATTTCACCTAATGCACATTACGATTTCATCTAATGCACATTGAATTTCACTTAAATCAAATCTAACGGTCCAGATTCATTCTCATTTCTTACCGGAACCGCTCCCTATATAAGGTCAATTGTTTTGATTTTATGTAGGGTTAATTATTAAAAAAATCTGGTGTTGAGTCGGTTGACAAAGATGGTATTGACATAAATGAGGATTATAAAGAACTACTCCCTCCGTCCCTAAAAGGATTGTCAAGTTTGACCGGCACATAGAATAATAAAGTAAAAACTGTGTGGTAGATATTTGTACAGAGGAGAGAGAAATAACAGGGGTCACAAATTGATTGATTAAAAAGGAGAGTGGCAAAGTTTTTGGGACAACCAAAAAGGAAAGTTGGCAAAGTTATATGGGACGGAGGGAGTATAAGGTTGTGAATACGATGTTATAAAATTACATGAGATTAAACTTAGTATAATAATTATGTGTGTGAAGCTATGTTGCAATTTCACAATGAATGTAGGCGCTAAGCCGCTAAGTAAGAATTTTGCCGAAGTAAGAATTTTAATAAATAATGTTATGGACTACTAGAAGAAGCATTTTACCGAACAATATGTAGGCGCAAAGAATAATTGGAATACCATAAAGACGGACACTTAGGGCCCGTTTAATAACAAAAATATTTTCCAATTTTTCAGAAAACTAGAAAAAAGGAAAAAGGAAAACGAAAAACGTATTTTTAAAGTAAAGAATTTTAAAAGTGTCGTTGAGTTGTCCACTAATAGGGAAATGAGAAAAGAATTCTTTAAACTAACCGTTGACTTGCCTATATGTGGGACCTGGTACCTTACTTGGGTTGTACTAGGTTTGATTTCGGAATGGGACCGTACTTTCGGTCTTCAGGTGGGTCACAGAACCGGGTGAAAAAATTTGATGAACATGTTTTCAGATTTCAAAATGGAAAACTAAAAAATGAAAACAGAAAATTGGAGATAGAAAAACTGAAAAATGGAAACGAAAAATTCAAGAACTGAAATAGAAAAATGGAAAATATCTCTATTAGTAAACAGACCCTTAATATCCTCCAAAATTATCTCATAGAGCGGGCGAGCGGCGTTTGAAAAAATGAAAAAACCGGTACCGTGTACGTATTAGATCAATTCAGTGATATGATTAGTATTTGTTCTGGCCCAAACGCATGTTTGTTTGGGAGATTTGAGTATGTTAAAGTACTGCACCAAAAGAAGCATGAAATTTAAAGAGGGGAGGAGAAGAGAATCCCAGATGTACAGAGTTTTTAGCAAATCAAAATGATAGAGGAGGAAGAACTTACTCTTCTTGAGCAGTCCTTCAAACTTCGACTGATGTTTATTGACTCCGGAACAGAAAGGACACGTAAGTTGAAGATCCGTCGCCTCCCCTGTTAACTTTAACTGATTTCGTTAAATGCGTAAACGGAAAAATGACCAGTTAACCATCCTTGGCTCTCATTATATAAGCACAGACAAAGATATTACATAACTTAATGATCCCAGAGGAGGAAAATCAATTGAGTTTTAACAATTGCTCGGTGTTTGAGATATACAAATTACAGATATAAAAGATATTCAAGAACAAAAAAATCATGATTGGTCGCCCAAAGAAAGACTATGATCATCACTCAAAGGATGTGGTCGGCCAACAGCCCTGCCACACCGTAGAGCATTGGAAGGCATATCATATTCATTAGCGAAATTCTGAACTGAGTTGTAGACCCTGAGATACAGCTGCTGTCCGAGGTACCGCCTTTCCCACAATGCAGACCTCAAATTCCACATCCCTTGGTTGTCCAAGGAAACCAATATTGCACTCCATGATTTTGGATATACCTGAAGAAAAATATAAAAAGGGGGACATATATTAAATGACACCGTCTCCTTCTTTACTTTCACATGTTACTAGTGTTTGTTCATTATTAAAGCTTCGAATTCTATCCCAAAAGTCATATTAACCTCTTAGTAGGAATAAACCTTAAGACCAATTCATTTTGTACTGGAATTTCTGGCCTGATTTGAACTGATTAAGTCAGGTTTAGTTTGGTCTTTAAGTCCACTCTTTTCTAGGTTGGTGTTTAAATTTGTTCATGTCAGGTCTAATTTATTTTAATCTAGTTATGTCCAATCTAGTCTAATTGAGTGTAGTCTTGCATGGTCTTGAACAGATTCTCAAAATCACATACTTCTTATGTTAGTTTGTATTATTATTATTTTAATATACTCTAATGCATATTTGTTTGGTTTAATATCTTTAGCTAACACCTATTTGAGACTAGGGGTAAGGATAGAGGCTCTTTTAGACCAAACATTCCAGTGTGTTATTTTATTAGTCTTAGTCTGAGCGAAGCAAAATTGATCTCGTCTTAATCCTATAAGGCCAAGTCTGATAGGAGGTGTAATGTTTTATATTAGATTGGTAAAATGACTTATTAAACACCTATCATAAATATATTGTTGAGATGTTTCTCCTTTTTTTACCTGTGTGGTGTGTCTAGTAAGGGCATCAATGAGATTGTAATTCTTTCTACTGGCTCCATTCCATTTTCCAAAGCCAAATCTGTGAACAATTTCATCTAGGAACTCATCAGAAAGTATTACATATAAGAAGCATTGTATATTTAGTAGTCATTCGTTATTCTCTTTCATATGCAATAATGATGAGTTACTAACCCGACAACCCAGAAATCGTAGCCATCAAGGTGCCAAGACTGCATGGTGTCCTCGTTATTTTGGAACACGATTTCAATGAACTGATGGAGAGAAGTGGGAAGCACTGCTGTAGCTAAAACGGAAGACATACTACCATCAGCAGAAGGAGAACTCTTGATGGCATTAAGATTGAACACTCCGGGGATGTTGAAGTGGTCTGCAAGTTTCAGAGGGGTGTCAGGATCTATGTAAGACACTCCATTGACAGCGTATCTCTGCCTCCCACCAATCATTGGTGCTGAGTTGGCAAGCACAATCGTCGTTGATGGAGTAATTGTTCCATAGTGGAAAGAACCTTGAGGGTTGGGCCTTGCTGCATTTGCTGTCAAATTCCACCTTCAATACAGAAAAATTGACATATAGATTAGGCCATTGCAGTGTAACTTAAGTCTATGGTCTACCACCACAGTCATTGTCCTTGGATTGAAGTAACTAATCCATTAGATTAAATAATTTAGTAAGAATATCATGACTTGATCATCATCATCATCACCCCAGTGCCGCAAAGGCTCCCACCTACGGTGGGGTAAGGGGGGTTGGATGTACGCAATCTTACCCCTGTACTAAAGCAGAGAGACTGTTTCCGAATGACCCATAGTGAAAATCGCGTCGAAAAATAAATGGATTGACCGTTGCTTCACAATAAAGAAGCGCAGACAGTTTAGTGAGCAATTTTGCTTTATTCCATCATATTCTCAAGCCAAAAAATAGTGAATCTTTGGCTCCATTGCATTTTAGTAACAATATCATGACTTGATGCGTTATCTTAAATTTTTCAACACGAAAGCTGGACTAACCTAAATTCCTAAAGCCTTGGATGTCCTTTAAAATGGGGGTAGCTCATTAGAAAAGATTAATCTTTAAGTTTGTATGTTCTTCGTTGAATACGTTGTGTTACCATATTAAACTAAGGGTTCCATTCAAAATAGTCAAACTAATAGGAATAGTACAATGCCGTATATGTGAGTTTTTTTTGCTTAGTTTACAGAATAAATAATATAATTAGAATAAATAACTTTTGACATACTTAGTTTGAATAGATGTTACCAAATGATTTTTCTTTGAAAATAAATTCACACATTCAGTGATTTTAGCAAACAGGCCTACAATATGGGGTGTGGGGTCATCGAGACTGCAAATGGGCAGGGCTACATGGCAGAAAGGTGAATGAAAGATACCTAAATGTTCTTGCTTGGTCCATAGACCAGTCCAGTTGGCCAGCCGGAGCACCTGGTATTGGCCCAGAAGCAGCTGAGAGAGAGTTCGAGTAGTGCAGCACAGAACCCGAGCTAAGAACCTGTGCAGTAAACCGTGTCGACGCAATGATGAAATAGTCCTTTGGAGGCTGATCGAAAGTGACAAGAACAGATACAGATTGACCGACATGCACATCCAGCGTATCATAAACATTCTGGACAACATGGGATCCTTCAACCTCAACTAACTTCATTTTGTGGCCTTGAATTCTGAAGTTTATGGAAGTTGACAACCCCACATTTGAGATTCTGAACATGTAAGTCTTACCTGAAATGTAATTAAAATGTGTAAACATTTTTCACCGAGCAATAAATATTACTTGGGCTTTTCATGCCAAGGGTAACCTTGAATAACATTGAAGGTAGACCGACTCCGCCCGTTTACAAGTACGCCATCAGGGAAAGGCAGAGATTTTCCTAAATCCAAAATTTGCTGTAATTCCTGTTCAATACCAACCAATGAAGCATATATATATATATATATCATTATTTCAATATCTAAATCCGGTGACTCAGATTCCAGTGTTCATGACTGGGTTTCTCAAGTAGATCAGAATGCATTGCTACAAATTTCTTGCTTTGATCAACAAAGAAAAATAACATTGAAGAAAAAACACAAAGATTTGTTTTACGAGATCATCATAATATTACTTTTGGGGGATCTGTCAAGCAGTTTTTTTATACTAATTTCAAGAGATGCTGTTTTTAGTAAAGCATGCTATTTACTAAATCTTAAACTAATTAACCTAATACGGAAGATAAATGTTTTCAATACTTTTATAATTTATAACGAAAAATGCTTTCAATACAACACATTTGTAAACAAAATCTTTGTTAATACATACTCCGTACAACAATTTTTTCTTTGCATCTTTTTATGTCCCTTTTCCATCATTTGCAATGGAGCCAAAGATTCATTATTTTTTGGCTTGAGATTATGATGGAATAAAGCAAAATGGCTCACTAAACTGTCTGCGCTTCTTTGTTATGGAGTAGCAGTCAGTCCATGCAGTTTTGGACGCGATTTTCACTATGGGTCATCCGGAAACAATCTCTCTGGGCTTTAGTACAGGGGTAAGACTGCGTACATCCGACCCCCCTTACCCCACCGTAGGTGGGAGCCTTTGCGGCATTGGGGTAAATGAAAATGATGATGATGATCTTTTTATGTCCCTAAGAAAAAAAAATGTGTGAAGATGCCTTTATGTATTCTGTTTGTTTTCAAAGACATAAAACCATAAGGTCCATAACGCAACATCTTGTCAGTGTGAACAAAAAAACTTGTTCTACAAGTGTGTTGTAGAAAACTACAAATTGGTAGTACATCAAAAATTACATTGAAGTCCTTATGTGATGCTTTAAAAAATTAATATATACTTCTTTGATGTGGGGCTCATACACAATCAACTTCTTGCATGTCATTGTAGTAAGTCTGTTCTTATATAATTTATAAGAAGAATGTGATGCACTAACCTTGTGACTAGACTTGTACCAATCTCCAATAAGTAAACTGAAGTCTCCCTCAGGTTTTAGATAGGGAACCGGAATGACTGATCTGGCAAAAACATTGAGGGGTCCAAAACCTCCAGCAGATTTTTGCATGAAAGTTGATGGGAAGTATGTATAGCTACCAATCTGATCTTTGGTTTGAAACTTGTATGTGTAGTTTGAATTTGGTGGAATGGGGCAATTAGTCCCCAAAACTCCATCTTGCCAAGAGTTCTTCCTCTGCTTTATTCCGTTCCTAAAATAATAAGTACACCTTCAGTTACACTTCACCCTTTACAAATGTATAAATGGTTTTCTGTCATTCTCCGTCCTAATTGATTTGATCCCATCTAGCCATGAAGAAATAAATAGCATTATCTTGCTTGTGCAGAAGATGTTTGACCAATTTGACTGATTTTCTAATGTTTTAAGTTAAAACAAAAACAAAAGAAAAACGTCATTACCATCACTACCATGAGCTCCTTAATCTCGAATACATTTTGAACGGTCGTCACATGAAATGCAGTGCCAATCAATTATCTAAAACTAATTAACACTTAAATCTATATTAAAAACAGATTGACTTAGCTTTGTGTGCAAGATATTGGCTCATAAAAATAAAAATTAAACAAATACATAAGATTTAAAGCTAATCCTCGTAACCGATGGAAACTCAGATGCCAAAGTTCTTTATGTCTAAACCTTCAAAGCAAACTTGTCAGAAAAAAGGTTCATTGCATGTTTACATCTACTGCACTGGAGTTGGTAAATTTCCGAAATGGATCTTGAGGTTTCCAAAAATCACAAGGTATATTCCTTGACCAGTTGAACTTTCCATAAACAACATTGAAAGATCATAGGAAATTATGATAGTACATAGTAGTAAGAGTTGAGTTTTGGACTAAAATGCCTTCAGCATTTATGCTAAAGATTTTTCTCAGGTGACATCTTTAAATGTTTTTACTATAAAATGACATCTTTTAATAATGCAACATTAATGCTAAAGATTTTTCTCAATCTATACACAGGCTATTCTTGTTATTAATACCATTATATTCTCTGGTCTTGCAATGTTAAAAGGGTCGTTTGGTTAAAACATGACAGATGTAATTTTCAAAAAATACTTGAGGGTCATATGGTAATTTATCCAAACCTTAAGGAGATATAATTAGAGTCTTTATGTCAACAACAACAACAACAACAACAACAATAGTGGAAAGATTCAGGTGTAGTAGTTTGAAAGATTCATCAGAATATACAGTCTTTAACAATGGAGTATATAATAATACACTATAAAGAGAAGGCAGTTACCATGTTAAGAGAAGTGGCTGGTCCAACTTATTGATGAGGTTGAGGATTATATTGTCATTAGTGACTAAATCTAACCTTGGGCCAGGAAATTGGCCATTTATAAGTATCACCTGCAATCTCAAATCCGTCAACACTCTTCAATAACAGAAATAATTCCACAACCAAAATCCAAGAACTCCAATACCTGTTGAGGAACGCCTAGGGGAGAAGCAGTTCCATAAGTGGCAATCCAAGTGAAGTATTTGTATGGATCCTCAGCTCTCACTATAAATGATGGAGATGGTGATGATGAACTCCACAAAATCAAGATTGCAAACCCCAACAAATATCTCAACGCCATTTTTATAACCCTTTCTTGCTGATTCTTAAAGAAAGACGCAAATATCAGATTTTTACAGAGGCAGGTCAAGAATGCAGAGAAGAGGAAAAGGAATCCAAGAAAAACAACTGCAGAAAGAAAATGCTTAACCCGCGTCTGAATCACTGTCGGTTGGTTTTTCTAAGCTGCAAAATGGGAAAGAATGCTAATAGTAAATCTCTCTCATTCCCTTCTTCATTTTCTACAATATTATCAGAAGAACAGCGCCTAGTGAGCCGAGCCCTACATAAATTCGGAGTATTATGGAGGGAACCAACTTGGATGCCCATTTTGTTTTGTTTATGCTTTTCCCCTTTTTTTATTTATTTAAATATTCCGTGATAATTATAATAATTAAAGTATGCTTCAGGATTCAGGAAGAAGTCTATCTATTTAATTATAAGGTTTAAAAAGCTGTTTTAATACGTCTTAGAGTGACCAGGTTAGTTGAAACTACAAATATTAGTGAAGAACCCGTTTGGTAATACCCAAATAGGCTGTATTGACTAATTCTGCTGAAATTTATAAAGTTCTGGTTAAATTGATTGTATGGACTCATTCTGCTGATTTATGAAAAGTATATTTAAAATATATTTTAGGGAAAAATATGGAAAAAGTACTTGTGGTTGAGCTCGTTTTCAGATAGGGTCATGTGTTTCATTTTTTATCAAAGTGGTTCATGTGTTTGAATTCCGTAATCACAAGAGGGTCACGCCGTTAAAAACGTCTGAAAAAACCGTTAAAAGTAACTCGGATTTTCAAAAGTGCCCGAAAAAATAAAAGGAAAATACTGGAAGGTGCGCCTCAATAGGACGAACACGAGGCCATCTTTCTTTTTTATTTTCAGCCACCCTTGTCACCGAAAAGTCCATCGGAAAAGTGATGTTAGCGAAATCATTTTTAAAAAATAATTCAAACAGATCTGAAAAATCCAAAGACGAAGGTGGTTTGGAGGTCATCTTGACGAGGCGCACCTTTCGGTATTTTTCTTTTAATGTTTCGGGCACTTTTGAAAATCGGAGTGACTTTTAACGGTCTTTTTCAAACTTTTTTAACGGCGTGACCCTCTTGTGATAACGGAATTCAAACACGTGAATCACTTTGGTAAAGAATGAAACACACGATCCTATCTGAAAACGGGCCCAACCACAAGTGCCTTTTCCGTACTTTTCCCTATATTTATTATTAAAATAAAGAAAATATTATATGAAATAACAACTAAAATGATCATCTACAGTACTTCAACCAATACAGTCAGAAAAGTAACTTCAACCTTACTTTTTCTTATCATTACACAATTCAGCTCGCGAAATCAAAAGTTGTGTGTTTACTGAAACAGTTGGTTGATAAGCCGAAAAATTGGGTCACCAAACAGGCTCGAAGTGTTCAACAGTTGGATCTGGTTACTTGTGATATAAATTTACAGTTAAAATAAAATTGATATTGATTTCTCCCGATCAAATTATGCTCATTTTTCTAAAAATATGATCTACTGTTTAAAATTTCATAAATAGAACTTATTTTTGTGATTGGACAAAAATACATTATAGGATTTGGATGAGTTCCGCCACTGGACCGCCACCACCACTCACTGGAAATCCTTCATTGCTCGCTCGCCCCATTGTCGGAGTGGCAAGCAACAACAGGTTGCCTTGATTGTGGTAAGGAATTAGGAGACAATTAATTGCATTAATTAAATAAAACATGTAACCCTGTTTTTGGAAGATGATTATGTTTTAGTAACCCTATTAATTAATGTTTGTTTATAATGTTTAATTTTAAGTTCTCCCAATTTTTTATCATAACCTAATCCATTAGTTACCATTAATGTTTTTGGACACTATTTATACGGCCAATTTAACTCTTTCATTTATTTAACAAACTAACCCTCTTATCATATTTTTTACGGAGTACTATGTACTCTGTATTTAGTAACTTTTATCATACTCAAATGGCTAAAAGGTCAAATAGGTCTCTGTACTGGTCGTGTAAGCTCAATTCAGTCTCTGACCTAAAAAAGGTTCAATTCACACCCCGAACCAACAAAAAATGGTTCAAAATTCATTTTTTACGTGTAAACAACTGATAATTTTTTTAATTTTTTAATTGTTTCTGTTTTTTATTTTCGATTTATTGCAATTTTGACGCTTTTTAATAGTTTAGGGGTGCGAATTGGACTTTTTTTACCGGTTCCTTAACTTTAAAAAATGAAATTTGAACCCTTTTTGCCGATTGGGGGTGTGAATTGGACCTTTTTTTAGTTCAGAGACTGAATTGAGCTTAAAGGACCGGTTCAGGGGCCTATTTGACCCTTTAGCCTACTCAAATTCAGTGTTTGCAGTTCGTATAGTGTAGTTAGTGAATATGCAAATTTTAATTGTTAATATTAACTTACATATAGGGTATGTTTGACACAACTAGCTGAAAAGATACTTTTGTGAGCTTTTTAATAACAGTTAGCTTTTAGTGAGTGAAAGATCTTAAAAAGAAAAGATGGTAGCTGTTTGGTAAAAAGGTGACTGTTAGTAAAAATGACTAATTAATACTAAAAGTCACGGGCTTTTCTCAGATGCTACTCCATGTAGCATCTCAAAAAAGATCTTTTAATTTTTGAAAAGCTCTTAAAAATTGTCATGGCAAACATACAACTATAAGCTTTTAGAGACTTTTTGAAAAGTACAAAAGATAGAAGATAGAGACTTATGCTTGTCAAACATAGGCATAGTTAAAGAATTACGTTGTCATTAACCAATTATCATAAACTGACCTATATGTACATGTTTGGTTGACATAAGCTGCCTACTAGCTTTTGTACTGTTTAAAAAGTCTCTAAAAGCTTCTGGTTGTATGTTTTGTAGGAACATTTTTAAGAGTTTTTTACAAAATTAAAGATCATCTTTTAAATGCTACAGTGGATAGCATCTCGAGAAAGTCATTAACTTTTAGTATTAATTGGTCACAATGTCTTGTTATACCAAACAAAACTAAAACAAACAGTCAGTTTTTTATCAAACAGCTACAACCTTTTCCTTTTAAGATCTTTTCAGTCACTACAAGCTAACTGTTATTAAAAAGCTCATAAAAGTATCTGTTTAGCTAGTTGTGCCAAACATATCGTGCCAAGGAAATATGAGAAAAGTTAAAATAACCTTTTTCAACAACTGCAATTTAAAAAGTATCTTTAAATCCTTTCCTGATGGTTGATAAAATCGGAACGCAGTCTTTGGAGGTTGCTGATCAAACCTCTTCTCCCTTACTGGTGGCTGGAAAAACCAGAACTTTTGATTCTATTTGATATTTTCTTTTTATTAACTCTAGTTTTATGTTTATCTATTTTAGTAGCAAGTACAACGATACTCTTAGATTAGCTACCATGATGCAGGGTTAGCAAATTTGACGGGTTCTCAGAGGCTGTCCAGTTCTATATCTCACCCCGAAGTTGCTTTGAGCTATTGGTTTGTTGTGTCACTTGTCACCTTCATTATTATTAATAAATAAATGTACTTCCTTCAAAGAAAGTATCTTTAAAATTGAGAATGTAATTATGCAAATGCCATTTATTATTTGAATTTCTTTTTCCACTCTTTTTTTGGCAACCTTTTTTCCATTCTTAATTACTGCATATTTGCATTTAGTAAAAAAGGTAATGGTTTATACAAAATCTAGCTGGATAAATTAATACGTAGTATGATCCTCCAGCTATCAATGCAAGTATCGAAAGTCAATGAAGTAGTGGCCAGGGAACTACTTCAATTCCCAGAGGCCCACACATTGATAAATTTTAGTCCTAGGGGGTCAAAATCAATTTGACTAAAGCAATGAAAATTGAAGATTTCATAAAAATCTTAAAAAGAAAGTAATATTGATACAATGAATGCATCAAATATTAATATTTAATTGATGTGTTACTGTGTTAGGGCAATAATTTCACTTTCCACGGATTTCAATTGTTGTATTCAATAGTAGATGTGTTATACATGTAGTACTTTAAGAATGAGTAAATTTAAATTGCAATTATTCAAGGGTAAAATAATTAAAATATCCCACACTTTGAAGGAATATGAAGTAAACACTTCAAACTTGCATATGTAATTTAGATACACCAAATTTTATATAAAAGGTTATTTTAGCATCATAGTCAAGTATTGTTTAATTTCTTTCAAAAATGTAAATTTATGGTGTTAATTGCATAAATTAAGATATTGTAGTATTCATAAAGACACAATTAAAATTCTTAACTTCCATCGTTAAATAAGTAATATTACCCCCAATGTATATAATTTCAACTCTTTTAATTTGTTATTTTAAATTATGTAATTGACACCATAAATTTACATTTTTGAAAGAAATAGTGTATGATCATGGTGCTTAAATAACTTTTTATATAAAATTTTGGGTATTTAAATTACATATATATGAAAGTTTACAGTGTTTACCTCACACCCCTTCAAAGTTTGAAGTATTTTAATTATTTTTTTCATTATTCAACGACGCCATCTTTTTATCTAGGGAAAATCACACATTTGACCCCCCAATTATCCACCATATTGAAATACCAAACCCGTGTTTCAGGTTTTCTAAATTTCACCCCCGAGTTATCCGAATAGTTATAAATGTCACCCCTGCCGTTATAAATATTGTAAACTCCGTCTTTTTTTCATTTTTTTCAGGGTTAACATTGTCATTTCCCCATCCCAACCCTGACTACCCCTCCGCTGTCAATTTCCTCACCGCCTTCGCCGGCTCCATCCCCGGCCTCCGATCCCAACTTCTGTATTTCACTTCCCAACCCCCAAACAAACCCCTACTTCTACTCACCTGGCCCGGCTCCAACCCTTCGCTTCCCTTTATCCTCTTCAATTCGCATCTTGACTCTGTCCCTGCCGAGCCCACCAAGTTCTCCCACCCGCCCTTCTCCAATCACCGTTCCTCTGACGGAAAAATCTTCGATAGCGGAGCCCAGGACGACAAGTGCATCGGCATCCAGTACTTGGAAGCTATCGGGGCCATCCAAATCAGCTCTCCGGGCTTCACACCAGTCCGGAATGTCCACATCTCTTTCGTTCCCTAGGAGGAAATTGGGGGCTTCGAAATAGCGCTTTAAACGAAAAGGATTGGGAAATGACAATTATAACCCTGGAAAAAATCAAAAACAGACGGAGTTTACAATATTTATAACGGCAAAGGGGACATTTATAATTATTCGGACAACTTGGGGTGAGATTTAGAAAACCTGAAACACGGGTTTGAGATTTCAATATGGTGGATAATTGGGGGGTCAAATGTGCGATTTTCCCTTTTTTCTAACAAACATTTGGTGTTACCGTATGATGGATTGTCGTACCAGGGGTGGCCGGAATCCACCAAGAATAAGAGAAGAGAGGGAGAGAGTGAACTGGTTTGCCTATCCACAATATAAAATTCAGAGTGCGATCAATTAAGCATCCATATCCACAAGTTGGAAGGTGATATTTATACTAAGGAGAAAAGGAAATACTTGGTGCCCAAGTAAAAGATGCTAGTCTAATAGGAGGGGGGCACGTGTAAAGTTACTCCAACAAACTAACAGCCTAATTCGATGGGGAGCAGCCACGTGTAAGGCTGACTGGAGAGAGAATCTTCAACAGCTGCCTAATTGGAGTGTGCTCCTAACAGAATTGCTGCATGAAATCTCGTGTGGTTAAGCGTGGGTATTTGAGTATTCCCTGGTGACGTGGCGATCTCTCCTTGAGGGGTAGATCCTTGCGTATTTTGTCTAAGTCCATGATGCTTTATCCAGACCTCGGGGTTTGCTGAGGTCGGTACCTGGGAGCTCGGGAGTTCAGGCTCGTGATGGGAGGACTCGCCTCCCAGGTGTTTGACTGTCTGATGTTGGACTGTCGTTGACCAACTGTTTGACTGTTGTTGACTCCCGGGGTCAGACCTGGTCCTGACCTCGAATGCATCGAGGTCGGGCTCATAAGTTGCTGAGTTCGGTTGATCCCTAAGCCTGATGTCTTCCCGACCTCGGGGTCGGGGTTGGGCTCTGCAAGCCTTGTCATTCGTTGAGTTCGATTGTTTCATGAGCTTGGTGTTTTCCCGACCTCGGCGGTCGGGGTCAGCCTTGGAGTGTGGACTTTAATATTCCGTGTACTTCAGAATGCGTCCGTGATATTCTTTACCGCCGATTATGATACCCCTGGGGTATACGGGAATATACTCCATCATGAGTCCCCCACTCTCCGAAGCGAAAGTGAAACTTGAGGTGAGAGAGAGTAATTCTTCAATTTCCTGGACTGTTCGCCCGGCAGGGGTGATGCTCTTCCATGGTCATGGCAAAGGGGTACCTCATTAAAAACTCCGCTGAGGAAAAAACCATGTGGGAAAAAATCCTAACGGATGAAAAAGAGTATACTCCGCTTTGCCATGAAGTCCGGAGAGGAAAGCGACGCCCCGCTGCAGAGAAGTCCAAGCTTGAGCTTCGTGTATTCCGCGTTCCAAACCTGCCTCATGGGTTAGTTGCTACATCCGCGGCCCCGGCCGCGGGTTGATAACATTTTTGAAAAAATTGTAAGGAATTTTAATCTATGTGCGAAGCTTGAAGATAAACTTGTTCGATGTTGAGCCCGAGGTGGCTACGTTGTTCTGAGCTTGTTTGTTGTAGTCTTGTTTTTGCTGCTTTTTGATTTCTTTCCCGAGTCCCCCACTTACCAGTCCCCCACTCTTGTGGACTTAGAATATTTTCTAAGTGCGGAAGAGTATGAGTTTGAGGGGGACGAGGCAGTTGCATTTATCGCTTGGTGGACTTAGTAGAATTTGTGAGGTGTAGTAACGCTGATGTGTACAAATAGGAATCTTTACACATTCCTTTTGCAACGTTATGAATTAATAGCCGCTTCTCAGCATTTAATGCGAGGGATGGCGTTTGAAGTGACAGTACGACGCTATCATTGCGCCTTTTTGCACGCCTTTTTGAAAAAACCTTTGAGTTTTTTTGGGCGGATGGAGAGTATCGCGCCACATGTAGGCTTCCCGTTCATTTTTGAAGGGAAGTATTAAAGGCGAAAGCTTTCGTCTTTCTCCTTTGCGCTTCCTTGTGTATTTGAGTTTTCAGAGTTTTCAAGCATTTCAAGAGCTCGTCTTCTCCGGTTATTGCTTGCGAAGTTTCAGTTTCCTCCGTCGACTCCCCCCAACCAGGTTAGTCTCCGACTCTGTCTGCTCATTCTTCGCGTGTCGTAGTTTGGTCGGAAGAAACCCAAAATAAGGGGTTTTCCGTCAATTGTGGCTCTGTGAACAATGGGGGGTTTACAGTCCCCCATTCTTGATGACGTTGGCACCTCTGGACTCGGGATCGCATGCTGATGCTGATTCGAGTATTTAATTTTTGTTTGGAGGTTGGACCATTGGTCCTTAACCCCGGATTTTGACTGTCTACATGTATGTGTGTTTTTCTGCAGATTTTGGAAATGTCTTCTCAAAGTGTTTCTGCTGACACCGGGGACAGGGCTAACAATGATCTACCACTGGGGTACGACGATGTTGCTGCCCTGAGGGAGGCTGGTCTCGTCGATGACCTCGCGGATGCAACCTCCGCCCTTGAAGCTGTGCCCTTGAATGCGCGGCCGGGCCGTAGGGCATCTGCCAAGAAGAACGTCAAGGGTAATCCCGAATTCTTTACTTTGGATGGTTTTACCGCTTCCGCAACTGCTTGTTCCCTGTCTGATAGGGAGTGGGATGACGTGAGGCGCTTCTGCGGGCCTAGTGTTGTAGTGATGAGGCCGGATGCAGGTGAGCTGCCTTCCTCTTGCCCCTCGGGGTTCTTCTTTGTTTACTACGACGCTGTCAAGCACAGTTTCAGATTCCCCTCCATCCGTTCTATGTTGAGTACTTGGATTGGGTCGGCCTGCTTCCCTGCCAACTCACCCCGAATGGGTTCTACTATATCGCCGCTTTCCTCATGCGCTGTTTGGGATCAAGTATTGCTCCCAGTGTGGGTCTTTTCCGTTGCCTGTTTAACATTGGCCGCAACCCCTCAAAGGGTAACCGGAGCTATGCCTCCATAGCCCAAGTTGGGGGCCACAGTGGTTTTACCGACGCCCCGACTTCGCACCGTGGGTGGAAGGGCAGGTTCTTCTATGTCTGTACGAATCGTCAGGCAGAGTCGGCAGTGTCCCCATTTTCCACCGATGCCCAGATCCTCACTCGGGAGTCAGTGATTGCTCGCAAGCACAATGCGAGTGATCTGGGCGAGTACGCCGATGATGTGAAGAAGTATTTAAAGCTCGGTCAGAGCGAAATCAGAAAATTTGTTACCGGGAAGAGGATCAGAGAGGTCCTGAAATGCACCAGCTTCTCGCCCTTGGCGGTGTTGGGTGACGAAGGTGTGTTCGCTGCTGCTGCCCATGTTGTGGACGTGGTGGAAGAGAATGTAGCTCCTCCTTCAGCAGTTCCAGCGATTGAGGGCCTGTGCCCGGGTTTGGGGTCGTTGCTCCCCCGGATTCCGAAGAAGATGAAGAGGACGAGGCTGCCATCCTATCTGAGGAGAGGGTTAAGCAAGTGGAGCAGATTCCAAATCAAGCTGCTACCCAGCTCGAGGCTCGTGCTGCCCCTCCTGGTACGTATATCCCCCCTGTTGTGATTTCTACGTGGCCATCTAATTTGTAATTCTTGCCTTGGGGCTTCACTGATGTTGAGCCTTCTTTGTTCACAGGTTGTCCGAACATATTTTCTCTTTTGGACCGGGTCCAAAGGGAATTTGCTCAAAAGGAGCAATCCGGGTCCTCCTCTAGCGGGTCCTCCTCCTCTTCTGAGGAAAGTGACGAGGAAGTCGCGGGTTCTGCACGTAATTCCCCGGTTGATACCGGTCTCCCTGCTGTTGCTGCCGAGGCGGCCCGTGATCCTTATATGGGTGAGGTGAAGGGCACTGCAGGTGATCAATATGATGCTGGTCAGAGTGCCGCCCCGGGATCCCCTTCGGGGGGATCTCCCCTGGCCAAGATGCAGTCGCCAGCGGGGATGCCATGGTGGATAATATGGACGTGGAGAATGAGCAACTGCAAGAGAATGTCATAGGTTGGCAACAACGCTGTGAGGAGCTAGAGGCCACCCTTAGAGAGTCCCTGGTGCAGGACAGGCTCAAAGGGGTTCGGATCGTGCAACTAGAGACAGAGGTCCAGATCCTAAAAGATGTTGCTGCTGATTCTGCCTCAAAGCGCAGCCAGTTCCTGGAAGGAATCATGATCGCTCATGCTGCTGAGCTCGCAAAGGCCAAAGCTTCCGGAGCCAACAAGTTCAAGGCTTCATGTTCAGGTGATTCTCCCTCCCCGACTCCTTGGCTTGGCTACACAGCGTGATGAGCCAGCATGTGGATAGCTGGTTGGAGACCCCACAAGGCCTGGAGTTCCTGGGAAAACAGCTGACGCCGTCCTTGGAGTATGGGAAGTACTTGATGCAAAAAGATGTTTATGACAAACTCCAGGTGGCCCTGCTAGGCTTCCATTACAAGAAGTACCAACTTCCTAGGCCAATGAAACATCCAAGTATTGCCCCTAGCCAGCCAATCCAATGTTTCTTGACTGCTCAAGCACAGCCAGCTGAGGCCGGTGAGGAAGTGGAGCACAGCCAGAAGAAGAAGAGGAAGAGAAAAGAGTGAATTCCTCTTCCCCTTAATCTTGTATGTATATCTGCCTGTTGAGCCTTTGTAATTGTTTGGACATCTTTTGAATAACTCCTGACAATTGTATTGTCTATGAAATGTTCCTTCTGTGTGCTGTTTTTTTCTTTGCAAATTTGTGCCTATGTTGCACAAGTGTTGTTGAGTGGAAATGGGCCATAATCGGCTTGCCCTCCTTAGCTTTGAGCTTTTTGTGTCTTTGCCGAATAGCAACAATTGTCCCCAAGGGAATAGTCCCCAGCAGAGGTTGCATAGTCAGCTCTGTGTGGGTGAGGCATTGTTGGTTCCTTGTAGCCGGTATCTCATTTGTCTGGTGCCCTATGCTTAGTGAAGCTTTTTGGGACCAATTTTTCCTTAGGAAAATAGTTTGAAATCTTTGTTTTGGTTTGCTCTTTTAATCATGATGTGAGGTTAACAGGTGTGTTGAACAGGTGAGGTGACTTCATTTTTCGAAGTCCTCCCCTGTTAACCAATCCGGGCCCGTGCTATCAAGAGCATTTGCTCAATCTGTGACAATAAATTTTAGCGGAGTTGCGACAGTTGCCTCACTTGCTGTGAGTTGCTGTTGCAAAAGGCATTTTATTTTGTAAAATGTCCCAAGCAGTCATAATATGTAAACAGAACCTGGAAAGTAGGTCTTAAGATGTCTGCAGGGCTTGAGAAGTGGGCCCGACAATCATGATCCAGATACGAGGTCTTTAAGCGAGCTCGACTGGAATCTGCAGTGGTGCATTGTGTCGCAGTCGGACTCTAATTCCAGGCTATTTGGCTTTGCGCCAGAGATTTTGATAGTGACCTCCTTCCAGTCTTTATTGTTTTGTTTTAGTTGCCTGTGCATCCGGTTGAGAGATGACCGGATGTGGCGGTAACACCCATTTCCCTATTTTAGACTTCCACTGTACTCTTTAAATTTCATTATCAATAAATAAAAGTTTTATTTCAATTATATCAATGTTTTGGGCGGGAAATTTGGGGGTGTTACAGCTGTGCCTCTCATTCTTCTGAGTATGTGGGTCCTGGGGTCCAGACCCATATACTCCATCAGATAACATAGCGGATTCGCTAACCAAGGCATTGGATAAAGAATTGTTGGAGAAGTTGTCACGAGGAATGGGGCTAAAGCCCGTAAATTGAAAAGTTCTATAGTGCATACCCAACCTAGTTGGTCCTAAGTTCAAAATGGACAACTAAATTATAGAGCGAAGGATGGTCATTGTGGGGGTCCTGGACTCCTACCCACTCCTCGTTGAAACAGTGACTTCCGCACGAGGTTGGAAAAAACGTTTGCTTTAATGATTCTAAAATGTTGAAACACTCGATAACATTGGAAGAGTATGCGGGATACTCGTGAAAGAATCACCTATGTGAGAGAGAAGAGAGTCGCATCAAAGGAGAACTGTAAAGGATCAGTTCTTTAGAAACTCTTGCAGAACCAGGACGGTGACCCATGGCCAAAACGGGCACACCCATGAGAACGGAATAAAGTTGGGAGGTTCTTGTGTAAAGATAAGTCAATGTTTACACGACGGCAGTATAGTTCAAGGACATCGAGTCTACTAGATAGCCAGTAAATAAACGTGTCTTTACAGTGGAAGGTTCAAAAGATAAAACCTACCTCTCCATATGAAGGGATCATCCAGTGAACACAATGTGTCCTCCTATCTTCGTGTCTTTTTTAAGTCTCGAAAATCAGTTTTCATTCATGTGGGGGATTGTTGGAAAATGTGTTAATAAATTGCAATATAATGGTCATTTTAGGGAAATTTTTTGAGTGGGGTCCACTTCCGATTTGGGTCGGGTCAAAGTGGTCTCGGATAGTCCTTGCTAAGGGCTACAATTCGATATGTGGTACACTCAAAACGGATAACGGGTGAATGAGAAATTGATTCTCGAAGTTCACTCGTTGAAATGCCCACAGCAGGTGGCTGCTCTTCAAGCAGGCGGCTCAACAGGTGGCTGCTCTTCGAGCAGGCGGCTCGGCAGTTGGCTGCTCTCCGAGCAGGTGGCTCGGCAGGTGGCTGCTCTCCGAGCAGGTGGCTGCTCGACCCTGCTGCTGCCGTTACAAACCGATAAATGCCCAACGTTCATGCAATTAAATGGACAGTTACGGACCATACAATGCCAACGTGCTGGACATTGATGTCCAACGGTAACATCCATTAAAAATGTAATTAATGCACAACAAATCTTCCCTATAAAAGGTTGGCAGGTGGTTTTCATCAAAAACACGTTCAAACACAATTCATACACGAACTGCACACTTCTCTAGCTCAAAACCCTCCAGCTTTCTCTGAAAATTCCTTGGTGTTCATACTTGTTCTCGTTCGCCGGAACAATTCGTTTGAGTGCTTAAACAATTGTTCGTAGTCATCGTATCCTGGGAAACTATCGTTGCAATGCTCCTAGCACCCCGGGAGGCAACGGATACGTTTTAAGGACATCGTGCGTAGCACGAGCTTTGGCTAAATTCTGCTTCATTTAATTTCTGTTTCTTTAGTCATTTTAATTAATTAATTTTCATTAATTATTTCTTTGTTTTTCGAAACACACCCAACAGAATCCACCATTAAATTACTCACCATCACATGCTCTAACTCCACTTCATGACCGATAGTTACTTTGGAATTTTCCATATCTGGTAATAATGGTTCAGACAAGATATTTATCGATTTTCCATCCCTAATAATGCACCACCCATATCCTTTTGTAATTATGTCTTGAGTCTTGAAAATTCTACTCCATATTATTTTCAATTTTAGCCGATAAAAAACCCCCCCAGGTAGTACAGGGCCTTGAATACCCTTCCAACTAGTCTTAGGCTCCCCAAAAAATCTCCAGACTTGTTTAACCGACATAGAAATATTAAACTCACGAAGTCTCCTGAAACCCATGCTGTAACACCGACCCCGGGCATATTTACTTTTAGTGAAATATGTAATAAACCTTGAAAGATGATTTATGAATTTGCGTAATTGTAAATGTTTATTTTTCTTTTACATGAATAGTAAATTGCATGTGGGGCCCACGCCCGGACCGGGGGGCGCCCGATAATTCCCGAACCACATATTAGATTCATCTTGGTCTAGATGACACCTATATGGGGGGGGGGGGATATTCTATTTGGGCCGTAAAAAAGGCATGGAGTTGACCGGTTGGTCAAACGGGGCCCAATTACCGGTATTAGTAATTTAACGGATAACAACCCGAAATAAGTTTCGGAGACTCCTAAATTAATGTTGGGGAATATACATCTATTCTAAAGGCCCATAATTATTAGGAACACGTGATATATTTTATTTGGCCCGATAAAATAAAATATGATTAAAACGGACCGAGAAATACAACTTTCGGGGCCGATTGTACACACCGGGACATAATGGGATGACCTCCCACATGAGTGGGGGCCACCCCACGTTTTTATGTGTGTTAGTTGGCTGAGTAGTACGTAGGAGGGGGTTGAGAAGTCTCCTTGAGACAAAAACACATGCCCCCATGTCCTATCCTACACTATATGGTGATTGGGAGGGCATCTTTCACCCACCTCCTTACAATAATTCGGCCAACTCAGAGGGAAAGAGGAGCTCCAGCAACTCCTCATCAAGTTCAAGCTTGGAGGAAGTGAGAGGCAAGCAAAATTCCAGGGGAAACTAGCTAGGAAGAAGGTAAGAACTCAACTATCTTCTTTTAACTAGTTTTATGATGTATGATTTGTAAGAAATCATATGATGGATTAAACATGATGTTCTACACGTTTAAAAGTGTAGAATATTGATATAAAGTGGTGATATTTAACTTAGAAGAGTTGGTGAATCGATAGGAGTCGAAATCGCCGGAAACCGCCACTTTAAGGGAGCTGCTCGTTTCTGCAGAACACGAAAGCCACCCGGCTTTCGTGAAAGCCGCCCGGCTTTTGCCCAGGCAGTCCAGTTTTGCCTTTCAATCGGCCTAGAACGGGGATTGATCGAGGGGCGTAACAAAGGCAACTATTGTAGCACATCACGAGGTGAGGATGGCTGACTATATTGCTTATAATTAGTGGGTTAATTTCATAAGATTGCCTAAAATAATTAGATGGGATTTTCATGGATTATTAATGATTAATAATGCCTAAATGAAAATAATATTGATATGAGTGAGTGAAGCATGATATACAAATTTAGAATAATTGTGTATGATTATGTGAAATGAATGGAACGGCATGTTAATGAAATTACTATGATGACATTGTGGTAAAATATACCTTTACTTCATGTATGAAATTCATGAATGGTTAAAAGTGATAATTTTGATTTTTGGATTAAATTATATTTGGATTGGAAAATCAATCGAGATGAATTAATTGGCTATGACTTAAGAACTTGGCGGTTCTAAGATTTATCCGACTAGTGTTGGAATACTAGTCGGAAGATTAATATAAATAGATGATGGAATTAATCCTAAGAGATAGGATTGTAAATGAGTATGCCTTAAGTAGTCTTAAGAGATACTTTAAGGTTGAATTATATGAACACTAAGCTGCGATAGGGGTAGGCCTAAGGCTACCCAAGGAAATTGATTCTAGGCATAGGATTTGCTTGAGAATGTAATTATGAAAATAATTAGAGTTGGACTCTAGGATGACATGGAAATGTAGTTGGGCCGAGCCCATGCCATGTAATATGATTAGCATGGAAACGTAGTTGGGCCGAGCCCTTGCCATGTATATGTGACCTCCGTGGAAACGTAGTTGGGCCGAGCCCTTGCCACGAAGTTATGGTTGGTATGGAAACGTAGTTGGGCCGAGCCCTTGCCATACAAATTTTGATACGATATATTGAGTTAGAGGATTGTATAGAAATGTAGTCGGGCCGAGCCCATGCTATACAATTGGGGCTCGATGGGACCCCACGGGGTTATCGTGACTTGCGGTCACGGGGGAATGGAAACGATGAATTCTAAATGAATATGGGCCTACGGGCCGACTACTTGACTTTATATAAAGTAAGTACAGTTAAAGAAAAAAGGGTAACCGAGGGTTATGGCCTATAGTATAATAGTACCCTAAGTTGAGGGTCTTGGAAATTAAAACATTGATTATACTTAGTATAGTTGCTATTGTACTTGTCAAATATTTCCAAGTACTGACCTCCCCTTCACGGGGGAGGCCACCTCACAGTTTCAGGTAGGACTTGAAGGTTGCTACCATCGCCCGCGGCTTCGGGAGGATCAAGGGGAGAAGACGTGGTTCGTGCTTCTTCCGTTCTGTTTTAAAAACAATTACGTTAATGCTCATGGATATTATTTTTGAATAATTTCTTTGGGGGCTTGTATGCCAAGTTATGCCAAGTGTGGCTTGAACAATTGTATTTATGCTTCCGCTGTTTTAAATGAATGATTTACATTATGCTTGTTTATGGATGTACTATGTGTGAATGATATTCATGACGCCTTGTATAGTATGGATGAGTCGGACTACGGTTGACTATTCGTACTGTACGGCGGGTTGTTGACGTGTCCGGCTAGGCCCGGGGCGTGACAATTTAATTGGTATCAGAGCCTTAGTCCGTAAACATCATAATGAAGCTTCAAAATTTCTTTTTGAAAATGAATTTGAAAACCATGAGCATAAGGTTTTGTACTTATAGAACTTTTGGTACTTGAGTTGCAATGTCTCTAATTGTTAAGATGGTACCCTTAGCAATTGGTATGGCGGTGATTTGAGCCAAAGGATGTCTTTAAGTACATATCCGTCAATGGACATTTGATACGAGTCTAATGACTCATTCTCAATTTCTTTCAGAAATGGAACGTACCGGGAAAGTAACTAGGAGAAACCCGACTGGTCGAGCACCGGGAGGATCCGTGCAAGGCAGTAGAGGGACTTCTAGGGTGTCCAGAGGACAGGGCTGTGGAGGCCAAGATCAGACCGTGAGTGACAGTTATGTGGAAACAGTCAACGAGTCCTATGAGTCCGAGGAGGATTCGACGTATCAACCGGGAACTGAGCCGGTTGAGACCCCATATGATGGGGAGTATGATGATGACAGTGAGGGGAGCGACGATGATGACGCTCTAGAAAGGATGGAGGAACTACTCCGACAATTTCAACAGGATCGCCAAAGGCGCCGAGCAAGGCGTGCTTTGGGAGGGGCTTCAAGAAGGGGAAGCCATGCGGGTTCTAGGGGACATGTGGAGTCCCGAGTAGATCGAGGTGTCGAGGTCCCGATAATAAGGATCTCGAAGTACCTCAAGGAAGCAAGGGATTTGGGGTGTAAACCGTTCGATGGAACGGGAGATATATCCGTTGCGGCGGAGTGGATCAAGAGGTTCAATGAAGCGGCCCTTGATATGCAGCTGCCGCCAAACATGAAGATGAGAGTAGCAACGAGGTTGCTAGAAGGGATGGCGTCCACATGGTGGGACGGTGTCAAGGGGAAGTACGGTGAGGCCGTAACTTGGGAGAATTTCTGACAGGAATTCTTCAACCAATACTACTCCGACTTCGAGGTGAACTTGAAGAGGAGAGAATACACCAACTTGACCCAAGGAGGCAAGTATACCGTGAGGAAACTTGAGCACAAGTTCAGGGAGCTCGCGGAGTTCATACCGGAGTATGCTTGTGATGAGAACCGGATGGTGAATCACTTTTGGGATGCTTTAGACTTAGACGTGCGTGAACGGGCAACACAATTGCCTAACATGACGTTTAGCCATGTGGTGGAGCAAGGCCTGAAAGGGGAGAAGGAATGGGAAGAAAGAAAGCTGAAAAACGCCGAGGAGGCGAAGAAGAGGAAATGGGAGAACACCGGCCCCCAAGGTTCTAGCAAGAAGGGGAACCACGGGGGAGGTGGTTCTTTCAGAACGCCCGCACCACCATCTAGGGGAAATCAAGGCCCATGAGGGCAAGGCTCGAGGTCGCAAGGCTCGGGCATTAACAGGTGCAACAACTGCAAGAGGAACCACGCTGGCAAGTGCCGCGATCCCCCTAGGTGCTACCAATGCGGGGAGATGGGGCACTTGAGATCAAACTGCCCACAAGTTGGGCGAGTCATGGGTGCAGGACCTAGCAGCGGGACCACGACAAGTAGGAATCGAGCAGGGGCACCTCACGCGAGCACGATGCACGGAGGGCCAAGTACAAGCAACGCGCCATCCGTGAACCAAGGCAAGACCCAAGCTAGGGTCTATGCGATGACGGAGGCGGACGCACGTGCTAACCCGGACTCCATTGCGGGTAAATTCTTAAACTCATGTTATTACCTCTATTATGCAATAGGAGTGTTTGAAATGTGCAAAATTTATAACCCCGACAGTTGGTCGGGTTTGTAGAGGAAAAAGGGGGAGGGAAATCCCCGCCCTGGGCGAAAGCCGCCCGGCATTGACGAAAGCCGCCCGGCGTTCGTCTTGATTTATTGAGAGAAAGCTACGGCAACGAATGCCGGCCGGTTTCCACCAAAAACCGCCCGGCTTTCGTCAATATTTAATCAGGAAAATCCTCGCAACCAAAAACCGGCCGGCTTTTATAAAGACCGACCGGCTTTCATAAATGCCTGACTTGGGAAATTTCTCGCAGCTGAAAGCCGCCCTGCTTTGGCGAAAGCCGCCCGACTTTCGTTGGGCCTAGGGATTCCTGCGCTGCAGAAACCCGGCCGGGTTTCGTAGAAACCGACCGGCTTCGAAACCATTCCCTGAATAAAAACTACGGCGACGAAAACCACCCGGCTTTCGTAAAAGCCACCCGGCTTTCGTGATTCTCATACATGTATTTTTCTCGTAGGTGAAAACCGGCCGGCTTTCGTGAAAAGCGGCCGGCTTTCACCTAGTTGGGGCCTACAACGGTCCTAAAGGCTAGAAACCGGGAAATTTCGGAAGGGTATCGAACGGACTCCACCCGAAAGACGACCAACATACTCCATGACTTAAGAAACAAGCCTATTGATTAGATAGTGTGTCTTACATTACTTATGAATGTAGGAACACTAAAGATAAACGGGAGTGACGCAAGGATCCTTATTGATACCGGGGCGCAACGATCATTTGTGAGTGAGGCGTTCGCCAGCGGATTCAACGGACCACTTGTACCGATGACTCAAACCCTATTGGTGTCCATGCCTCTAGGGGATGATATCGAGAGAGATAGCCACTATCCATCGTGTGAGGTGGAGGTGGAGGGACAGAACTTGACGTGTGATTTCGTACCGCTGAGTATGATCGAGTTTGATGCAATCCTCGGGATGGATTGGCTTGAGAAACATCATGCTAGGGTCGATTGCTACACAAAGATTCTTGAACTCGAAGGCAGTGAAGGGTTGACCTTACGCTTCGAGGGAGATAGAGGCAAATCAAACAGTTGTATCATATCCGCCGTGAGGGCGAGGAATATGATGAGAAAGGGATGCCACGCATACCTGGCGTATGTGGTGGACAAAACCAAGGAAGAGATAGACATCAATGATGTGAGAGTAGTGTGCAAGTATCCGGATGTCTTCCCAAAAGACTTGCCGGGACTTCCACCCGATAGGGAGATTGAGTTCGTGATCGAGGTTGAACCTGGCACCAAACCAATCTCTATACCGCCATACAGAATGGCACCCGCTGAACTTAACGAGTTGAAAACCCAATTGCAAGAGCTATTGGATAACGGTTTCATAAGGCCGAGTCACTCTCCGTGGGGAGCACCTGTCCTTTTCGTGAAAAAGAAAGATGGAACACTTCGAATGTGCATTGACTATCGTCAATTGAACAAGGTCACAATCAAGAATAGGTATCCCTTGCCTAGGATTGATGACTTGTTTGATCAGCTCCGAGGAGCGACGGTGTTTTCGAAGATTGACCTGAGGTCGGGGTACCACCAACTGAAGATAAAGGAGGATGACATACCGAAGAGTGCATTCCGCACAAGGTATGGTCATTTCGAGTTCCTAGTTATGTCATTCGGGCTAACCAATGCCCCGGCGGCATTTATGGACTTGATGAACCGAGTATTTCATAAAAACTTGGACCGGTTTGTGATTGTGTTCATAGACGATATCTTGATTTACTCAAAGAGTGAAGAAGAGCATGAGGAACACTTGATACTGGTTCTTGAGACACTACGGGAGAAGCAACTCTATGCCAAGTTTTCCAAATGCGAATTTTGGCTAAGGGAGATTGGCTTTCTCGGGCATGTGGTTTCAGGATCAGGGATTGCCGTAGATAACAAGAAGATTGAGGCCATTACTGAATGGGAGAGGCCAAAGAACGTCAAGGAAATTCGTAGCTTCCTTGGATTGGCAGGGTATTACCGAAAGTTGTTGGAGAAGTTCTCTGTTTTGGCGTCGCCATTGACGAAACTCACTCGAAAGGGGGCCAAGTTTGTATGGGATGACCGATGTGAGAAGGGATTCCTTGAACTAAAGAAGATATTGACCGAGGCACCGGTACTTGCATTACCCCGACATGGTATGGGGTACGATGTCTATAGTGACGCGAGCATCCAAGGGCTTGGATGTGTCTTAATGCAGGATGGGAGGGTGATTGCCTATGCTTCACGACAGTTGAAGAAGCATGAGGTAAAGTATCCTACTCATGATTTAGAGTTGGGGGCAGTGGTATTTGCGTTGACGATTTGGAGATATTATCTCTACGGGGAAACATGTCATATATACACTGACCACAAAAGCCTGAAATACGTGTTTACTCAGAAAGAGTTAAACATGAGACAGAGACGGTGGATGGAGTTGATAAAAGACTACCATCTAGTTATTGAGTACCAACCCGGTAAAGCCAACGTGGTAGCAGATGCCTTGAGCCGAAAGAATTCATCTGGGGCATTATTGACTAGCTTGAGGGCGTTGAGAGCCCAATTGAAGGTATCTAGCGATGGTGCCTTGTTAGCTAGATTCGAGGTGAGACCTACATTACTTGATGAAATCAAGAAGGGTCAAGAAACCGACGAAGAACTTATGAAGATCCGTGAACGCATGCTAGCGGGACCGGTTGAGGATTTCAGGGAGAGAGACGATGGTCTCTTATTATTTAGTGACCGAGTATGTGTACCGTTGGATGATGAGCTCCGAAAGTCCATCTTAGAGGAGGCTCATTCATCGGCGTATGTCATGCACCCGGGAGGCACGAAGATGTACCGTGATTTGAAGGAAAGTTACTGGTGGTCGGGTATGAAGAGGGAAATAGCAGAGTACATCAGTAGGTGTCTTACTTGTCAGCAAGTTAAGGCAGAACATCAGCATCCGGCTGGGTTACTACAGCCACTTTCCATTCCTGAATGGAAGTGGGAGCACGTGACTATGGATTTCGTGGTAGGGCTGCCACGGACGATTAAGAACTATGACGCCGTATGGGTTGTGGTTGATAGGCTCACGAAGAGTGCACACTTTCTACCTATCAACACCACCTATGCACTGGAAAGGTTAGCCAAGTTGTATGTGGATGAGATCGTGAGGCTACATGGGGTTCCTATAACCATTGTATCCGATAGAGATCCGCGATTCACATCACGATTTTGGCCGAAGTTCCAAGAATCGATGGGGACAAAACTGAAGTTCAGTACTGCATTTCATCCACAGATGGATGGACAGTCTGAGAGGGTTATACAGATATTAGAGGATATGCTGAGAGCTTGTGCATTGGAGTTCAAAGGGAGTTGGGACAACCATTTGGCACTCGTGGAATTTGCCTATAACAACAGTTATCAGGCGAGTATAGGCATGCCCCCATACGAGGCATTGTATGGGAGGAGATGTCGTACACCTTTGTGTTGGGACGAGGTTGGCATGGCCAAACTTGAGAGCACGGAATTGGTGGGAATCACCAAGTCAAAGGTAAAGATGATTCGTGACAAACTCAAGGCGGCACAGGATAGACAGAAGAGCTACGCCGATAAGCGCCGAAGAGCCTTAGAGTTTAAGGTTGGGGATGAGGTATTTTTGAAAGTTTCACCTTGGAAAGGAATCATCCGATTTCAGAGCCGAGGGAAACTTAACCCACGCTACATAGGGCCATTTGTAATTCTTGAGAGAATTGGGGCCGTAGCATACCGATTACAATTGACTCCGGAATTGGAGAAAATACATAATGTATTCCATGTGTCTATGCTTAAGAAGTATATTCCGGATCCATCTCATGTGCTAGAGAAGCCACCCATGGAAGTACGGGAAGACTTGAATTATGCCGTGCAACCGGTGAAGATACTTGACAGGCAAGTCAAGAAATTGAGAAGCAAGAAAGTTCCAATGGTGAAAATCCTTTGGAAAAGTGACCGAGTTGAGGAGGAAACTTGGGAAACGGAGGCTTTGATGAAGGAGCAATACGCGTTTTTGTTTGAATGAGCATTGTGAATTTCGGGGACGAAATTCCCGTTAAGGGGGGGTGAACTTGTAACACCGACCCCGGGCATATTTACTTTTAGTGAAATATGTAATAAACCTTGAAAGATGATTTATGAATTTGCGTAATTGTAAATGTTTATTTTTCTTTTACGTGAATAGTAAATTGCATGTGGGGCCCACGCCCGGACCGGGGGCCGCCCGATAATTCCCGAACCACATATTAGATTCATCTTGGTCTAGATGACACCTATATGGGGGGGATATTCTATTTGGTCCGTAAGAAAGGCATGGAGTTGACCGGTTGGTCAAACGGGGCCCAATTACCAGTATTAGTAATTTAACGGATAACAACCCGAAAAAAGTTTCGGAGACTCCTAAATTAATGTTGGGGAATATACATCTATTATAAAGGCCCATAATTATTAGGAACACGTGATATATTTTATTTGGCCCGATAAAATAAAATATGATTAAAACGGACCGAGAAATACAACTTTCGGGGCCGATTGTACACACCGGGACATAATGAGATGACCTCCCACATGAGTGGGGGCCACCCCACGTTTTTATGTGTGTTAGTTGGCTGAGTAGTACGTAGGAGGGGGTTGAGAAGTCTCCTTGAGACAAAAACACATGCCCCATGTCCTATCCTACACTATATGGTGATTGGGAGGGCATCTTTCACCCACCTCCTTACAATAATTCGGCCAACTCAGAGGGAAAGAGGAGCTCCAACAACTCCTCATCAAGTTCAAGCTTGGAGGAAGTGAGAGGCAAGCAAAATTCCAGGGGAAACTAGCTAGGAAGAAGGTAAGAACTCAACTATCTTCTTTTAACTAGTTTTATGGTGTATGATTTGTAAGAAATCATATGATGGATTAAACATGATGTTCTACACGTTTAAAAGTGTAGAATATTGATATAAAGTGGTGATATTCAACTTAGAAGAGTTGGTGAATCGATAGGAGTCGAAATCGCCGGAAACCGCCACTTTAAGGGAGCTGCTCGTTTCTGCAGAACACGAAAGCCGCCCGGCTTTTGCCCAGGCAGTCCAGTTTTGCCTTTCAATCAGCCTAGAACGGGGATTGATCGAGGGGCGTAACAAAGGCAACTATTGTAGCACATCACGAGGTGAGGATGGCTGACTATATTGCTTATAATTAGTGGGTTAATTTCATAAGATTGCCTCAAGTAATTAGATGGGATTTTCATGGATTATTAATGATTAATAATGCCTAAATGAAAATAATATTGATATGAGTGAGTGAAGCATGATTTACAAATTTAGAATAATTGTGTATGATTATGTGAAATGAATGGAACGGCATGTTAATGAAATTACTATGATGACATTGTGGTAAAATATACCTTTACTTCATGTATGAAATTCATGAATGGTTAAAAGTGATAATTTTGATTTTTGGATTAAATTATATTTGGATCGGAAAATCAATCGAGATGAATTAATTGGCTATGACTTAAGAACTTGGCGGTTCTAAGATTTATCCGACTAGTGTTGGAATACTAGTCAGAAGATTAATATAAATAGATGATGGAATTAATCCTAAGAGATAGGATTGTAAATGAGTATGTCTTAAGTAGTCTTAAGAGATACTTTAAGGTTGAATTATATGAACACTAAGGTGCGATAGGGGTAGGCCTAAGGCTACCCAAGGAAATTGATTCTAGGCATAGGATTTGCTTGAGAATGTAATTATGAAAATAATTAGAGTTGGACTCTAGGATGACATGGAAATGTAGTTGGGCCGAGCCCATGCCATGTAATATGATTAGCATGGAAACGTAGTTGGGCCGAGCCCTTGCCATGTATATGTGACCTCCGTGGAAACGTAGTTGGGCCGAGCCCTTGCCACGAAGTTATGGTTGGTATGGAAACGTAGTTGGGCCGAGCCCTTGCCATACAAATTTTGATACGATATATTGAGTTAGAGGATTGTATAGAAATGTAGTTGGGCCGAGCCCATGCTATACAATTGGGGCTCGATGGGACCCCACGGGGTTATCGTGACTTGCGGTCACGGGGGAATGGAAACGATGAATTCTAAATGAATATGGGCCTACGGGCTGACTACTTGACTTTATATAAAGTAAGTACAGTTAAAGAAAAAGGGGTAACCGAGGGTTATGGCCTATAATATAAATTAAAACGTTGATTATACTTAGTATAGTTGCTATTGTACTTGTCAAATATTTCCAAGTACTGACCTCCCCTTCACGGGGGAGGCCACCTCACAGTTTCAGGTAGGACTTGAAGGTTGCTACCATCGCCCGCGGCTTCAGGAGGATCAAGGGGAGAAGACGTGGTTCGTGCTTCTTCCGTTCTATTTTAAAAACAATTACGTTAATGCTCATGGATATTATTTTTGAATAATTTCTTTGGGGGCTTGTATGCCGAGTTATGCCAAGTGTGGCTTGAACAATTGTATTTATGCTTCCGCTGTTTTAAATGAATGATTTACATTATGCTTGTTTATGGATGTACTATGTGTGAATGATATTCATGACGCCTTGTATAGTATGGATGAGTCGGACTACGGTTGACTATTCGTACTGTACGGCGGGTTGTTGACGTGTCCGGCTAGGCCCGGGGCGTGACACATGCCCCCTACTTGCTTGGACCTACTCATAAATTCTCAATCCTTCCATCTAATCCCTCATGCACCTTTACCGGTCCACCAGTACTCATTCATTAAAATTTCGATTTCCTTATGAAGCTCACGAGGTAAGAGAAAAAAGGCTCATAGCGTAAGTTGGCATAGATTGTACCATCGCTTTAAGAAACACCTCTCTACCAGCTTTGGACAGAAATCTATTATTCCAGCTATGAATGCGTGCATTAGAAATTCAAAACTTTGATGAGAGTTTTTTGAAGATTGGAGATGGGATCCTGAGGACGGTGATGATGAAGAATCAATGGTTGACATCCCTGAAAATTTTATTGCTCTTATGATGGAAGAACCTATTGAAGCTATTGTTAAGATCACCTATCGCGATTTTGAAATGCATTGAAATGACGTTTCTTATTTGAATTGCAGGGCAATTCTTACGCCAACCATTAATGAACGCGACAAAATCAATGATTACATGTTGCGGCTAACCCCAGATGGGGTAAAGACATACTTAAGCTCGGGTCAGTCATCATCTTCTGACTCAGAAAATGCAATCCTTCAAGAGATCCACTCTCTAAAATACCTCAATACCATTAAATTTTCTGGTGTGGTAAAATATATTGTACAGCCGGCTATACCATGCGCACGGTACAACCAGTTTTTTTGTTCTCTGCGCATCACATCTTGTCATCCTTGGGAGGCTTCGCTCTCACCGTCTGGATCTCTTCTTCGTCCCTCGGAGGCATCGCTCGCACGATCTGGATCTCTTCTTCGTCCCTCGAAGGCTTCGCTCGCACTGTCTGAATCTCTTCTCCAGTTCTCCTCTAGCTCGTGTCGTTCGTCGCTTCCTCCCCACAGGGATCACTTCGCTTGCCTCTTGGATCTGCGATAAATGGAGCTCTCAACCGAGGTCTCTGGTGGATTTCACGATTGACGGGGAAGAAAGGCATCTCAACCCTAAATTTGGCTCTGGTTTCTCTTTTTTTTTTCCTTTTTCTTATGGAGTATACAATAGTTTTACTGACGAGTATACATAAATACAAAGTTTAGCATAATAGAGATTTAAATGAGCTTTTTTGAATTGTCCGATGCTCATTTCGTAATTCGTGTATGCTCATTTGGTATTGAGGTAAACTCATTTTAAAATGTCATATTCATGCATATTTCAAAAGTATAATATTATATTAAATTTAAATATTAGATTCATAGGGGTGCATTGTAGATGTTTTAAAAATAAGAAAAATAAAATGAATCATAAGATATGAATCTGATATCATGATGCTCATTATTAGACTCTCATTACTCAGTAGAATAAATTTGATGTCCATTGCAAGTGCATTCATGCTCATTGAGCGGAAGTCACGAATTACACTAAAATTACCAAAATGCCAACGGCTGTACAATGCATGCCGTACAACCGACTGTATGGTATTCGGCTCCTTCTGGTGTGGCAATCCATGATCTGAAACTTAAAGTGGGTGCACTTGTGATGTTAATGGGGAATATCGACCATTCTTTGAGATCGTGTAATAACTCTCACCTTATCATCATTAAACTCGGTACACATATTCCTGAAGCTAGATGATGTCAAGAACAAATGCAGGACAAAAATTTCTTATTCCAAAACTTAGCTTAACTCCATATGACCTAAATTTGTAGTTCACATTTCACCTTTTATGCTTAATTACGTGATGACCATCAACAAAAGTCAGGGATAATCTTTGGAGAGGGTTGGTGTTTTCTTACGTTGTCCAATTTTCACCCATGGACAATTTTACGTCGCGGTCATAAGAGCATTGTCTCCATCTGGATTGAAGTTTATTATATGTGATTATGACGGAAAATAGACCAAGAAGACTTTAAATGTTGTTTACAAAAAATCGTATAATAATTTATACGTAGTAATTTTTTATTTTCATTTGCTTTTGTTAAAAACAATATACTATCGTATTTGTTGTTCTATCTTTCTCACACAACATTTATATATTCACAAATAATTTTTGCTTACTAACTCCATTCCGTGCGAGACATTGATGAAAAATCTAATCTCATACTCCCTCTGACTCAAAAAGATTGGCCAAAGTTGATTTTCACGTGAATTAATAAAGTAAAAACTGTGTGGTTGAAATTTGTGTAGAGGAGAGATAATTAATTTTAGCCACATATTTCTTACTTTAAATGGAAATGACAAATCTTTTTAGAGCACCCAAAAAAAGAAATTTGATCAACCTTTTCACGACGAAGGGAGTATCAATGTGGTCAGATCTCTCATCTACAAAATTGATAAATCTTGACAATGAAATAAACGGAAAGTGTAGGATACCAAATCCAAAATGTGACGAGCATTTTGGTTGACCCATGGACAAACATGGTAAACCCAAATTAATAACCACATTTGGGTTGATTAGAAATGGGCGAACCCTTTTAATGAAATAGGTCGAGATAGGGCTGCACATCGGGCGGGTTGGGTCGGGTTTGCTATATTTTTTGGGCCTACCCGATTTGTTCGGGTTGGCTATTATTCAACCCGCGGTATGCAAAATAAGTTGGTAAACCATGCATGAACGGGTCGGGTATTGAAAAAAAAATCACTTCGGATTGCATCTTTATGTGGGAGATTAATGTAACCAATTTAAAACTCGATTAACTTGTTTTCAAAACACACAAACAAATACAAGTATTTGTATCTTTTATAAGCAAAAACATTAGATAATAGTATTAAAACATCCTTCCGTAGAGGAAGATCATTTAAAAGGAAACATTAATATATAATAATCACCTAGTCAAAATGGTAAATGTTTAATTATAATTCTAATATCATAGTCCTAGATAGAGCACATTGATCTTAAATTGAAATTATCCAAGAAAACATTGTAGCATAATAATAGTAAAATGAACTTCGGCCGGATCGGGTACTATCGGGTTAGAGATTTTAATTCCGCAACCCTACTCATTAGGTGCGGGTTCAATCATATTTAACCCATGAATATTTTAAAAAATCAAATACCCGATTAAATAAGATCGGATAGGGTTGAGTTGGACAGGTTATGCGGGTTAAGGTTATTCTGCAGCCCTAGGCCGAGAAATCTTAACAGTTAATAGTTAAAACGCTGGTAGAAACTGGACTGAACCCTGGTTACTGGACTCTCCAGTTCAGACCTTCTACGGAGGCAGCTCCATTTCATTCATCCACCAAAGGCGAATCCATGTCGAAGTGGTGGCGCTCTGTGGCTGTTGCCGGCCACGGCTTAAGAAACGCGACGGGCGCGCCGAGCCGACGGTCATATTTCACCATTCAGGCCATCCCAAGAGAGGTCACAGGGAGCGGAGTTTCCGCTAGGGACCGAGCGCAGGGACGTATCCCCGCCATCGTCTTCTCACAGAGCTACTTCCAATCAAACCCTAACGATCCGAAATCCATCGCAGCAACGACCTCCGTGTCCCGGAAACGCCTCCTTACTACTGAGAGAAAGCAGATTAAGACCATTCTCGATTCCATACAACTCCCGTTCTTTTGCTCCACTACGTTTCCGTTACAGATTCGGGCCGGGTCGGGCTCCTCGTCTTTGCTAGAATCCGGGAAAGTGCTTCCCATCAAGGCAAGTAATGATCTTTTTGTAAAAATCATTGTATTTAGCTGTTCTGTTGTATGAGTCTCTTCATCCATTTTCCCGCAATGTAGATCCACAGAGATAAAGAGTCCGGGAAAATATTGAATTTGGTTTTCGTATGGGCTGAAGATGGATCCAAATTAAAGGTGGATATCCCTATAGTTTTAAAAGGAGAAGTTGCATGCCCTGGTGTCAAGAAAGGTTCGTCTTGTTTATATCCTTCAGTAACATTTCCTTGTTTTGCATTAATTTTTACCTATAATGTTCTAAATGTGCATGCTCAAGTAGCAAACTGTAGCAATAAGATGATGGTGAATAGTTCATAACTTCACTAATCACTAGCAATCTAGCATTAATCTGTGTGCTGTATGAGTGGGTTCATACTCTATTTTAAACAGCCACCTTCTAAACACTTATCTAGACTGCATTTTATTTCAACATATTTGAATGCATGTATTAGTAGACACTCCATTTTGATCAATTGTGTGAATTTGTTAGATATACTACAAGCATTGTAATTAGTATAAGTCAGTTGCAGACTAGTTAGTTAGTTCAGTTGAGCAGCAGCCCTCTATATAAACTCTCTGTACACTTCATTTCAATCAATGAGAATATACTACTTCTATCATTTTTTTTCTCTCTCTCTCTCTCTCTCTCTATAATTCTATTCTGGTATTCAAATATACATCCTGATTTATGTTGATTATCCTTGTCATTGGAAACAATCCTGCAGCTATCTCTCTGGCACCATTACACACGGAATTCTTATCAAACCCATTTCTTTATCCACTATGCCTCTACCCATTTCAGCATTCTTGGTCCGAATATTATTTCTTGGTGGTCCAAGAAACAGCTGTGTGTTGCCAGATCCTCAGCAGTGGCTGAGTATAGAAGTATGGCTGATACCACAACAGAACTTCTATGGGTTCAGTTTCTTTTTCATGAACTTCAAGTTTCTTTTGCTACTCCAAAAATTTACTGTGACAATCTGAGCACTGTTCAACTGGCACATAACCCTGTGTTACACTCTCGAATCAAGCATATGGAGATTGATCTGTTTTTTGTGCGAGATAAAGTTCAGTTGAAGCAAATGCAAGTGTTTCACATTCCTGCTCAACACCAACTTACTGATGTTCTAACTAAACCATTGTCTGCTTCATCCTTCATTGACTTAAGAACCAAACTCGGTGTGATTGCTCTTCCAGACCAATCACCCTGAGTTTGAAGGGGGAATGTTAGATATACTACACGCATTGTAATTAGTATAAGTCAGTTGGAGACTAGTTAGTTAGTTAGTTCAGTTGTGCAGCAGCCCTCTATATAAACTCTCTGTACACTTCATTTCAATCAATGAGAATATACTACTTCTATCATTCTCTCTCTCTCTCTCTCTCTAATTCTACTAGAGTTACATGCTTAGGGGAATATGTGTCTAGCTGGTTAGAGAACTATTCGGATGAAGCATGATATTGGTCCCATAATGCCATCAAGTCATCAACCAGTTTTAAATTTCTAAATATTGCGCTTAAAATAAGTAATGCAACATTTTTTAGAAAAAGTAGTGAAATTTGATGGGATTGTTTTTCAATTGTCCTGAAGTAGCAACTTGTTTCTCTATTCACAAAGATTAACCTAGAAAAGTGCATCAGTGCATGGTGTAGAAATTTTAGAAACATAAAGATATAATATAGATTACTAGTCGAGCAGGTGCCACCACTATATTGTTGTGTACAAGTTTCCTAACAAGTGTACAACAATATCCAAGTCTTGGTCCCAAAAGAGTTTGGGATCAGCTAACATAAATAGAGAATAATGAGATAAACAAATACAGATCAATTCCTGACCACCATAATCCACGTCTTTTTGGGCGGTCCTCTCCTTCTCCTCCCCACCTCTGATCCAATCTATTAATGTGTAATTTAAAAAAAACATACAAGTGGGATTAAAATAACAAATCCTCTGAGTCTGAGCTTTCTAGTCAATATACGTTTTCTTTTACTTTTTCAACCACCCTGTAACCCTTTTCCTTGATAGTCATCTCCCCCATCAGTATCACATAGTCCCCTGTTATGGAATCAGCAAAATTAGTCCGAACTCTGAATGGGGCCTTGTTATAGAATCAGCAAAAGTAGGCTGAACTCTGAATGGGGCTTTGTGGTCTCAATATCATTTAGCTTTTGAAGGGAGAGTTGAGATCAATTTTATGTGATTTTGGTGTTTCAATTTTGGTTTTGTAAAATGGATTATGAAGATACAAGTTCATACAAAGTTATATTGATAATGTCTACAGAAATAGAGGGGGGAGCACCTCATCATAGAACAACCATTATCACCCCTCATGATCAATACTCGGACTAAAATGTCGGTTTTGAAGGGCAGATGGTTTCCGAGTGCTCCCTTTGTTGTAAAAAGAGCTGTGTTTTAAAATATAGGCCCCAAAAATAGAGTCTGTTTTAAGTTGACAGTTTTGATTAAATTTACATATAAATTAAAAAATATAAGTTGGATTGATTACTGGTAAAAGTTTTACCTGAGTAAGAGTATATACTATATTACTAACGTATTTGTTTAGTATTGACTAAAAGTTGGGCCAGGACGAGTATTTATTAAAGTGAGGTTTTATTCCTAGGCATGTCTCCATATGATATATTTGATTTTGGTGGTTCCCGTATTTATTTCCAATTTGCTCATTTACCACCTGGGTGAGGGTTGACTTACAAGTTACAACTATTTTATATATAAATGGAAGTTTTATGTGGTGCACATTATTCACTATTCTCTATTGACTTGTGCTCTACAGTTAAAGTTTAGACGCATTATTATATACTTCTTCTGTCTAAAAAGATCAAATTGCATAAAAAAGGTTAATTTTCTATATTGTTTCTCAAAATTTTGCTAGAAAGGAGTTGCATATAATTTATGTATGATAAATTTTCTTAAACCACAAATGCATTGAAAAGTATGATTGAACATGACTCTTTTTTTGTGAAGCATGTGGTATGTTTTACTCCATAATTTTTTATTTGATACTGTATGCTCGACTTTGAAGTGCTGAAAAGATATGGTTTATATGCTGCGTGCATCTTTTGCTAATTTTCTTATCGTAGTGACATTTTTTTTGTATTTTCATTTTGGCCAACTACAGGAGGTCATCTAAACAAGGGAAGAAGTAGTCTGCAGTTTTTATGTCCGGCTGAGAAAATCCCTCCTAAGATTGAGGTGGATGTGAGCAATCTTGACATTGGGGACAAAGTGCTGATACATGACATCAGCGTCGACCCTGATTTGGAGCTTCTGAGCACGTATCCTGAGATGCCTGTATGTAACATTCGGGCCACTTATGTTGATAAGTCCGAAACTGTGCCTTAGTTATATCCTGATGGAGTACTAGTAGTAGGTATAAAGGAGACTTTATAATTCTCCAAACGTAATCTAAAGTTTTGTGTTTTTAGACTAATGCATGGCAACCTTCTTGACTAGAGTCTGCAGATATGAAACTTTGTTCGCTATACTTTTTATTTTGTGTTTCTGAAATGAATTGCCATATGGCCATACCAATTATCCTAAGTTTCCAGAATGTTCTGGAAGGCGCAATCCATGGTGTGGATTGGGGCCCAACACCCAACCACAGCCTAGTTGGAGCAGATGGAGCATAGATGAATTTGGTTGAGGGAGTGCAGGGTAACTTAGCAGAGACAATGTAGTCACCCTGGGGAAGTATTAGGGTTGAACAAGAAAACTGATTGCAATTTGTAAATAGACTTGCATAAAACTGATTGTAGGGATGCTTTACTTGGACTGAGAATTATGTGCTTTGGTTTGGGTTTGTTTTGGTTTGATGGTAAATGTATGTATTATGGATTAATTGTGGTTTGATCTAGTCAAATCAGTTCAGTTTAACTCTAGTTTGAATTGATGATTGAAATTTGTCAAGTAATAACATCCCAAGTTTGTAACTGATTGTAAGCCACAAAATTAAATCAAATGAAATCATTTCACCAATCAAGATGATCAAACCATGGAAGGTTCAGTTTACAGGTTAGGTGTATGTTCTAAAAACTGATGTGATGAACATATCACTGTGATCAAAGCCGGCCTAACTCCTAAGCATGCACCTGAACTCCTGAAGTCCTGAACAGAGACAAAGTTAAAAATTACTGAACAAGAAATTGACTCAAGTTCACCTTTTTTAAAACGGAATTGACTCTAATCAGAACCGACAAACACCCCTGGGAAGTATAGTATTTAGAATTTAGACAGGAATGCGGAATAAGGCAAGTCTAGATGCTATAGGTCAACTTACAGGTTTGAAACCTGCAGGAAATTTCAGAGCAATCAAGGGCATAAATTAGGGGTACTGTTTTGCTTTAGTTCAAAACTTTCAACCCCGTGAATGCCACTCTGCCTACCCCAATATATTAATATTAATCTGTATTAAATAAAGCCCCTCCTTGCTTTGGAATGATCAACCATATTCCCCCCACTTTGCTTCAACTGTTGCATGTATAAAACCTGCGACTTTGAGAGTGGTGATGGATGCTCCTCCAGCTCTCCATATGGTGACTACAGAAAACTCCACTCCAGAAGAAGATGATCAAGACGAAGTCATCAATAAGGGGTAAAATACCACATCTTTTTTCTTTCTTTTCTTTCTTTTTAGTTTTTATGAAGAAAAAAGTGCAGTGACAATCTATTACAGGTTAATTAGAGTTGGAAGAATGGAAGCTGTAGGGTTTTGTTGATCTTATATGTCTGTTCAGTAGCTTATTTCTTCTTATCATTATACACAGTATAATAAAAACCCGTTTGGTAAAGGCTATTCGACTACTGTACACTGATTTTTTTACTTTTAAAAATAACATGTTTGTTGAAGTCCATTTCAACGCCTATAGTGTTAAACCAACTCATTGTGATTGTTGTATCGGTAAGCAATAGGCTTTTGTAAAATGACCATTTTTTGAAATGGTTGCTGAACATATCTTTATCTCTACAAAATTAAAAGCCCCTTTGATAACACAGAGATTAGCTTAATCGGTTGAATACGTTGAAACTGATGATATTTTGGTTGAAGTGACTAAATTGATTTAATATGATGAATTGTGAATAAAAATAGTTAAAATATACAAGTATTTAATTGATAATAAATTTAATAAAAAATTATATGAAAAATAATTTTTTTTGGAATATACTTCTAAACTTATTATAGTTTATACTGCTTATAATGTCAACATCCTTGATTGCAATGAGATTCGTACTTGCGACCTCTTTTGAGAGATTAACAGTGATGTCATCAGATTACAAGGTACTAGACAATTCTATAATTAAAATACTCTTCTTTAATAACTTAGACAATTCATCCAGAAAAGTAACTCAATCCTTATTTCCTTACTTATTTTGAGTATCACATAATTCAGCGCGCAAAATCAAAAGTTACATACTTACATGTTTGATAGGGTGAAAACGGGGTTACTAAACGCGCTTAAAAGTTACATGTTTAATCATAGTAGAAACTAACTCTTATCAATAGGCTTTGGATCTGATGAATATGTTTTGGTTTTGATTGAGGTGCAGGTGTTCAAGCATTTACGATTTAATCAAAATGTCTTGGGAGACCATCTTTTGTTCCGATGACCCTTAAAAATGTCTGGTCGCTTTTTCAACTGAAGAAACTCGTCCAATTACATTACGTCACGATGCATGAAAGTAGAAATGTTTGTTTTAATGATTTAATTTGGCTATGGATGGCCTTCACTATACTCTATTTTGTATCGTTCCCTTCTTCCATTTCAACCATTCCGCGCCCCTCTCCAAACTTGAAAGTTTTACTAGTTTGGTACCATAAATAATTACTTGGTTGAAATTTATTTGGTTTGGGGATTTGAATGGAGATAATTGATATGAAGTTTTGTTTTAGACCCTCACATTTAGGGGAATTGAAAATATATATTCTAAATATGTGGGTAATTGATACAAAAATTATCACTATTTCTATTTATCTACATCTATGTTTCCAAACCAGACAAAATTCTAATGTCTATATTTGTGAATGCAATCAAAACTAGTCTTTTTTTGCTTTTGGCTTGTAAACTCTACCTATACTACTAGTGCAATACTGATCTATTGAAAATTGCAATAGCCCTGGTAGTATTCAATAACCATTTTCATTCAAATTATTATACTCCCTCCGTCCCATATTTATCTTCACAAGTACAATTGACACACATATTAAGATAGTGGGAAATGTATGGTGGAGAGTTGTGCAGAGGAAAGAGAAATGTGTAAGAATGTGTAAGAATGGTTGTGATTCCGGGACGGAGGGAGTAATAGAGATATCTTGTAAGTGATTCATTTATTCAAAAGATGGAAAAATATCATAAATAGAACCAACATAAACAATGCTTGCCTACGACATATAAACAACCACCGAAAAACAGAATAACTTGAAACCCGACCATGTTCATATGACATGTCCAAAATACTAGCTCGACATTGATATTCTCCTATTACCCCTGTTTGGATTTCCCTGGACAGTCTCCCCATCCATTTATTTGATAAATATACTCTTTTAAATTGCTGATCCATGGGAAAATCTATTAAACTTGATGTATCAACCCAGTGGTGAAATCCATTGAGTTGTGCTTGGTAATCCAGTGATGTATCAATACATTTACAAGAACTTGGATAATAATTTTGGATGAGACACTATATTCAATTACAGTTTCAGCAAAATGTAATTTTTTAAGTGTAGTGACTATAATAGTAACTTAAGACATGATAATTTATGTTCAATTTTTACACTTAATTGATTATAACACCAGAGTCGAATCCATGCACATATTTTTATAGTGGAAGGTAGACGATTAGAAAAAAACCAGCCCACACATTTGCCCCAATTAAAATAAGAGATTGCCCCCAATTGTTGTAGAGCCTAGCGGTTCAACCCAATTTTAAAAGCAAATAAGCAAAGAATTTCAGATTTCCATCATAGGCTAACACGGAAGTTAAGGGTCTGTTTACTAACAGAGATATTTTCCTGTTTTCTACTTCTGTTTTTCGTTCTCCAATTTTCTGTTTTTATTTTTCAATTTTTCTATCTCCAGTTTTCTGTTTCTATTTTCTAGTTTTCCATTTTCAAATCTGAAAACATGTTCATCAATTTTTTCACCCAATTCTGTGATCATCCAGAAGACTGACACGTTTACTTCACAGGTTACTAAATGAGGCTTATTAAGACTCGCGTTAATAAGCAACACATAAAATAAGCAATGTTATAAGACCATGTTTACTTCAAAAGGTTTAAAACACCGCTTAACATTAAAATGTCCAAAATAACCTTATACATATATAGACACACAAACATTCATGAACACAAATGTATAATATATTATGCGGGGTCGATCACCTCGTACGTGTACCCATACTCCCAACCCCTACCCTGCCCCTATACCTCGTACCCCCACCTTACACCCCACACCCAATTCCACACCCTTGACCCCTACCCATACCCTTACCACGATCTTACACTCTATACATACTCGTAGGGGTCGGGTGATAAGTCCGTATTTAGACATGCATTTGATGCGTGTTGGGATCGGGTTTGATGGTTTTACCTAGCTTTAAGGTATTACAAATCTCAATTTTAGCTCAAGTTATGTTTACCGAGCATTGGTTCAAGTTTTGTGTCATTTGGAGTCACAATGAGGATTTTAGAGTTCGGCACCGGCGCTTGAGAAAAAATCAGGATGAGTTGAGAAGCATTCGAGAGTGATTTGATAGATTTGGAGGTCACCGGGAGGTTCACGATGAAGATTTGAAGGAAAAAGAGTTCTAGGATTGGCTACGAGATCAAAAGAAGATGAATGGAGCTTGAAATCGGCGATCAGGATGACCTTCTGTCAATCGTTCAAGCATATCTATTTGTAGAAACATTCAATGGACACGATTCAAGTTCCATATGAAATCTAACTTTAAGGGATACAAATAATATGAAGACACCTTTGCGAGAATCTTAGAGGAAGAAGGTGAAAACAGACAATGAAGTCAGATGATCTCTGCTGCGATTTAAGAATGATACCTTCCACCGTGTTAATCATATCTCTTTATTGGATGATTCAAATCACATTAGGCAAATTGGGATGGATAGGGGACTTCATTATCTACAACTTTAATGAGGGAAGCATTGCCAAATTAGGAAGTTAAGTAGGCACGATCGAGCCCTCAAAGTCAGGCACGATCGTGCGTGATGAGAAAGCATCACAGAGCTACTGCCAGTCAGGCACGATCGTGCCTGGAGGGAGGCACGATCGTGCCTGCCCAAAATGCGCGTTTTTGTTTCGGAGGTACGATCGAATGCACGATCGTGCCTGGAACCGTGCCTGCCTCCGGAAATCCCAATCCAACTCAAATTTCACCCGATTTTTCTATTTAAACAGCCTGTAAACCCCTGTTTTCAGGGGGAGCTTAGAGAGATGACCTAGCACGAAATTTTGAGAGCTTTTCAGTCTTGTTATTCAATTCTTTGAGATTCTTTATAAGTTCCATCTTTTTAATTAATGATAATTGATTCTATTCTTCCCAATTCTATTGTTAATTCAATTATGAGTTGTGAGTTGTTTTAATTAGGGATTTGGGATTGATGAAGGGGTTAATCACGATGTATGGCTAGTTTCTTGATGGATTAATTGCATGAATGCCGTTTAATTTGTGTTTGAATGATTTAATTGATATCTTTTGTAACCTAGAACGGCCGCTAGAATTACAATTGCTTGTAGAATAAATTAAGAGAGATCCAATTTATTCTAGGACACCTTCACACACACTTAATCGTTCGATAAGAGATTAGTAGCGATTAAGAGGCCGTAAGCTCGCTCGTCTTTGCAATTGAAGGATAGTGGACCCGGAGGTATGTATCTGAAGGGTTACTACAGGGAGTAACTAAAGAGAAGTCAGAGCAAGTAAGAGAGAGAAAGTGTATTGAATATATGAGTTCAAAGCGTATTCAGAATGGTTTACAAAGGGGAAATGGGGTGCTATTTATAGTAGTAATAAATGCGAGATGGGGACATGTGTCAAGCATCCGGCGGCCGAGGGGTCACATCAACCGGGTGGCACTGGCATTCGCATGTGGCCGCATTTAATGCAGCGGTTGGATGCGACGTTGTACTTGGTATGGCGATCCAGGCGCATGTGGAGAGGATATTCTGTCGAGGAAGGTGTCCTCGGCCGTAGATGATTAGCCGGGGGCTCTTCATGCCGGGGGCCTCCTAGTGCCGAGGGCTCTAGGTGCCGAGGGCTACTGATTTTCGCCGTTTTCTCCCAGTGTCTTCGTATGCCTGAAATAGCATTCAGTGAGTATCTGAAGCCTTCGGCCAAGGAGTCGAAGGCACCCCCAGTGTGCATTGTTGACTGCTTGGTACTCGGGGCGCTGTGATTTGGGCTTGTTGTGCTTCCTGGGCCTATTGGGCCTTGATTAGAGTACTAGGAGTCTATGGGCCGGGGGTCGCTGGGCCTTATACTCCATCAGCAATAATTTAGGATCCTGTCGCATGAGAGATCAGCCTGGTCCTCTAAATTATTGTACTCTACGCCGCGAGAGCGGTAAGAACTTAGTATTGATTAGCTAGGCTCAATTAAATTAATTTCATGTAATTAAGCCTGATCTTCCAGAAATCTGATTACCCCGGAATCAATCCTTGTTCCCTTCGTCGTTAATTAAGAAGAACTCAAATGTTTATTTTTATTCGTTTATTTGCAATTTTAGTTTTCTTAATCAACCAAATCTCGCACGACTGCATTTATTTTATTTCTTTTCATTATCGCTGATTTTAGTTAGTCCTTAATTCCCTTTTTACCGTCCTTGTGGAAACGATACTCGTACTTTCACCGCTATTCTACAATCTTTTTAAGTGCGAGAAAACTCACATCATCGGGGTAGGGAAGGAAGGTATGGGTTGGGGTGGGTGGGGTGGGGTAAGGGTAGGGATAGTGAGTGGGGTTGGGGTAAGGTAGGTGTAGGGTAGGGAGTTGGGATAGGATGGCGGTAGGGTGGGGCCAGGATCAGGGTGGGGCTGAGGTAGGGGTAAGGGGTAATATACGAGGTGGGGTAGGGTAGGGTGGGTCGGGATTGAGGTGGTAGGGGGTTACGGTAGGGTAGGGTGGATCGGGGTGGGACCGAGTTAGGGGCATGTGGTAGGGGGTGGGGGTAGGGTCATTGTAGGAAAAAAAGGTATGCAGGGTGGGGGTGGGTGGGTAGGGTAGGGTAGGGTAAGGGGTAAAGTACGATGATGGAGGTACTAGAATGGAATCGACATCGGAGCGGGACCGGACCCACCACTAGGTGTAAGTATGCAAATTCATTGCAGCGACCTGTAGCATTTATGTTTTCTAAATTTGGAAAACTAGTAAAAGTCACTTCTCCAAATCATTAAGGAAAAGAGAGACATGTCTCATTTTTCGTTTTGGAAAACGATTTGGTAAACGCGTTTTTCTCTTTTCCTTTCTCCAGTTTTCCAGCAATTTTCTTTGGTAAACACGTTTCCTGTTTTCTGTTTTCTGTTAGTAAACAGGCCCTAAAATTTGGAGTTTTTTTCCGAATTAATGTTAATTAATTAATTACGAAAATAATGCTAGAAAAAAAGTATTTACCAATCTACCGCTGGATTTAACCATGGTCAGGGAAAGTCGCCCAACCGTTGGGCGACTTTCCCTTCCATATGAACGCAGACCAGCAACTACTGCCAGCCATGCACGATCGTGCCAACAAGGGGCACGATCGTGCCTAATTCCGAAAACAGAATTTCAGCATTTTTTGCCCCAGTTCAACCCAAACTCATCTGTTTGCTATAAATAAGGCCTCCCTTCTCCTATTTAAGTGTTACGAGCCAGATACAACACATTATAAAACATACAACACACCTGTTCACAAACACATACATAACACCTACTCTCAACAACATACAAAACACCTTGTAAAGACCCTTTACAAATCGAATACAAAACATTAGATTCATAATCGGTAAAACACAGTACAATCATCCAATATTCATAACAAGTAATCATCTAATATTCATTCTCGAACACATCAACACAACATACAAGAGTTTAGAAGAGAAAATACGTAAAATGTTGTAAATTGTTCCTACAACATCTACTGTACAAGAAAAACTGCAATACAAAAGGCAAACTACAAGTTCTCATGGTCTTCTTGATCGTCTTGGTCATGGAGATGTTGTTGCTGATGTCTACGCCTACGCCGTGTGGAGTATTTGTGATGTATGGGGAGTACTCGTGGCCTTCTGTCACTCTCATTTTACTGGTCTCACGCCTATTAACAAAATAAACATTAACCCGGTAAAAGGAAACCTGGACCAAAGCGGTGATGGGCAAATATCTGGCATTTTTCATCACGCTATTGAAAACCTCTCCCAGATTAGAAGTGATGGTACCGTATCTGTACCCGCCATCGTGGTGCAATGACCACATTTCCGGGGGAATGTTCCCCAGAAATTGTCGTGCCTCCAAACTCATTTCACCTATCTTCTTGAACCCACCGTCAAACTTCTTTTTCTGATGTTGCCGTGCGGTCCAGACAAAAAGATTTTTTAGTTGAATGTCTTTGAAATGAGTGTGCACATTCGATGCAAGATGGCGGATACATAGCCTATGATGCGCATAAGGCTCCTCCCAAGTACTGCCCACCTCATTCATTGCCCTGACAATACCTCCATGCTGATCAGAAATGACACACAACTCCCTATTAGTGACAAACTGCCTAATACATGCCATAAACCATGGCCAACTATCCCCATTCTCAGATTCAACAACTGCAAAGGCCACTGAAAATATTTGGTTGTTCGCATCACAACCCATGGCCACGAGCAATGTACCCTTGTACTTTCCATACAAGTGTGTGCCATCAATAGTAAGTACGGGTCGATAATGCTTAAAACCATGTATTGATGCCTTGAATGCCCAAAAAACTCTTTGAAACTGCATATAACCTGTGGGAGTATTAGGGGGTGGGTACCACTGCACAATAGTTCCAGGATTTGAATCTTGGAGCGCTGTCATGAAACGGGGTAATTCAGAATATGACTTCTCCCAACCGCCAAATATTTCTGCTATGGCCTTTTGCTTCCCCATCCATGTTCTCCGGTATGATACCGTATACCCATACTTTTCCTTCAGCATCTCAATGATAGTATGCACTTTAAGGGAAGGACCAGTGCGAACAATGTCAATCACATCTTTAGAGATGAAATCTGAAGTCAAAGCCACATGATTAGTAGTGTCGGTGTTCCCAACACATGTAGCAGAATGAGGTCTAGGATAACGCACAATTGTGAAGGTGTCAAGGTTGCCTTGGTTCTTTGTGGCGCGTATTCTCCAGGGGCAAATACATTCTTTCTTCCTTTTGCATTATGCCACCCATTTGTGTTTATCGGACTCTATCACCCGATAAAATTGGTTCCGTTTGATAGAATACAAGCTCACCATATCGATGACTTGTTCTTTGTTGTCAAACTGTTGACCGGCCTCAAACTCACCTTCGAGGGTAAACCTTTTCTCACCTGATCCACTCATCCACGCATCAGTAAAGCCTTCAGGGAGATCATACATTATAGTAAAGTGGCTAGACGGGGCAGTTGCCATGACCGTATCACCATCATCTTCATCAGATTCTGTCATGTCATCACCATTGATGTTGTCGTCAGCATCATCATCACTTCCCTGCCCATTCACAAATGATGCACCGTTGTGAAAATACCTATCATCTTCCTGTATAACCATGTGCAGTACATGAGCATTTGAGGAGTTCCCTGCATTCACACCTGCATTGACATAATGCCTAGATACAACATCATTTGATGTTAATGGAGTATCATAAGCGTCACATATGGATTCCTCAATGTATATCTCCAGCGTCGACATGTCCTCCATCTGAACTATGCCCCACATATTTGTTATAGCTAGCTCATCAATGAGGGGCATAAGCATGTACTTTCCCCCGTTCATGGGAAATTTCATTTTTAAACGCAAAGAACGACTAGGATGAATCATTGTGGCTGCATGTATTTTTTGAAGGATCTCGAGCATGCAAGCACCACGAGAAACCATGACAAATGTGGTTCTACCACCTTCATGGCATATTTGCCCAACATCCTCATAATAGTTCCCTCCCCAATGACACACCATTGGGAAGCTTGAGAAATCCATATTCTAATAACAATTCATTGTCCAACTATCATGAGTAGACATCAATATACACAATTATACACATTCAAATTTTCAAATCTACCGAAATGCCCAAATGTCAAAATACACTTTAAAATTTACCATCAATTTAAAATCAAATTTCAACATGTCATACATATCCACATTTCACAACAACTCAATTCACAATCAATTCATAATCTAAAAATTCGAAAATTTTAACATTCAAAACCCTAAGTTCAAAATGAGATGAAATGATGTTTGATTTACCTACAAGAAAGAAGAAAGAGTGTTGAAGATGAAGATGGAGGTTTGCCGGAGTGGGGTCGCCGCAGATGGAGGTTCGCCGGAGTTGGAAATGGCTCGGTCGTCGTTCGTCCTTCGTCCTTCGTCGCTGCGGCTTGGGGGATTTGGGGATTGGGTTTACGTAGCGTTCTATTTTGTGGCTGGCTCATGTTTTTACTTAAGGGAAAGTCGCTCAATGGTTGGGCGACTTATAAGTCGCCCAACCGTTGGGCGACTTACCCCGACCATGGTTAACTCAGCAGTATATTGGTAAATACTTTTTTCCAACCCTATTTTCGTAATTAATTAATTAATTAACAATAATACGGATAAAACTCTAAAATTTGCATCAATTAAATCTTTTGAATCTCTAAACAAAACCAGTTGTGTACATGTGTTACAAAAAGTGCAAACATAAAAAAATACGGAGTAACTCTTATTGAGAAGCATAGTGTTTAAACAAGTATAACACCCGGGGCAATGCCCCAGTGGTGCCATTTATGTATTAAATTAGTAAATATGGATAGATTTTTTTGAAAGAAATATCAATAGAAGTTGATAATCTTAACATATATTCCATCCGATCTTAAATAAGTGCAATTGAGCGAGATAATTTTCTCTATCATATAGAATCATTACACATTTGTGAAAGATGTAGTATAATTTTCTCTCTCATATATAATGCTTTTGAGTAGAAGATAAGTCGGCTAACAATTGAGCGAGATAATTTTCTCTCTCATATGGAGTGCTTTGAAGTATAATTAAGATAAGTCGGTTTACAATTGAGTGACCAACTTTTCTCTCTTATATGTAATGCTTTGAGGTATATGATAAGCCATCTCACAATTGAGTGAGATAATTTTCTATCACATATATAATGCTTTTGTGTATAAAATTTTAGGTATAAGAAGATTAGGTCATAATTAAGAAGTTTAACAATTGAGCGAGATAATTTTCTCTATCATATACTCCCTCCGTATCATATTAGTTGCCGCATTGAAATTTACACGCTATTCATGTATACTACTTTGACTACCTTTTATTTATTAATAGATGTGAATTTTTTTAAAAAAATATTGTTGAATTAGTCTCATTACAAAGTTTCATAATTTATTTTTTATTTTTTTTACTAATAGGGAATTAAATATAATGATGGTCAATGTTGTGCATTAGTAAGCGTGAAAAATGGAATGTTGCAACTAAAAAAGAACGAAACTCCATAATTAAAGTGTTATAAACCTTATTTCTTCCTTATTATAATGTCATTCGAAATTCAAAAATTGGCAAATGAAAATGATAACCACATCGGGTGCTAAACTGTTAATAAATAAAACTTCTAAATTTAATTCAATTTAATAGTATGGTATTCTTTCTTGTTAAGAGAAGGGACAAATATGAAAAAATTGATTAAACATTTTTGGTTTGTTTTAATTTGATCTAATCTATTTATGTTTAGCTTGATTTGAAGTAACCATTATGTCTGAATTGGCTGAAGTTACTATAGTCAACCATTTTAAACTACTTTTCATTTAATTCTTTTCTTTATTTCATTAATACAATATATTTTAAATTAAATGTATCCATAAATCAATATTGAATATATAAAAATATAATTTTTTAACGGTCTTTATAATTATGTATAAAATAAAATTATACTCCCTCCGTTGTCCCAATTTGATGGTCCTATTGCGGTTTATGAGGCTTGACCGACGATAAAGCAAATGAATTTCTGTTCGCACTCAAATTATTTGTAGCAAATAAAATTTACATACTCAGAAATTACATTAAAAGTTTTACAAGCTCGCAAAAACCTGAATCAAATTTCATAAAAATTTGATATAAAAAGTACTCCCTCCGTTCCTAAATAAACTTCCAACTTTCCTTTTCCGTCCGTTCCAATTAAAACTTCCACTTTCCCTTTTTGTTAAAGAATTTGTAGTTCACAACATTTGTTACACATTTCTCTCTCCTCTGCACAACTCTCCATCACACAATATCCACTATCTTAAACTTTGTGCCAAACTCATTTGGAAGTTAAAATGGGAACGGAGGTAGTAAATGATTAAGAATGATTTGTGTTGACCAAGTGAATATGAAGTAAACTGAACATTTTATAAAACAAATACTACATACGAGTAATTTTTATGATTAAGAATGATTTGTGTTGTTCAAGTTAATTAAAAAACTGAACATTTATTAAACAACCTTCTAATTTTATAACGTAAATACGAATTATTCTGTAAGAAATAAAGAACAAGTTTCTAATATATGACCAAGATAGGGATAGTTGATAAACATATGACTTATTAACTTTTAGTGAACATAATTAAATATATGAAAATATTAACTTTTTAATTTTTGTTGTAATTTCTACAAAACATATATCAAAATTCCTAACTTTTTATGATTTTTCATATGAGAACAATATTGCATATAGAAAATTTTAAAAAATATGAAAGTGTATTAAGTAACCTGTGAATTTTCCAACCTCGATACGGGCTATTCCTTATTAATTAAAGAAATAATTCTCAACATGCGACTAGAATAAGGATATTGGCTAAAAGTATGACTTATTAATTTTTAGTTACTATAATTATGTTTAAAATTATGTCAAAGTCACTATAAAAGTTCATAGACAATTTTATTTTTATTTACAAATATCTATATATTGGAGAGGTTCTTCCTTATAGTTACTTTGATACGGAGTATAAAACTAAAATATAATTTTTTTGCTAGAAATCGCTTATATTCAATTCAAAAATCAAACAATAAACATCCTATATTCTGGCTACCCAAACATTTCCTCTAGACTCCTTATAGCCAATAATAGGCAACCTCACTATTTGATTAGATATAGAATAGACTGCCCAATAATGAGCAAGACTAATCGCTGTCCATGAAAGAGATTCAAAGCTATTATGGGCCAAATTAGTCTGCTTGCTTCCTTCCAAACTAAAAACTAAAGCCACAAAACAGAATTTTCTCTCTCATATGTAGTGCTTTTAGGTATTAGAAGATAAGTTTGCTAACATTTAGTGACTATAATAATAATAATAATAATAATAATAATAATAATAATCTAGCCCTTATATAATACAAAAAAGCTTATATGCTCATTTTTCATTTGAAATTATGCACTCCCTCCGTCCCATTAGAAGGTTCCCACTTTCCTTTTTTGGACGTCCCATTAGAAGGTTCCTATTTCCATTTTAGGAAACAATTAACAATCTTAAGTGACAAATTAATCATTAAATATTAAAATAATACATTTATAACATCACAATTATCAATATTATTAATCATTAAATATTAAAATAATACATTTATAACATCACAATTATCAATATTAACTAAATTATAATATATACCTATTAAAATTATTTCTCAAAATATACTCGAAGTACTTTATTTAATTATTGCCTAAATAACCGTGCCGTTTTGGTATGAGGACCTTCCAACGGGATAGAGGGAGCAATACTTTTAGTTACAAGATAAGTCGACTAACAATTGATCAGGAGAATTTTATCTCCCATATATAGTGGTTTTAGGTAAAAGAAGATAAACTTGCTAATAATAGAGTGGAAGAAGTTTCTCTCTAATATATAGTGTTTCTAGGTATGAGAAGATAACCTTGCTAACAATTGAGCAGAGAAATTGAGCGGGAAAATTTTCTCTCATATGTAGTGCAATTAGGTATTGAATGGGAAAACTCTCTCATATGAAGTTCTTTTAAGTATAAGATAAGCCGGCTAACAATTGAGCAGAAGAATTTTGTCTCTCATATGTAGTGGTTTTATGTATAAGAAAAAATAAGCTTGCTAATAATTGAGCGGGAGAATTTTCTCTCTCACATGTAGTGCTTCAAGCCTTCAATGTATTAGAAGATAAACTTGCTAACAATTGAGCGGACAAATTGAGCGGGAAAATTTTCTCTCATATGTAATGCTTTTAGGTATTATTAGAAGACAAATTGGCTAATAATTGAGCGGGAAAACTCTCTCTCTCTTATATGTAGTGCTTTTAAGTATAAGATTAGAACACAGATTGGCTAATAATTGAGCGAGAAAACTCTCTCTTTCTCTTATATGTAGTGTTTTTAAGTATAAGATTAGAAGATAAATTGGCTAATAATTGAGCGGGAAAACTCTCTCTCTCTCATATGTAGTGCTTTTAAGTATAAGATAAGATAAGTCGACTAACAATTGAGCGTGATAACTTTCTCTCTCATATGTAGTGGTTTTGAGTAACAGAAAATAATAAGTTTCCTAATAATTGAGCGGGAAAATTTCCTCTCTCACATGTAGTGATTCTACATATTAAAATATAAGTTTGCTAACAAATTGAGGGGGGAATTGAACAAGATAATTTTCTTTCTCATATGTAGCGATTTTAGATATATGAAGATAAGAAGACAAACTTGCTAACAATTGAGCGAACAAACTTTCTTTCTCATATGTACTTCTTTTAAGTATGATAATCCAACTAACAATTGAGCAAAAAAAAATTCTCTCCCATATGTACTGCTTTTAGGTATAATAAATAGATATGTAAGCTAACAATTGAGCGGGAGAGTTATCTCTCTCATATGTGGCGCTTTTAGATATAAGAAAATAATCTTGCTAATTATTAAAAGGGAAATATTTATATATTAATTTGTAATTAGATCATGAGTACAAATATATGCACCAACTGCTCTTTCTCGTGCGTATGCACGGGTACTATACTAGTATAAAAGGAATACAAGTACACATTGCAAATGCCCTGTGGCAATGAGCAAGCTTCAATATTGAGGGAGTGTTTGCAATCGCTTCTACTTTACAAATGATTTTGTAAATTTATTTTGGAAAAAATGTTTAATATTAAAAGTTCGTAATGTATGAGAAAAAAATATTTATAAAAGTAAAAGTTGGTAGCTAGCCTGGAAAAAGTGTTTGTGAAGAGTAAAAGTTTAGTAATCTTTGGTCAAAAATGCTTCTGTAAAATAATAAAAAAGTGAAAAGGAAGTTTTAAGCAACTCTCGATTCAACATGCATCCAACTAACTGCTTAATTTAATTTAGGCAGAATTGTCACTTGAAAACACTCATTTCAACTTTAGACAAAAACTGAAAAATACTTTTGTAAAGTTGTTACACACTCTCTTTAATGAACATACATTTTCTATTATGTTACTTTTTTATATTAATTTAGTTGAATATAATTCTACTTCGTACTTTGTAGCCAAATTAAACTTAGGATGCAAAAAAGGACTTTAAATGGCAAAAGTGCATCATAATATGTGTAATGTATCTAGAGCTATTTTGTAGCTCCTCATATTCAGTTTTTAGTATTGTTAGTCATATTTTTATCAAATGTGTAATTTTTTATTCTTCACGTTAAATTGTGTAATGATCAAAATACATAAAGTTAAAGTTATTTTTATTACCTAATTGGTTGGAACTTTCGAGGAGGACTATTTAAGCTATTTTTCGTATAATTGGTTGGAACATTCTTCCAAAAAAATATAATTGGCTGGAACATCGCTTAAAACAATATAGAAGTATTATTAAGAGATTTGAAACAGTCGCAAATGAAATTACTTAATTGAAATATAATTGGCTGGAACATGTAGGTGGTTGATTTTTTTAGTTTTATAAAGAGATTTATTTGAAACAGTCGCAAATGAAATTGTAGTAGATCGTTTTCAAAAGTGGATGAGCGCATTTTGAACTAATTTATTAAGATTTCTTATATTATAATAAACTTTACTTAATTTGAAAAAAATATCATGAACTCTAAATAAAACCCTATTCTCGCAAATGTATTTTATTGATTATTTTTATTTGGATGTATTTCTCTTAGTATCCTGCTCCCAATACTTTACTTTTTGGATCCCCACTGCATAACACTACACTATAGTAAGTCTTAGCTAGTTATATTTTTTGTAAATAAGTTTTATTTCAATAATATTATTTAAAAACCTCTTTAAAAAGGCAATTGCATTAACAAATTTAATTTTCAATGGAAGAAACTACGTGGAGCACAGTACACCTAATGATTAATATCTTACTGCTTATCTTTTCCCATCGTTTACTCCTCCATCTTCATATACTGCTGACCTTTATTCTTTCACATGAGATGGCCAAGAACATGTAGCTCACAAATTGTGGGATTGCTGTATGTTGTACGAAGTTTAGTCCAACTCAAAATTCTAATATAATGCCGCCTCCAAAACTAAAGGCTAGGATGGATAGTAGAAAGGGAAAACTATATATACTCATCCCGTTCCGAAAAGGTTGACCAAATTGACTTTCACGTTGATTAATAAAGTAAAAATTGTGTGGTTGAAATTTGTGTAGAGAAGAGAAAGTTAATTTTAGCCACATATTCCTTACTTTAAATGAAAATGACAAATCTTTTTGGGACATCCAAAAAATGAAATTTGGCGACCTTTTGGACATTCACAATCGACTTTGTTGCGGAAAAAAAGGATGTGAATTGGACTATAATCACAATCTGACAGATAGAGAGTGGGGCTCTGTCCCCGGTATTTGCAGAGTCCCTATGCATTTTTAATTAGCATAATAACCTCTCATCGCAGTTGCCGGGATTCGAACCCGGGACCTAACCCTTGTGACACTCTCTTGCTACTAGTTGAACTATGCCCACCACAGGTCAATCGACTTTGTTGCGAGAGTACTATAGTAGTGCATCTTGTACGCCAGGCCAGCTGGTGTTGTTTGCTCAAATTTCCACTACGTATAGTAGTTTAGTGGCTGGTGGTAGATAAGATAATGATGTCCACATGTTTCAACAGTGGTAGTAAGCATGCTCATATATGGAGTACTACGTATTCAATTACAGTGAGACAAATACTAGAGTTGGGTCTTTTTTTGTCAATTTTAGTTTTTTTCCAAATCGGTTTAGGCTATTTCAATTTTGATCGGTTTTTTAGATCAGTTCCGGTTTATCTTGTTTTAGCCCTAGTGAATAGTATAGTACACCAAGGGTTCTACCATTAGTGATATCGATTGCCTGTTGAGTCAATTGTACCAGGGATTGGTATTAATTAGCAAATTCTATTTAGCTGTTTTGATGAGTCATTCTCATTAGCGGAGTGCGTATACCGTGCAACCCGTATACGGTGAGCACCGTATACCGGGACGGTTTTTCTTTTTTTTTTTTCCTTTTTTTTTTTTAAAAATGGTAATAACTTTTTTATTTGTGATCTGATTTTTATGAAATTTATATCAACATTTTTTATTTTTCATGATCTTTCAAATGAGACCAATATTGCCTATGTAATTTTAACATATTAACATTTGTGTGTAAAATATGTAACTTTAAGTGTTAAAATATGTAACTCTTCAGTCAAGTCAAATGCAACTCGTGTGTATAAATATGTATCTCTACGTGTAACAATATGTAACTTTACGTAAAAAAATATGTAACTCGCATTCAGGCAGGTCACGTGCAACTCGTGTGTATAAATATGTAACTCGCGTGTATAAATATGTAACTTTACGTGTAAAAATATGTAACTTTACGTGTAAATACATGTAAGTCGCGTTCAAGCATGTCAAATGCAACTCGTGTTTATATATATGTAACTCGCTTTTAAAAAGATGTAACTTGCTTATAAAAAGATGTAACTTGCTTATAAAAAGATGTAACTTGCTTATAAAAAGATGTAACTCGCTCATAAAAAGATGTAACTCAATGTATTATCAAATGTAAATGAGGCCACTGATTCACTACCAAACAGATTCGATCTTCTATTTCACAAACCTATCATCTCCCAAACAGATTCGATTTTTCTTATAATCCAATACTCATTAATATAATAGTTCGATAATTTCTTAAAATTACATACACAATATTGGTCTCATTTGAAAGATCATGAAAAATAAAAAATGTTGATATCAATTTTATAAAAATCGGATCAAAAATAAAAAAGTTATTATCATTTTTAACAACAAAAGCAAAATAGAAAAAAAAATCTGATCCTACGTCGTTTTTGCAACCGGACGCACCATCCTCATGGTGCGCCGGTTGCACCATATAATTTGCGCATTAGCGGGTTGAATAAAACGTTTGATAGCTTAGCCGTTTACAATTAAAGTTAGTGAGAATTGCAATTTTAGTCCCGAAACTTTTGCATGTACGCGTTATTAGTCCTGTAACTTTACTTGGTTGCATATTTGATCCTGTAACTAATAAATCTTTGCAATGCAATGACTTTTTCACATGAAAGTACATTTTCTGGCCTTAAATTCGCCTGAAAAGATGTCGCTAGTGTCGGATTGTCTGACGGTAAATATACTTTCTGGTGGAAATTAAAAGTCCTAAAATCGCAAAGATTTATTACTTACAAGACCAAATCTCTAACCATGTAAAGTCACAGGACTAGGACTATAACGGGAAAGCAGAAAGTTAGGTGACTAAGATTGTAATTCTCCCTTAATAGTTAAGATGTAAAATGAACATTAAGGGCATGAATAAAAAGTCTCTCTCTATATATATACATATATATATAAGATCACGTGAGAAGTGTGTCTTAGGCTGAGAACTGTGAAGTTTAAATAATAGAAACAATAAGGTAACTTATATAACAGAAATCGTAACTTATAAATCCAACAACTCTAAATCAAAAGTATAATTTTATAGTGATAAATTGAGGAAGTATGAGATTTCAATGACAACCACTAGTAGTAGTCGAAAAATATTTACAAAAAAATATTTATCAAAAAGACATTTATTTATTTACCAAGACATATATGTCCTGGTAAACTATTAATACGCTAAACATAACTTATAAAGCCAAATGTTTAACTTTTACAAGTTTTTAAATTACTTCGCAATTCTCAGCCTAAGAAAACTTCTCACCTCACACACACACAAGGGTGTAGCGGTTGCAATAAAAGAAGCCGAGGTCACTAGATGAAGAAAAATAGAAGGGACAGATCTAGTACAAATTGTGATTAATGTGCAAACGTTTGTACGATGCATTTTTACGTTATTTGTATTGCATATTGAGGTTCAAAGTGTTTTATATTATTCTACGATGAAATTAAATAACAGTTGCACATTAACGTTCAAAGTGTATCATCCAAAGAAAGTTACTCCGTAAATTTTATTACCAAAATGCCACCATGCATTTTCAGCTTTTGGATCAATTCAACGGATTACCAAGATGAGATAGTAATTAGTAAATTAGGAGGAGTTTGTGTTTGATGCCTTATTTATATATACATGTGTGTGTATTTAAACTAACATTTTTATGTTTATATTTCTTGATAAGTTTTTAGAAAAAATCTTAAAATTATATTTACTACTGATGTATATTCGTTTATTTTTAGTATTAATATTATAAATACCACCATTTTTCCTAGTTTTGAAAAACTTATTATAAAAACCAAAAGTATCCATGATGGTATTTTTTATCATTGTTATTACACTTTCATTATTTTTTTATTGTATTTCAAATAATAATTTTTAATTATTATTAAATAGTTAAAAATGAGGTAAAGGTGGAGTGTATATTAAGCATTTAAAATGTAAAATCATAATTTTCTTGAAAAACTATTAAAAACAGATTTCTCATTTTTAATTTGGCTTTTTTACATAATCAAAATCAGATTACTAAACACTCCAAATAGATGTTTGACACAATCCAATGGTCAAAGTCAATGATATTTTCCCCGTTGATTTATAATAAAACACAAACACAGCTATTTGGAAAATAAAAAAAAAATGTTTCCCCTTTACTTATAAATGTCAAGAAAGTAAATGATTATACAAACCTATCTGTGGCGCTGATTTGATTAGGCCGCTCATACTTATATCACATCTTTTAGACCATGTTTGGTATGAGGTAATGAACCTTGTAATGTAATGAATATTATGTGATGCTTCGAATACGATGTTTGGTATGCCCATTTTATTAAAAATCATAATATAATGAGCACCGCATATGTGGAATTCATTACACTCATAGGTGTAATAAGCTTTACATTGCAAAAATTATGTATTTGAGATTACCCATTATAGGGTGTATTTGAGATTACTGAAACCTAGGGGTGGACTGGGTCGGTCCGGACTCTGGGTCGGGCGGGACTCCGGGTCGGGACGGACTCCGGGACGGTCTTGGACGGGCTCCGGGTCCAAAATATCCAGGCCTGGTACCGGCCCGAGTTAGTACCGGGACTGGGTCGGGCCGAACTTAATTTTTTTTGTCTTTGCGAATTAATTCCAACCCCCTACCACCTACTCCCAAACCCCCCAAACCTCCCAACCCCACCCACCTAGCACTTAGCCCAACGGAAAAAAATAAGAAAATAATAATTGGGCCCGGACCAAGCCCGCCTTGCCCCTACTAGTTTTTTTCGTTTTTATTTTTTATTTTTTAATTTTTTTTTTAAAATTGTTTTTATTTTTTATTTTATAAATATTTATATTTTGTATTATTTGTTTACGTTTATTATTATTTGTTTACGTTTTTAATTGTTTTTTATGATTTTATTATTAATTAAGGCATTTTAAAAGCTACAAGGGTAAATTTGTCCAAACACACATAAATAGTCCTACTGGTGGGATTTAAAAGATGTAGTCCTATTTGTGCTTTTGAACCACTTTTTTGTCATATTTAGGCAATTCACTCATAAACAATCTTAATTATGTAATGTTGATTACATTTCAAAGTTGTTATTACTTAAGTAACCAAACATTGTAATGCAATAGAGACTCCATTTCATTACATTTCATTTTGTATTGCATTACGCATTTCATCGTTACTGACCTTAATATAAAAGATTATACGGAGTATTATGATATTGGTAACTGGCATGCGAACATCCAGGATACCCCAAATCCGGTCATTTAGCTATGAAAAAGAAAAGTGACCAAATTATTTTTCATATATCTTCAATCCTTGCATCGCACTTTTAATATAATCAGCGTGTTAAATAAATCTATGGAATTGCTTTAGGTAGAACGAGTAATTGGTTTATTGCATTTGATTGGTATGCTAGAGATTCCATTAATTTGTTGCTGTCATTGTAAAATTGTAAAGGTGTTCATATCGCACCCAAGGGTACAGCAAGTCAACTTGAGTCACTATAGTGCTAGCTTATGCATGAATGAATGATTATACAATATTATGTTATGGTGGATGCCTAGATAACAGATTCGTGGTTCATCAACATTGTATTGACTACATTCGGGTTTATTAGACTAGCTAGGTCTCATATATAGCATTATACACTAAACTTGACATATATAATAAGGCTTCATAATAGCCTTACTCATTCGTTAAAGCACAGAGAAACTGCTTTCATATGACCCATAATTTAACAAAAAGTTTATACGTAGTATAACACTAAATATACCCTAACAAACTTGGCTTAAATCACCTCCATAGCCCCAAACTCATAATCCATGTGACGCCCCTCCCTAGGACCAAGGGCACGTCGCCTCCTAGCTAGGCCCCGTGCTTGCGCTAGGAGTATGTGATATATCGACATACTTCTTTATTTTCTTCTGGGAGATTTGCAATTTTAGTCCTGTAACTTTCAGCTGTTATCGTTTTTTGTCCTGTAACTTTAAGCACTAGCAAATTTGGTCCTGTAACTAATATATCTTTGTAATTTAAGGACTTTCCCACCGGAAAGTACACTTTCCGGCGGCGGAAAAGTTCGACGTCGGCGACATCTTTTCCGGTATGCTATTGCCGGAAAGTGTACTTTTCAGGGGAAAACTCCTTAAATCGCAAATATTAATTAGTTAGAGGACCAAATTTGCAAGTGACTAAAGTTACGGGACTAATGATGATAACGATCGAAAGTTATGGGATGAATATTGTAATTTTCCCTTTTCTTCTAGAAGCATACGTGATCCTTGCATAGGTTTCCCACTTGCTTGATTGATTATTAGGAGCCAAGACATGCATTGTTAGTTATCTCACACCTTAATAAACTGAAAGAGACACCTTAACTTGTTATTAAGGTGTGAGATAACTAACAATGCATGTTAGTTATCTTAAATTATGGTACTCCCACTTTCTCTTATAGGCTGTGAATAAATTGGTAATTACTAATTACAGTTAAGCAGTTATTAAGCTTCTATATATATCTTCTAACATTGCATAGGACCTTATAATATACTCTTTAATTTGAAGATATGAATGAGAGAAGCTACATAGCCTCAACTATGGCTTGGTGGTTTTGTTTCTTGTTTTTTGGTTGTCTTGTGTATGGGCAACTTGATTACCATTATTATGACTCCACATGCCCAAGCCTGACACGAATAGTCAAATATACCGTTTGGTCTGCCATAGCCAATGAAACTAGGATGGCTGCCTCTCTTCTTCGCCTCCATTTCCATGACTGCATTGTTAATGTAATTACATCTTTCAAGATTTTACTTTATGTTTTCTTTTACTTTTAAAATTATTGACCAGGATAACAAATGTTTGATTTTATGGATGATGAAAAAAAGTCTGACTTAGTTGAATATGAATGATAAATCCCAGAAGATTATCATAGTGTTCAGTATTCCATATTTGTATAGATTTCCATACTTGTGATGGTTTTGTGAGGTCGATCGAGTCATTCGAGACACCAATCACTTTTAGCCAATTTTTCTTAAAATGTCAAAACACAACTGATAAATAACACACATGTTTAATTTATTCGGTCTACATTTAATTTGTTAGGTTGATTTCAAAAGGTTGTAAAATACATACTCCCTAATCCCTATAGAGTAGGGGTGAGCAATTCGGTTTTCTTCGGTTTCGGTTCGGTTTCGATTTATTCGGTTTGAGAGAATTTGTACCAAACTCAAACCAATTGTGTTTCGGTTCGTTTTGAAGTTCGGTTTACCAAAATGAAAAGTATTAGGTTCAATTAAGTTCGATTTGATTCGGTTTCTTATGTTTATTAATTATTTTATTTGATCAAGTTATATATTTTAAAATTAGAAAATGAAAGTATTAATCCATCCCATCTTCTTTTATTTATTATTTAAGTAAAATGTAAAAGGAAATAAAAGATAGAAAAAGAAATAATAAAATCATATAAATTAAAACTTCTAACATCTTTTCGATCACTAGAAAAAGATTTACTTCTCACAAAAAATAAATTTATAGTTGATTAACATTTATAATATCACATAAAGTATTCAAAGAAAACTAAAGTAGTTGGTTGTACAAATGTCGTAATATTCACAATTTTATTCAAATGAATCATGTAAAAAAATATATATGCAATTTGCTATTGTTATCGTTGAACATCTTTTCATACAGGTAAAGTACAAAATGTGACAAACACAAATACGTCATATTAGCTAACTTTGTCATAATGATTGTATGAAATGTTGTATATGCTAAATATGTATTTTTCATGTCAAAATTATTTATTTATATCTTAAAAATGAAGAGTAAGATAAATACGGTGAGAAAGGACTCCCAGAAGAGAAATGAGAATGAATTTGGATCGTTGCATTGTGTTATGTGAAACTGAATTGTGCATTTGGTTAAACTGAAATTGAAATGTGCAATAAAAGGTTAAACTCAAATGTGCATTAAGTGAAATTGAAATTTGTGAAATAAAAGGTATGAAAATGGCATCACATTGTAGCTTATTTTCTGCACATTTCAGTTTCACGTAATGCACATTGGAGTTTCATCTAGTGCACAATTCAGTTTCATATAATGTCAGTTGAGTTTCAATTTCACCTAATGCACGTTCCAGTTTCATCTAATGCACATTGAATATCACATAAAACAAATCTAGTGGTCCTGATTCATTCTCATTTCTCTCCTAAGATCATTTACTCACTTGAAAGTAAATGAAAACAAAAAGTAAATTCTTGTCATATATATAGACACACATACATATATATAGGGAGCGGTTCTGGTAAGAACGGACTCCCACGAGAGAAATGAGAATGAATTTGAACCATTGGATTGTATTATGTGGAAGGCCAAAGGGTCAAATAGGTACATGAACTAACTTAAAGTGTTCAATTAGCCCCTTATATAGGAGGTTCTTCCCGACCGTCGCCAATTGGGGTGGTTCCTGGTAAAACAATTTGATGAAATTTTTTGAGCATCTTCTTCATTAAGTCTAGTTTATCCATATCAAATTTCAGCTAAAAATTAAATCGAGAAGGCAGTCAAATGATTTTCTGAAATGTACTGCGCTTTTTAACTGCGCAGTTATCTTCAAAAATCATTTGACTGCCTTCCCGGTTGAATTTTTAGTTTGGTATGAGTAAACTAGACTTAATGAAGAAGATGCTCAAAAAATTTCATCAAAAAGTTCCATCAGGAACTTCCCCAATGGGCGACGGACGGGCAGAACCTCCTATATAAGGGGCTAATTGAACACTTTAAGTTAAGTTACCCAATGAAATTGAGTTTTGCATTTGGTGAAACTGAAATATGCATTAGATGATATTGCAATGTGAAAAATAAAAATTTAAACTCAAGTGTGCATTAGGTTAAACTGAAATGTGCGGAATAAAAGGCATAAAAATAATATCACATCTTACCTTTTATTCTACACATTTCAGTTTCATCTAGCACACATTTCAATTTACACACTACAAAAAACACAAGGATTAGCAGGGATTTTGATGAGATTTGGCAGGGATTTTGGCAGGAATATGCCAAATCCGTGCCAAAAACACTTTGGCATGAGCTATTTGGCACGAAAAATCGGTAAGTCTGTGCCAAATTCCGTGTCAATCCCGTAATTTTTTTGTAGTGACATAGTGCACAATTCAACTTCACATAACTGTCAAACGTGATACGTGCTATTTTTTATGAAAACCATTTTTGGAAGTAAAAAAATTATTATATATTTATAACTAAAATAAAGATTGTTTACAACAACGTGACTAGTGACTAGAATAATAATGAAATTATATTTAATTTTTAAATTTAAGTTATCATGACAGTATGACACTACATTATACGATAGTACGTAGTAGTAATTAAATAAGCTTTATTTTAATAAAATCTCGTTAAATTTTTTTGTAAAAATCTATTTTTAACCTGCATTTAATAAAAGCACATTCTTACGAGATGAAAAATAAAATCTCGTTAATTCTTTTTTTTTGTGTGAAAATCTATGTTTAACCTGCATTTAATAAAAGCACATTCTTACGAGATGTGCAGGGTTGTGATGGATCAGTACTACTGGAGGGTGGGGAGAAATTAGCAAACCCAAACAAAGGCTCGTTGAGGGGATTTGAGGTAATTGACACAATAAAAGCCAACGTGGAGAAAGTCTGCCCATCTACTGTTTCATGCACTGATATACTAACTCTAGCTGCTAGAGAAGCTACCACTTTGGTAAGTTCAACTAGCCCGTCTCTCTGATATTTGGATAGAGGAGACTAGGAGAGTTATATATGGTCATAAAAAAGTAGAGTTATGTCATTGATAATTAATTGATAAATTGGATGTAAACTATAAAGTATGAATATATTAGAGTTACATAAATATTACCAAATATGTTATGTGACAAATTTAGTGAGACGGACGAAAAAAAAGAGACAATTATATAGGAAAAATGAGATGGAGGAAGTATAAATTATTTTATACTGGGAAAAGTGTCAGATAGGGCATCAAACTTACAAAAAATGTCAAATAAGGCCTTATATAAGAGGTTCTATCCGGGCGACGCCATTTGGGTTGGTTTCCGGTAGAATTTTTCAATGTAAACTTTTTGAGCATCTTATTCATCAAGTCTAGTTTACTCATACCAATTTTTAGCTAAAAAATCAATCAGGAAGGCATTCAAATAAATTCTTGAAGATAAGTGCGCAGTTAAAAGCGCAGTTATCTTCAAGAATTTATTTGAATGCCTTCCCAATTGAAGTTTTAGCTTATATTTGGTATGATTAAACTAGACTTAATGAATAAGATTCTCACAAAATGTCATTGGACAATTCCATCCGGAACCATCCCAAATGACGTCGGCAAGACAGAACCTCTTATATAAGGCCTTATTTGACATTTTTTGTAAGTTTGAGTCCCTATCTGACTCTTTTACTTTATTTTTAGAGGATTGTCCTAAAACATTACTAATAAAAAATTTATTATAACTTTGAAACTCTTAATGACTATAATTGTATACAAAGTTTATTACATCATAGTGACTACGTAGTCACTATATGTAAACTTTGAAAGAAGTAAGAAACTATAGTCATTAATAACTACCGTCTTACCGAATCACATTTTTGTTCACAACTTTTCCATAAGTAATATTATCGAATTTTTTCTTGTTTTTATGTATGTATTAAAAGATTAATACATATTATTTGTCTCTCATTTGCAAAACATTTAATTATATGATTCCTATTGTCTCAATCTATGTGAGAGTTAATATGGGAGTTGATATTTGGATATGGAGATTACTTTGACCATATTGCCCTTTTCAAAAAATGAAAGTTTTCATTAGTGATTTATTCTGACCATTTTGCCCTTGTAAAAAATGAAAGTTTTCATGAGAGTGATTTTATCATGTCAGGCTGGAGGGCCGTGCTGGAAGGTGCCATTTGGGCGCCGAGATGGACTAACCACAAGTGAGGCAGCAGCAAACGACCAAGTCCCTTCACCTTTTGAGCCTTTGGAGAATATCACTGCAAAATTTTTCTCGAAGGGCCTTGATATTAAGGACGTCGTTATTCTTTCAGGTATAAATAAATAGCACAATATCACTTCAAATTTCAAAGAAGCTAATGCATTGACCATAGTTAAAAAAGTTATATCAATATTATTTAAAACACACTATTGCACAGTATTAATACACAAATATTAAAAAGAAATTGTCCTAAATAGGACTAAATGAGGTTTAGAATTCCAAAATAGGATTACTATGTTTTTGTTCCTGAAATAGGAGTTGTTAGTAGCATGTATTGAAAAATACTGTCATATGTCATGTTAAATGCACTGTACTGCAACTATTTGGCAGTCACGCCTACAAGTTGACAGTAATTAATTACTGTCATGTTAGTCCTATTTCGGGAATAAAAACATAGTAGTCCTATTTTGGAATTCCAAACTCCATTTACTCCTATTTTGGGAAATCTCCCCAAACTAAACCTTTTGTAGTCTGTGTGCGTATAATCAAAAGAAGGTACTATGAAGATACAATATATGGTGCCTCCCAAATTGAGCTTTAAAAAAATAAAGGTCACCTTCAATCTAAGGATTATTTAATCTCATTGTAAAAACATTGAAGCTTTATCTAAAAAATCAGTGCAAGCTTGGTTCAAAGCATGGGCATAAATAAACATGCCATATACTGGACTAGGCCGTTACAAAGAAATTGAATAAACTTTTATACATTTTTTTACAGCAATAATTAACAATTTTTTGAATGCAGGTGCACACACTATCGGTTTTGCTCGGTGCTCCACATTCAAACAAAGGCTCTTTGATTTCGATGGTCATGGTAATCCCGATGCATCGCTTGACGCATCAATGCTAAGCGGCTTGCGAATCATATGTGCTCAGAACCAAACCGATTCGGATTCGAATTTGGCACCTTTAGATTCTGTCACAACCAACAAGTTTGACAATGTGTACTACAAGAATTTGTTGAACAACACAGGGTTGCTCCAGTCAGACCAAGTTCTCGCGACCAATGATAAGACTTCTGAACTTGTGCTTAATTATAGCAGATATCCATATTTGTTCATGAAGGACTTTGCCACATCAATGGAGAAATTGGGGAATGTAGGTGTGCTTACTGGGAAAAATGGAGAGATAAGGAAGAACTGTAGGGTTGTGAACTAATTTTAGTTATATTTTCCTCTAAAAGAAAATGAAAAGTAAGATCCAATAAAGATTGCTTCTTTCTTAATTGAAATTGGAACCACTCTTGCAGACCACTTGGATTAAGTGGATATATCATATATGGCGATTACATAATTAGCAGATCATGTAATAATGTTGAGTTGTTGACTGCTAATCTAGAAAATGATACGTACATATACACACACACCATTTTATCTTGAAAAAAATAAATTGAAGATTCAAATCCTTTGAACTTTTTTATGAGGGAATTAAACATATGTAGGGACTTAGGGAGGCACATGAGACATATTCTACCCCAAGTTTATTTGAAAGACGCCTTTAGTCCATGCAAATACGAGACATTTTATTTTAGATTTCTGCAAAATATGTTTATTAGTTTTTCATCTCTATAATATGCGCTATTTTTTTAGTCCATCTCTAACTTTAAAATCACTTTACTTAGAAAAAAGTTATTGTCGGTTGTATAAATCTGCTAGAAACATTTATATTTATTCTTTTATAATTTTTTTGAGGCTAATATGATATTTAAAATAATATGAAACTAATCATTCACTTTTTAAAAATATGTATTAAAAACCCTTTAGAAATTAAATTAAATTCATTTTTAATAACATGACAAAGAATTAGAGGAAATCTATTATTCAAGATTGTTTCATTGTCAAATGGAGGTTGTTATTATTGTTGACGAACTAAAACGAAAAACCATTGTAAAATTCATGGATGATTCTTTTATGTCGTAATGTAAAATAGAATGTATTATATTTACAATGACTAAAACCCAACGAACTAAGTTTCTATTTGATATTTGTTTTTATGTATAACATTTTTACTAAATCAGTGATATGAAAGGTTAGTAATAGATTTTGTAAGGGTGTCTGCCCTTGGTTATAGGCCACTATGATATTTTTGAGGATATTTTTTTTTTTTTGAGAAAAGTAAAATCACACTTCATCAAAATATCATCATTGTGCGATGCATGAACCGATGAACGATACAATCAAGAGGAATACTCACCCAAACTCGACAATCAGACAAAGAATCGCCAAACCCAACTAATATATGAACATCACGATTCACAGATCGTCTCAAGTGATAGAAAGAGATGCGTGTAAAATTAGTTCAAATCACTCCAATATTATCCGCAAGAAGACCATGTACGTATAGTACCAACATCTCCACCCTTCTGGTAATAACATTAATCGCAGAAGGCCATACAATCTCATCCTTTCTATTTACATCAACTCAAGGCCTCTCGAATACAAATTCTTTTTGTTTCCGAAGGAGAACACTTCTCATACCAAGGTTTCGCCATACCTGCAATAAAATCCCCACATGAATCATGAATAACCCACCCTTACCCACATTCTTCACCACACGGCTGCATCCGTGTTTACCTTTAATTTATTTACTCTCAGTTTCTTCCACACCATTGCTTCATGATGTTGAGTTCACAACTATCAAGTTTGGGTATTTAAATTAAGGAAGAATTTGGATTGGCAACTCATGTAATGATGAAATTTAATGTTGGACACTATTTTTAGAGATATTGATAAGAACACACTTAAAATATATTGACACAGTATATGGTGCGTACTAACAATCATTCACAATTGTAATGTATTTTGATTAAGAAATAATTTGGTTTACTAGAAATACTATGTATGATTTTATTGTTTTCATATTAAAATGGGAAAACCACCAAAGTAGGAGCAAAGATGTTTTTAATTAAGATTGTACTCCATAATTATCTAGTCTGATCTGAACTGGTGTGATTTGGTCTAAAATATGTTTGTCTATGTGTGTTTTACAACTATTGATTGATGTTCAATCTGATTGACCTGTTTTGTTTAAGTCTTGTCTAGTTTCTTATGAGACTGTACCAATCAAACAAAAAATATTCTAAAAACAATATCAAATTTCAAAAAATGAATGCTTATGGTTTCCCCTAAATAAGATTATGCTATTATCATCCTGGAATTAACAGTATTTTGAGATCAAAAATATAGTTGTCATATTTTAGAATTTCAAATGTTCATACTACAAATTTTATTTGAACAAGTCACAATGTTAACGAGTCACAATGTTACCTTGGGTTGAACTTAGCAAAATATTTGTTGACTAGGAAAATATGATGAATTATTAACAACTGCCAAATAACAAGTGTCCAACTGCTTTTTATTTATTCCCTCAGATGCTCAGCATTAAGAAATAGGGCCATGTTTGGTGTACACAAGTTGTACACAAAAAGTGTACATTGCCTGTGTACACAGGCAATTAGGGAGATTTTGGTATAATCTTGCCCTTTTTAAAACAAATTGCATGTGTACACAGGCAACTAGGAGGTTTTGTGTACAATTTGTGTTAACTTGTCAGGTTTTCTCGTCTCCAGCTCACAACAAGCACCACTAGGGACGGGACGGTCACACTCAGGTCAGCCCAGCCACCTCAACGCACATCATAGATGAAGGGAGGAAGCACATAGAGATCAAACACGAAGGGACCGAATGAGAAGAGACAAATAACTATCTCTATCTCTCTATCCTCACTCTCTCTAACGGAAGACCTTAAGTCTCAAACAAGAGAACCAAAGGAGCTTAAGTACTGAGGTTCAAGGGCTAGCAAGAACAACATGGGCCGGGGCTAAGGACGTTGCAAACAGGCTCAACACAAGGGGAGAGGGCTGCCAAGGCCTAAATGGGCTAATACCTCCACATTGTCCACCTTATTTGCCATAAATGGTGGTGCAAGGTACCACACACAAAGAACAAAGAGCTCGTGGTTCATCATAGTTGGGTCACTAGTGATATCCTAAAGCCATAACTGGCAAACAAATTGGAGATACACAATGTACTCCTAACAGAAAAATTGGAGAAGTACACTAGGTACTCTCTCAATAAGTGAGTGCAGATTTTCTCAAGCACTTGAGTTTTGAGAATCTACACTCTCAAATACCCAAAACCTGCAAACAGAGTTAACCATAGTCCAAATTTTAAATTCATTTACAAGATAACAACTTTTCAGCAGACAAACACTTCGTTCCCATATCTACTGAGTTAAACTCAGAGGGTATCTTGCACAGCTTCACCTTACCTGCATCTAAAATATCACGAATAAAATGGAAGCTCACATCAATGTGTTTAGTTCTATCATGAAAAATATGATTTGTGCAAAGCTGGATAGCAGACTGGCTATCAGAAAACACAGTGGCATCCCGTTTAAGAAAACCTATTTCAGAAACAAGACGCCTCAACCAAATGGCTTCCTTAAAAGCCTCTATAGCTGCAACATACTCAACCTCAGTGGTTGATAAAGCAACAATAGGTTGTAACTGAGATTTCCAACTAACACAAGAACCATACAAAGTGAACACATAGGAAGTAGTAGATTTCCTATTGTCTTTATCATTAACATAGTTAGAATCAACATAACCACTCAGTTTCACACCTTCAACACACTTAGAAAATATCAAACCATGATTTGTAGAAAACTTCAAGTATCTCAAAAGCCATTTCAAAGTATTCCAATGAGGCATACTAGGATTAGACATATACCAACTCAAACAACTTACAACATAAGCAATATTAGGCCTAAAACTAACCATGAGGTACATCACATAACTTATAACATTAGACTAGGGAACAGACTTCATAAGATCAATTTTAGAAGCAGTCTTAGGAGACTGATTCTTACTTAGCACAAGTGAGAGTCAAGAGGAACATGCACAGATGCAGCAGAAGACATATTAAACTTACTCAAAACCTTCTCCACATATGAAATCTGATTTAGCACATGCAAGAGTATGCTTACTCATGTCCCTAACAATGTTAATCCCAAGTATCCTCTTGGCATCACCAAGATCTTTCATAATAAAGTTGTCATAAAGGCATTTTTGAACAAATTGAATAGATTTAAGACATGGACTGATGATCAACATGACATCCACATAGATTAACAAGAACATAGGAACAGAGGAAGTATTCTTGAAATAAAGAAAATGATCACATGCAGATTTCACAAATTTCATAGACCGCATACACTTGTCAAACCTAATATTCAACTGCCTAGGGATTGCTTCAGGCCATACAAGGCCTTACTAAGCAGACACATATGATCACTCTTCTTGAGACCCACAAAGCCCTCAGATTGAGTCATTTAAATCTTTTTATCTAATTCACCATGCAAGAATTCAGTGGTAACATCCATTTGTTTCATCTCCCAATCATAATGAGCAACTAAGGCAAACATGATCTTAACAGTAGTAAACTTAACTACAGGAGCAAAAATTTCAGCATAACCTATCCCCTCTTTTTTAGTGAACCCTTTAGCAACCAGCCTAGCCTTATAGTTTGGCCGTTAAAAGTTTTGAAACTCTTACATGGTTAGCGATTAGTCTCGCTCAAATTTGGTGATCTATTCTATGTCTAATAGTGAGAGTGTCTTTTGGCTATGACGTGGTTTACCGTGACCATGGAGATGTTCGTTTCTTAAATATTAATATAATCTCTTTTCTTTCATAAAAAGTCTAATATATTTTTCGTTATATAAATTCAATTATGTTTACTATTTACTAAATACTGCTTTGGATTATTAGCTACCAATATACACGTCCATCGGTCCATGCGTGCATGGACACACACAACATTGATACATGCGGTATACAAGTGTCTAACTTGCTTACTTGCTTAATGAATCAAGAGTAATACGAAGTAGTTTATATGAACGTTTTTTTGTAAAAAGTGTAGACGTGTAGTTGTACTATTATTTAGTGAAAAATTCATTCTCTAAAATTTTTAATCATTGTCACAAAAAGATTTTGAGGTAAATGATTAAAATGAAAAATATCACTTTGTATATAAAGGCCGAAAATGAAAATAAAACTAAAGTGGGTGTATAGGTCGCGCTAATAAATATTTAAATATAGATGACGATAATGAAATGTCAATGGTCCTATTCAGATTATGAATATATGGAGATTAAAGTCATATGACTCCATAAAATTAGAGACTGTATTATTAGAAAGGAAAAAGTACATAAAAAATAATTGTGTTTGGGACCGTTTTCTAAACATAAAAAAACATGTGTTTCATTTCTAAACAAAATAGACAATGTGTTTAAATTGCGTTTATCACTTGAGGGGCTAGACGCTTAACGCCGTTAGAAATCGTCAGAGGAAGACGGTGAACATAAACACTTATTTCCAAAAGTGCTCTGAAAAATAAATAAAAAAATACTGGGAGGTGTGTCTCATTAAGGCGACTTTCAGTACATCATTCTTTTTTGTTTCCAGTCACCTTTTTTATTGAAAAGTCCTCCATTAAAATGATATTAGGAAATTTGTTTTAAAAAACAATTCAAACAAATCTGAGAAGGTTCATAAAGGAAGACGATTTAGAGCTCTCTTTGACAAGGCACCCTATGATTATTTTTCTTTTAGTTTTCAGAACACTTTTAAAAACCGGAGTTACTGGTCATAGTCTTCCTCCAATAATTTGTAACGGCGCTAGGGGCCGGCCCCTTATGAGATATTGAAATTTAAACACATGACCTACTCTATTAAGAAAAAAACATATCCTGAGTCAGGAAATGAGTTCAACCACATATACATTTTCCGTACTTTTTCTTATTAAAAAAGAGTAAACTGTTTTGTCTCGGATATCAAAATCTCCAAAGGCAGCTCTCATCGATTGGTATGAACTATGACCTGTATATATAAATTTATTACAATTAAGCTATTTACTTAATGTCTTAATCTACTCGAGTAGAAGTATATTATAATTGCAACTATATTTATTAAAATGATAATGTACCGACTATTTCATATGCTCCGTATTATATTATTATATTATATTATACTATGCATAAAGTATGCAATTAGACCCAATCATAACTCATGGGAAGAGAAGAAAAAAGAAGATAAAGTATGGGTTTTAGAAACGAAAAAGAAGTTTAAAATTAAAATATATATTAGCCTTAGGGAGAAATTGTCCAAATTGAAAATGAGACTCCGAGCAGCCAAATGCAAAAGGGACAAAGGAAAAGTCTCTCATTCTTCACCTTTATCGTCCTGGCGGTCTGTCCAAATCTCACAAAACGTTCATCAACTTTTTTTTCTACATATATTCATACTTAATCCCTATTATTTGCTTAATCCCCTACTTAATCTCTCCGGTCATCATTTTACATCTCATAAAAACAACCATAATGAATAGGGTTAGCTGATTACTACTACGCATACAAATTCTAATAATGGCTAATGGCTCGTGTGAACTGTGTGAACCCTCCTAATAAATTCATACTCCCACCCTCTCCAATTAATTTTCGCACTTGGAGTTTATTGCACACCACACAACCATATATCAAATTTCACATGTCAAATTATGTTGCAGACAATTTAAAACAAAAGTACTAAAAATATGGCTAAAATTAATATGAATATGGTTAAAATCATGGTAAAGCTACTATAGTTTTAATAACTTTAGCTATAATAACACATGCTCAATTATTACACTTGAACGATCATGACATTACATCGATAAAACTATAAATTTGTAAATCTATCATCAAACTCACAAATCTATCTCATACTTTCATTTTTATTAAAAAAGACTCGCGTTTTAACTTTTCTCACAACTACACTTTTAATGGATGAGTTAGTAAAAATTAAAAAGAAATTTGTATTAATATTTCATATTTTTCATTTCTTTCTAGTTTTAAGTTTACAAACTTGTAGTCATTATATCTTATTGGTATTGATAAAAATGTGTAATTTTGAAATAACAAAAAAGAAAAGCATAATTGTTGGAAAAGATGAAGTCTGAGTCTATTTTTTATAAAAGCCAAAGTATAAGCTATATTTGTGAAATTGATGATAGTTTGAAATAAAATAAGCTAATTGTCCTTATATTTTTTGTAAACAAATCGTATTCAATAATATTTTCAAAAAAGCTCTTTAAAGAAAAATATAATTGTCCTTACTTATTCATCTTTTCTTTTATACTCACTCCGTCACATAAAATAGTTTTCAGTTTGACATGGATCGGAGTTTAAGAAAGTAGGAATAAAAAATAAGAATTTATGGTTGCGATTGGGTAAGAAAAATGTAAATGAATGATAGCCACACAAAATTTTCTAAAAAGAAAAATGAGAATTGTTTTTTTTGATAACTCAAAAAGAAAAATGAAAACTATTTTATGTAATAGAGGGAATATCTTTTATTTCCTTTTGTTTATTATTTATTTTTCAATTTTCCTGTACCAATACACTACTATTTCAACTCTATGTAAAGTGGTAGAATGCAACTCTGTATGTAAAGTATAAAAATCAGTAAAATAATACTCCATAATATGGAGAAACTTCTGAAGAGATACATACATATTTAGGGGTGTTTTGATCTATTTATTAAAATTGTTTTCGCTTCTTTAAAGAATAGAAATAAATATTGGAATATTATGGAAATACAGAAATACTTATAGATGGTTCAAGTTGTTTCTAAAAGCAATTTTCTAAACTTATTAATAACTGAATTATGGTTCGATGATAAAAAAAAAACTGATTATGGTTCTATTAAAAAGACAAAGCAGAATCAATTATTATTATTTTTGTAAGAAGCAGAATCAATTATAATCACTAGCAAAAAAAAATAACAAAAATGAATCCAAATACAAATAATGTCTTAGTCGTTTATTCGATTTTATCGTGGTTAAAAGAGAGAACCCAAAAAGTGATTATATCGTCGTTTCTGCATTATCAGGCTCTGCAGATTCGACCAGATCTATTTCTGTTCCCTCTGCCCTAAATTAAAATAAACCCTAGCAAAACATTACTATATTTTGTCATTAAAGTTTCGATTGATGGTTTCGGATTTGAGCTAATTTTTTAGTCAATTAAACAACTAAATTGTGTTTGGAGAAGAAGAAGAAGCTCAGGGAAACGACAGCCAGCAATGGGTATTTGCACTTCCAAACCCTTCATAGATCCCAATGATTCCAGCAATGGCTCGCCAACGGATAGTTCTATTCCGGTCAAAGATAATCACAATACCAGCGAGAATCAGAGCTGCCAGACGAATATAGTAAAGAATGGGGAAGTTGAGGCCGGAAAAAAGTCACCGTTCTTCCCGTTTTACAGTCCGAGCCCGGCGCATTACCTATTCTCAAAGAAGTCACCCGCGAGATCTCCGGCGAATGCCCCTAGCTCCAACTCCACGCCTAGGAGATTTTTCCGTCGACCGTTCCCTCCGCCGTCCCCTGCCAAGCACATCCGAGCTGTTCTGGCGAGAAGGCAGGGTTCAGTGAAGCCGAATGGCGCGTCAATTCCAGAAGGGTCGGAATCGGAGAGTCGACTGGACAAGAATTTCGGATTTTCGAAGCATTTCGGAACCAAGTATGACCTCGGAGAGGAGGTTGGCAGAGGGCATTTTGGGTATACCTGTAGGGCTAAGTTTAAGAAGGGTGAGCTGAAGGGTCAAGATGTTGCAGTTAAAGTAATTCCCAAAGCAAAGGTGAGTTTCGCCATATTCTCTACCCCATTTTTTGCTGTTTTTATGTGTCAGTTTGATCTGTGAATTAATATTATTATGATGATTAAAATTGATATTAGCTTACTGCTTGTGGATGACATAAATCAGAGAACTCTGGTTCACTTTGTCATTTCTGGTTCTGTTTGGTTTTGTCCCTGTTCATTCAGTCAGTCTTTTTTTGTCTAGCATTGCTTTGTTCTCCTGTGTATAGAAATCTGAACATTATGATAGGTATTTCATTTAAAGATACATGTAGTAAGAATTCTTGGATTGGTAGAAGCAGTGGAAATTGATATTGTTGCGTAGAAATCTATAAAATCTATTCAATAAGTACCTACGTTTGCAGGGAGAACACACTGTAGCACATTAATGTGGTTAACGGCTCTTTGCTGCTAGGAACTTTTTCAATCGTCACTATCAGTACAGAAATTCTGTTGAAATTTGAACTTTTACAACATTTCTAAGGCTTTAACTGCAAGTTAATACAGAGTATTTGCACTAAATTATTCTAATTAGAACTAAATTAAAACCTATCAGGAACAAGAGAGAACTAGAGAAAATAGTTTTATGAGTTAAAGCTAGAATTGCCTGATTTTGTGTTCATATTTTCCAGGATATAAATTAAAAAGGGAGTTCAGATGGATCATTGACGGTAGTTGGTAAATTTTGTTTTGATCATATCACTGGATGTTATATCAGTATACTTAGAGCTAATGGATATGTTTTTATTTCTGAATTGTTGCACGTTCTGTCATGTTATGCTTATTTATTTCAAATATTTATTGAAACATGGTTTACTGTTTTTATGGTAGTGTTATGACTTTTGACAATGTTTGAATCTAAATATTGGCTTCCAGATGACAACTGCCATAGCCATTGAAGATGTTAGAAGGGAGGTGACAATATTGAGAGCTTTGACTGGGCATAACAATTTAGTACAGTTTTATGACGCATATGAAGACAGCGAGAATGTCTACATAATAATGGAGTAAGCTCTAGTTTCTTGAATTTTTATATTTTATTATGTCTATGATACCTCAAGTTTTCGAGTAGTGAGACTTTCCTTTGATTCAACTTTTATGTCATTTTTAAGATAATGTTGTTTCAATTTTTTTGTTTTTCTCTTATCACTGTTATGTATCATTTTGCCATTTATCCTTTTGGCTGCCTCTTTGCTACTTGCAAGCACTAACTTGATTAGCTTCTGTCTTTCAGGCTTTGTGAAGGAGGGGAGCTCTTGGATAGAATATTGGCAAGGTGATTAATTTAGTTACAGTTATGTACCAGTCATTTAGAGAACATTTGTATGACTTGTTTTATAGGAATAAATGCTTTTTGATAGAAGAGAAAACTATTTGTTTCGAATACAAAAAAGTCACTTTATTGCTTATTTAAGAAACTTTTTCAAAAAGCTCTTGAAGTGCTTAATGCAGAAGTACTTGTGTTAAAAGCATTCATGCCATAAGTCATCCCAATCAAGCTCGTAGTTTCTTTCATTTTTGAGTTCGCAATTGTACATATGAACTTTATATGTACTAGGGTCCATAAAAATATCACTAGTGTATTAAAAATCGTCTTTCATGTGTAGAGGTGGAAAATACACAGAAGATGATGCAAAGGCCGTGTTGATACAGATATTAAATGTCGTGGCATTTTGCCATTTGCAAGGTGTGGTGCACAGGGACCTTAAGCCCGAGGTTAGTAAAATTGCAGTTCTTGCTTGATCTGTATATATTCAAGTTTTTGTTTGGTTCTACTATGTTTTTAACTGTAGCTTGTTGCTGAACCAGAATTTTTTATTCACGTCCAAGGATGAAAACGCAGTGCTGAAAGCCATAGATTTTGGATTGTCTGATTTTGTAAAGCCAGGTGTGCTTCCCTTCTATTTACTCCCTTGATAGGAATGCAGCTGAAATAAATAAAGAGAATAAATACTTAGTTCGGTTATTGCTATTAACTAATTCGGTTGTACTGAATAGCTATAAATAGAAGAAGGCTAGAAGTAGAGAGGAGGCTGTTTTTGACGTAGTCTTGGGACTTGGGAAGATTGAGATTACTCTCTTTCTTTGGGGGCTTCGGCCATTGGGGGCTTTGGCCATTGTTACTCTTCTTCTTCAATAAAGATTGCAGTTGTTTTCTTGATATCTTTCTGTGAATTTTCTGTATACCTGGAGCTTGTTCTATCAGTGTTCTGTCATTGGTATCAGAGCACGTTTCTTCCTGGAGACGGAAAACCTGAATCATCGGAACGATGGAGGAATTCTATATGACACCGCAAATGGAAGAAAGATTTGACAATCTGAATCAACAGATGAAGGAGACAAACCAACAGATGAAGGAGACGAACGCTAGGTTGAAGGAAATTTTACGTGACTGTGAACGTCTAAGTCAGCGCTTGCACCGATTGAAGAACACCAGGCATCATCGGCATTCTGATAAACAGAGTTCGTCGCTCACCAGTTCGCAGAAGGAATCGCGAAGTGTTTCTTCTGGTTCGCACGCGCAGACGGCTTCTTTTAATTCGCATTCGCGAATATCTCATCACCGTGTCCAGTCGCGAACAGAGTCTCCCTCATCGTCGCACACATTGCATCAGTGCATCACAATTCTCATCATCGATGAACGCAACGTTCGACTAACTCAGAGGCATCGGAAGACCTATCGAGAAAGACTAGGTATCTTCCGCTACCTGACAAACGAGGTTTGTCGCCATCGCTCACCAGTTCGCAGACGAAATCACAAACTTCTTCTCCTATTTCGCAATCACGAACGGTTTCTCACCATTCACAGAATTCTTCATCGCAGCAGAAATCGCGAACTTCTTATATTTCGCAATCGCGATCTTCTCAAATTTCGCAATCGCGAACAGTTTCTTATCAGTCGCAAGATATTTCTTCAGGTCCTTTGGCTTTGACTAGAGCAGACAAACCCAACTCAAATTTTCTATCTGAATTTCCAGAGTCGCAGCAGAAGTTGGTTATTCAGCAGCACACCTATGGAGAAGAGGAATGCAATGATAAACCATCAGTTAATCTTGAACCTGGAGATGGAGCAGTTGTTGGATTTTCCAAACGTAAAATGTTTTCCAAGTACAATCTTAACCAGTCAGACCTTGAAACCAATAGGTTCAAGCTTCTTCAGGTATGCGATATTTCTTCTCATCTTGCACAGAAGAACTGGCCAAATGTCTGCAAGACTGAAATGATGTATCGCCAGTCATCAAACATTGTGTTGGAAGGTTTGAACAACGTTTCTAATCAGAAATTGACTGCTGAGAAGAACTTTTTCACTATGTTTCAAGCAATTTTGAGACCCAAAATTGAAGAAGGACTTTCTACCCATTATAATTCAAGGGATCATCAATACTATTTCCCAGTTGTTTCCTTTGTTATTGTGAATCTGAATGGGAGGGATCCAAGTACCCTTGACTCCCCTACCAACTTGTGGGTTGGCCGTTTTACCGGAGCACTCAGAATTACAGATTCTTTAAAGGAGAAAACAGTGATTTTTTTTGTGGAACAACGTATTAAAGCAAATGAAAGGTGAAATTAGAACAGGGTTGGAAAACGGCCATGTCGTTTACTGGTGATACATCTGTCTACGTGCAACAAAACCAGCTTTGGAAGTTTTACATGGGTGATAGGCTATCATGTTCCTTACATAGGAGAACTGCAGCTGGGATAATGTATATCCTTACTTGCCTGCTAAAACCTTTGAGGCCTTCTTTCTCAAATGAAGTAGGCAAAGAATTGAAAGAGGGAGAGGTTGAAAGGTACATAAAGGAGTTTGCATTCAGTACAGTATTAGTTTCAGAACATAGAAATCATGAAGAGCTGCAGAAAAGTGAAGAAATAATTTTTGATGTGGAGTACGGGAAGGTGATTGAACCAAATGAAGATTCACTTTATGAGGCTGAAAGTTCTGTGATTTTAAAAGATCCTGTACTGAAGTCCCTAGTCCATCAACCAGTTAGATATTGGGAAGGAAGAGGAACAAGGAAGCGGAAGAGGAAGCAGAAGATTTTGGCTGTTTCCTATCACCCACCTTGAGGGCAAGGTGGATGTTTAGGGGGGAGTATTGATAGGAATGCAGCTGAAATAAATAAAGAGAATAAATACTTAGTTCGGTTATTGCTATTAACTAATTTGGTTGTACTAAATAGCTATAAATAGAAGAAGGCTAGAAGTAGAGAGGAGGCTGTTTTAGACGTAGTCTTGGGACTTGGGAAGATTGAGATTACTCTCTCTCTTTGGGGGCTTCGGCCATTGGGGGCTTTGGCCATTGTTACTCTTCTTCTTCAATAAAGATTGCAGTTGTTTTCTTGATATCTTTCTGTGAATTTTCTGTATACCTGGAGCTTGTTCTATCAGTGTTCTATCATCCCTCCGCTTCACAATAAGTTTAATTTTTGAAGATTAAGTTGTGTAATGGAGATTTTCCATCATTTGCAATGGAACCAAAGATTCATTATTTTTTGGCTTGAGATTATGATGGAATAAAGCAAAATGGCTCATTGAACTTTCTGCGTTTCTTTGTTATGAAGCAGCAGTCAGTCCATGCAATTTTGGACCCGATTTTCACTATGGGTCATCCGGAAACAGTCTCTCTGTGCTTTAGTACAAGGGTAAGGCTGCTTACATCCGACCCCCCCTTACCCCACCGTAGGTGGGAGCCTTTGCGGCACTGGGGTAAATGAAAATGATGAAATGATGAAGTTGTGTAATGGAGAAAAGCTTTACAATATCATCCCTTACTAAAATCTAATTATCATTGAAGATAAGTTTTGCACAGGGTTCTCAAAGAATGCAAAAAAGAAATGAAAAACATAACTTTAAATATTGTGAAAAAATCCTCCAAATAAACATTTATTGTGAACTGGAGGGAATATATGCCAACAACACTAGTCATTCTAAGAAATTTATTATCTGACCTAATTTCATTACTTTTTTAGATGAAAGGCTGAATGATATTGTTGGGAGTGCCTATTACGTAGCCCCTGAAGTTCTACATAGATCTTACAGTACGGAGGCCGATGTTTGGAGTATCGGCGTGATATCATATATTCTAATGTGTGGCAGTCGTCCATTTTGGGCTCGGACTGAATCCGGAATCTTTCGGGCTGTTCTAAAAGCCGATCCGAGTTTTGAAGAACAGCCATGGCCCACTCTTTCTTATGAGGCAAAAGACTTTGTCAAACGTTTGTTAAATAAGGATCCACGGAAAAGAATGACTGCTGCTCAAGCCTTGTGTAAGTTTGTATGTCATAAAGTGCAACATTATGTCTTTCTTTGAACCGCTAAAAGCCATCTTTTGTGTGTCATAAGCTAAGTTCATAAATTTTTAAAGAAAGCTTTTCAAACAAGTTTTGTTCGGTAGTGCCAACTTATTTAATAAGTTTCATAAACTAGCTTATAAAATAGCTCTTGAGCTTTTTGTATACAGCTCCATTTTAACCACTTTAGGCTCTTTTATTTCAAAATAATTCAACATATCCTTTTACATCATTTTATATTTTTAAACTAACTTATCAGCTAAACTCTACTTCGTGTCAAACAGTATATGAGATAAGCTACCTTATCAGACCCTAGTTATAAGCTCTATTAGCTATAAGTTAGAAATTTACTTATCAGCTTACTTTTCCAAACACATAATAAATATCTCATGCCTGTTTCAGGTCATCCATGGATAAAAAACAGTAATGAAGCAAAAGTCCCATTGGATATTCTAATATTCAAACTCATGAAGGCTTATATGCGATCGTCTGCGTTGAGGAAAGCTGCTTTGCGGGTATGTCTGCTGCTATTAGGAAAAAAGCTAACTATTACTCCATACAAGTTATTTTTATATATCACATCATGCTTATACCATGTTCTTGACAGGCTTTATCCAAGACATTGACAGTCGATGAGCTTTTTTATTTGAGGGAGCAGTTTGCTCTGCTAGAGCCTAACAACAATGGCACCATAAGTTTGGAAAATGTTAAAATGGTTAGATTTCTTCAAATTTGTGATGTTATACTGCCATTGTTTTGTGGTATTGCCTCCGTTTGGATAGCAGCGGTTTACACAAAACACTGTTCTTTTATAACTAGAAACGCTGCATTTTGCAGCGGTTTGGGTATCAATCCGCCGAAAAACAAACGAGGCCATTGTCTAAAACTTTGAATTATTTCAGGCATTAATGAAAAATGCAACAGATGCCATGAAAGAGTCGCGTATCCATGATTTTCTTCCATCGGTACACCCTGCTACCTACATCCCACTGCATTCTGACTTGTAATAATATGAGGCCCGATTGTTGAATTTTATTTGGCTGAAACAGCAGCTGGATTTTCTGAAAGGAAAAACGTTTGGGAATATTTGCTTCAGCCAAATAAGTAAAAGGCGACCCATTCTGCCCATAAGTAGAATAAGCTAGAACTGGCTACCAAATGGAGCCTTAGTGTCTTATCTGTTTGCTAAGATGCCTCCTCGTATCATATTGGCAGCTCAATGCACTACAGTATAGGAGGATGGATTTTGAGGAATTCTGTGCAGCTGCATTGAGTGTTAATCAACTTGAGGCTCTTGATCGTTGGGAACAACATGCACGATGTGCCTATGAAATCTTTGAAAAGGAGGGGAATAGGGCAATCATCATTGAAGAGTTAGCTTCGGTAAAAATGGTTTCCCCATGTGTTCATTATTTCTCGCATTGGCTTTCTAATAAGTCTGTTATTACTTAGCTTACATTTAAGGTCTGTTTGGACACCACTAAATACTTGGGAAACCAAAGAGGAAGGAGAATAGAGAGGAAAACAAGAAGGAAAGCACATTTATGGGAATATAATATAAAAACTCAAAGTCAATGAATGTATGTTAGATAGCTGTTCAAACCCATTTTTATTTATTTACTTCTAATGTATTGACTAAAATTGTACGGAAAGAATTTTAAAATGTAATCATATTTCTTTCCCTTTGCATTTTACCATAGGATATTCTTTCTTTTCCCTAACATTTTCCGTGCTCCAAACATATCCCCAGGTTCCGTTCAAACATACATGGGAAAGAAAATAGGTCGGAAATGAGAAGAAAATTAGAAGAAAGGAAATAAGGAGAAAATTAAACACGCTTAGACTCGCTAATTTATTTTATACGAGTATATTTGTCTGAAACTCATTTTTATTTAAATATTTCAATTTAATTATATAAATACTAGGTCTAAATATATGTGACACTTTTAAAAAGTTAAGAATTTTCGAGGGTAAAGATGAACATAACAAGATAACTAACTACTACCCGAGCAGACCTTATTTCCCTTTTCCCTACCATTTTCTGGATTAAACATACTCCATATGGTGAATAAAATTTGAAAACTTGTCATTTCAGGAACTTGGACTTGGCCCTTCTGTTCCATTGCATGCCGTTCTCCATGACTGGATCAGGCACACTGATGGAAAGCTGAGCTTCCTTGGGTTTGTAAAATTGCTACGTGGCGTGTCGAGTCGAATACCTCCAAAAGTTCAATGACACTAAATATGGTGGGCTTATTCACAGAGTATATCAGCAGATAGAGAGATATAGTGTGACATTCAGAAGTTATCAAACATTTATCTGGAGCAGGGGGACACTCACGAGTCACCACCAAGATGATGAAAATGGTCGAGGTTGTAAGTAGACTGTTCTCCACACCATTATTCCACTGGAACAATAAGAAGAATATGAAGTTGCCGTGGTAGCTTTACCTGGTTTAATTTGTGTGCTAGTATTCCTTGGCTGGTTACTGTTCTAACAGAAAGTTATCTATTTGGAGTGCCCTTTCTTCATCAATTGTTTGTCTCATTCTAATCTTATCTTCCTAGTGCTTTTGTGTTGGTTCTCATTTCTCAACCTCCCTCCCATACCCATACGATGTGAGTACTCGATTCTCGCGTGTGTGCAAAACAAACATGGGTAATGTAATCTTTTGGAACAAGTGAAGTGAGATGGTTGTGCAATGGTGTATATGTCATAGGGCCTCCTCTGCCATGGATTTAGCCATTTAGGCCTCTCAATGGGCTGATTCTAGACCCGGACACAGTTATTTTTAAGGGGTATTAGTCTATATTTTATGACGTTTACTCGGACTCTGATCCCGTTAGAATTTTTAATAAATGGATCGGGTTAGGCTTGGACTCGGGCCGGGTCGGGCCCAGGCCGGGCCGCCGGTTCAGGATAGGTGGACCCGGGACCGGCCCGGGTAGCCACCGGGTCCGGTCCGGGCCTCTGTTGGGTATATTTTTTTTGCTTTACTAACCCCCCCACCCTCCCAAATCCCCCAAACCCCTCCTACCCATCAAGCCCAACCCGGGTGGAACCCCAAAAAATGAAAAAAAAAATCAATTTGGCCCGGACCCGGGCCCGACCTGGCCGGTCCGGTTCATCAAATGGGAGACTCGAGCCCGGACCCGCACTACCCACCGGGCCTAGGCCCGACTCGGACCCGGACCTGAGAACCGGGTTGGTCCCGGTCCTGCACAGTAGTGGGTCGGGAGGTTCACGGGCCGGGTGGCCCGACCCGAGTCCAACACTATATTGGGTATGATGCATATGATTCTGACCCATTAAAGACTCGTACAATCGTACCCATTTAAAATTGGGGAATTTGACTCTGCATCCCACTTTTTGGGTGATATTAAATCTTGCATCCCATTTTGAAAAAATTTTGATTTTGTACCTCAACACATAACATTTTGTGAAGAAAGCTTTCTTAACGGTATGCAAAGTCAAAGGAATTTTACGTGGAATGGGGTGTTGAGTCAGTTTTTTAAAAAATAAAGTGCAAAATCCAATATCATTAAAAAAAAAGGGTGCAAATTGGGATGGACTGGTTCCGGGTTGGGACTCAGGACCGGCTTGGCCGGTACTAAGTTTTTGGGCCTAAGGCCCGACACCGGCCTGGGATTTCACCGGGACTGCTCCGGTCCGGTCTACCCGCCCGGTCTCGAGTCGGGACAGGTTGGGTCAAGCTTTTTTTTTAAATTAATTCAAGAAGTGCTAGACAATAAAAAAGTTAAAGTATATTTAATTGAAATATGAACTATAATTGAGAATTGAAAAAAAAATTAAAAATTTACAAGTGATACAAAACAAATTCAATGCATATATATATTGAACTATGAAGTACAACCGATATTATATTTAATATCCTATTTTAAAAAAGCGGGAAAATCAAGTCAGATCCTCCCCATAAGAGTTGCCACGTCATTCCCAGCGGATAGAAAGAACATTATGGATAATGCACGTGTAGCTCGCACGTGTATTCTGGAACCAGTTTGTTACATACAGTTCCAATCAGCTAGCTGTCTCATTTATCTTTCCAATCATCTTAACATGTGGCAACACTATTAGATCAGTCTGTTTAGTTTGTTAGACAAGTAGGACATTGTCCTATCTACAATAGAATAACATCTTCTTTACTTGGGCACCAAGTATTGCTCCTTTAATACAAATATCACCCTCCAACATGTGGAGAGGGATTCACAATTGAATTCTCTTGCTGTTACCCTGCTGAAATATTTACTTGATCTCACTTGAGCTTTTCCGATCTTCTCCCTTACTTTTCCCGGATTCCAGCTACCCCCTGGGTCGACGATTCATCAAATTAGTGCTCTCGTTGAGAGAAGAACGGTGAATCAAGTCAGATCCTCCCCCTTTTCCCTAAATCTACAACCAGCTTTTAATCTACAACAATGGTAGGAGGAAAGTGAATGATGCGAAACAGACATGTCGCTGCCACCCTCTATGGAAACGACTGCTACCTCCAATGCTCGGAGGGCTGCTAACGGCAAACAGGCTGCCCCAGAGTGTGTGGATCTGCACAACCAAATCCAGCGAGGTTCCTCGGATCTCCACCAGCAGATCTCTCAGAATCACGATGTAGCGACAATGCCGTCCGCTCAGGTGATCCCGCAATTTCAGAATTTTCTGATGGCGGATCCTTCTGCAGCGGTTTGCGCCCTCATCATGAGATTGTTGCAAATGCTACCCACGCTGCAATCCCAGGCAGCGACAGTTGTGGCAAACAATGCCAGAATGCCAATTTCTCTGGCGGCCTCCAGGTCCCTGGTCTTTGAGGGTGGGCTCCATTGATACCCTTTGGGTGGCGGACATGCCAACTAAAAATATTCAAATAAAATGTTGAAACATATATTTCATGTGATGTTTGATACAATATTTAACAATTAGTAGTCATTATTTACAAATAATTAATCAAAATTAAGCATCCCTTTCCACAAGTTGGAAGGTGATATTTATACTAAGGAGAAAAGGAAATACTTGGTGCCCAAGCAAAAAGATGGTAGTCTAATGGGAGAGGGACATGTGTAAAGCTACTCTAACAAACTAACAGTCTAATTCGATGGGGAGCAGCCACGTGTAAAGTTGATTGGAGAGAGAGTTATCAATAGCTGGCTGATTGGAGTTTGTTGCTAACGGAATTGCTGCCAGAATATCCGTGTGGTTAAGCGTGGGTAACTAAGAATATTCCCTGGTGACGTGGCGATATCCCCTTGTGGGGTAAATCCTTGCGGATTTTGTCTAAGTCTATAATGCTTCACTCAGACCTTAGGGTCACTGAGGTCGATGCTCAGGCGCTCGGGCTCGTGATGAGAAGACTCACCCCTTTGCCTTTTGCCCTTGGGACAGTTGATCGCTTGATGCCTACACACTGTTGACTGAGTGTTTGACTTCCGTGGTCAGACCTGGTACCGACCTCGGGTGTTTCAAGGTCGGGCTCATAGCTGGCCAAGTTTGGTTGATTCCTGAGCTTGATATTTTCCCGACCTCGGGGTCGGGGTCGGGCTAGGCTACCTTCGTTTATCCGCTGAGTCTGGTTGGTTCCCGTGCTCGATGTTTCCCAACCTCGGCGGTCGGGGTCAGGGGTCAGTCCCAGATGTGGACTTAGTATTTTCACGCACTCCGGAATGGATCCGTGATGCTCTATACCGGCGATTATGATACCCCTGGGGTATACGGGAATATACTCCATCAATTACTAAAGGGGAAGGAATCACGGACTTGCTTTGCTTGAGGACAAACTTCACAAGCCTTATTCAATTTCTTTTGAATAGAACTGGATGTAAAACAAGGTAACAATTTAAGCACATGATCCGAAGGATGACCCATACGTCGATGCCATAATTCAAACTCCGTCAAAGCCCCCCTTGAACCGCGTGCAATTTAGGCAAACTTCTGAAGTAAAACAGCCCATCTCGCCTCTCACCGGATCCAATCAGGGTCCTCGAGCGAAGGTCCTGTATAGCACAAAGAGTATTAGTAAATGTGACAAGACATTTAGATTGATCCGTCAATTGTGAGACCAAAATAAGATTACAATTCAATCCAGGCACATATAAGACATTTTAAAGAGTAAGTCCCTGCGAGAGTGTCACACGTCCCTCAAGTATGGCAGCAACCTGTCTACCATCAGGCAAACTAACTGGACGACCAATAATACGCACGGGATTAATGAGACAAGAGGAGTCACCCGTGACATGGTGTGATGCTCCCGTATCAATAATCCAATCAAGATGAAATAAGTTCTTACCCGACATACGGTCACAAGTACGAGAATCATTGTCAATTAAACTTAAGAGAGCTTGAATTTGCAACTTACTCAAAGCAGCCAAACCGTTGGAATTACTACCAGAAGAAGAGCCTCCGGCGTCAGGAGAAGGTACGGCCGCTGCTACTGCATGAGTACGGACCCCCCCCCCCCCCCCCCTTCGGCCAGAACTGCCCTCTCGACCTGCAGCTTCCCCCTTGGCCCGAGGTCGGTCTTTCCACCAATCCGGGTATCCATGGAGCTTAAAACAAGAAGCCACCTCGTGGCCTTTCTGCTTACAGTGAGTGCACACAGGACGTGGGTGGTCCGCCTTTACCTCACGACCTTTGCCAGGCCATTCCACCTTGAGAGCAAAGGCCTGGACGTCTGTCGATGCTGCATGCTTCCCGCGGATCACTGCTTTGGAATTTTCCTCCTGCAAAAATGCTTGATGAGCCCAGTTGAGATCAGGCACAAGCGTGTGGGACAAAAGATTGGAACGGATAGTCCCATAAAGTTCATCATCAATTCCAACAAGAAATTGATGTAATGTTTCCTCCTCATGATCGACCGCAAACTTCCCGACAACATTGCACGTGCATAGCCCACACGAGCACACGTGCAAGTGTTTCAGCCGGTACAATTCGTCAAACAGCCCCATAAGTACGGTATAATAGGTATCTAACGTCATGTTCTTGCTCTGCCGGCACTCCGTAATTGATGCTCACAACTGCTGCAACTATGGTCCATTGGCAACGCTATATCGTTTTTCCAAATATAGCCACAAAGTTCGTGCATCATCGTGAAACGGTATGGACGCCACAACATTTGGTTCCATACTTCTCAGCATCCACGAGACGATCATGGAATTGACCATCTCAAAATCGATTTTCCTTGTCGCCTCGGTTGGCTCCCTAAGCGTGTCGTCGATGAAGCCATTCTTCCGGCGTGCTTTCAAAGAGAGAGCGAAAGCACGTGACCAAGCGACATAATTGTCGTCTTTGAATTTCACATGAGTAATAAGGTTTCTGGGTTGATCTCCCGAACCCAAAAAATATGGTGATGTTATGTCTCCCATGTCTCTAGGCCGAAGCACGCTGGTGCAGACCTGCGAAGAAGAAGCCGATGGCGTGCGTAAAAGGCCCTCACGGCTCTGATACCATGATTGAACGTATGTGTGTATTTGGGTGAAAACCTTTTCTTGCCTTCTATTCACATAATACAAGTATTTACACAAGTTTATACAAAGGAAACAAAGCCCTTCGGCCCAAAACTAAATACACACAGCCCATGTCTATCTAATCTGTCTAACATTGTAATTGTTTACTCACTACAGATAGTCCATTAATTTATACAAATCTGAATCTTGTTGAAAGTATTCTTACGTCAAGTGACATTCAACACCATGATGTCCCGATTGTTCCTTTTCGTCGTGGCAAGAGACGAATAATTGATGAAGGGTTATATGGGAACACAAGTGATCCCAATCTTCAGCCAGGTATCCCAAGATAAAATTTATGAATATATATTTGATATACATTATTTAATTATAATTTGTTACTCCATATGTAATTGTAATTGTTTACTCACTACAGATAGTCCTTTAGTTTATACAAATCTGAATCCTGTTGAAAGTATTCTTACGTCAAGTGACACTCAACACCATGATGTCCCGATTGTTCCTTTTCGTCATGGTAAGAGACGTATAATTGATGAAGGGTTATATGGGAACACAAGTGATCCCAATCCTCAGCCAGGTATCCCAAGATAAAATTTATGAATATATATTTGATATACATTATTTAATTATAATTCTTTACTGCATATGTAACTATAATTGTTTACTCACTATAGATCGTCATGTAATTTATACAAATCGGAATCATCTTGAAAGTATTCTTACGTCAAGTGACACTCAACACCATGATATCCCGATTGTTCCTCTTCATCGTGTCAACAGACGTATAGTTGATGAAGGGTTACATGGGAACACAATTGATCCCAGTCCTCATTTGGGTATCCCAAGTTAAAATTTATTAATTTTTATACACGTAATATTTTAGGGAAATAATAAGTAAATTTAATATATTAATAAAAGTAAATTTATAATGAATTACATGCAGATTGTGACCATCCTCAATGTGAAGATGAATTTCACAACTTGGACGAAAATCCATTGTCATTTGTAGGTACGTATGAATGCTCAACCCATAATGATGCATTCAAAATGGAACCATAATAGCACACACTTTATTGTATATTATATGTTTATATTAAATATTAATGAAGTATTTAACAAATGATGCTTTAGATGAACTTGCTGATAATGCAACATCTTCAAAAGATGGTTACACCGATCTTGGTGATGCTATATATGAATGTGAATATTGTGGTGCATTTTTTTGGCATGAGGAAAGAGTGAAAAGAGTGTCAGACAAACAAAGGCCAAAGTTCACATTGTGTTTCAATCAAGGGAATGTTGTGCTCCCAAAAATGCAACAATCGCCAAAACTTTTGGAAGATTTGATATTTGGCAAAGACAAGCGGGGTAAACACTTTCTTGAAAATATCAGATCATACAATTCAATGTTTTCATTCACGTCAATGGGCGGAAAAGTAGATCGTGAAATAAATCAAGGGAAAAATCCGCCTATATTTCGTTTGAATGGTCAAAACTATCACAGAGTGTGAAGTCTCCTTCCAAATGATGGAAAAAGCCCAAAGTTCTTACAAATGTATTTATCATATCCATCTGAAGAAATTTCGCACTGAATCTCAGCCGTGAGGTTAGTAAACATATGCATTCTAGAAGTAGTAAATGTGTACATGTAATCGAGCATTTTTTTAAAATAAATTGAAAAATTATTATGAAAAACAAGAGAGAAGTACATCCGCTAATGAAGGTAAAGACATCAGCGCTCAAAGAGCATAAGAGACATAATCGAGCATAAATATTGAAATTTATAGTTATGTACATTCATATTACGAAATTATTTACATAGAGAAACTACATAAAATTTATAGCTAATGTACTACATTGTGAAAATAGAAAAAACTGAATTACAATTACAGGTAATATTTATTTACTTTACTAATAAAAAAATACTTAGTACAATTACATGCACATATAAGAATACTTTATATATATGTAATAATAGTGTATTATTTAAATAATAACATTAGTTAGCTACACTATTAATTAATACAATATATGTTTTCATTAATAATATTGAGCGGTACAATGCAATATTAATTGCATTCAAATATTTGATTACACTATTACTGCTTCACAGGAAAGAGAGTAGCACAACATTGGATGATACACTGGTACGCGATCTGAGAGATATGCTCGATACACACAACGTCCATGCCAAATCTTTCCGGATGGCAAGAGATATGTTCAATGAATCCAACTCCACAACACTAAAAATGAGGCTAATAGGGAAGAGAAAGACAGAAGGGCGGACGTATAACACTCCCACTATTTCTGAAGTTGCAACACTTATTGAGGGAGACTTCCATGTGGACAAAGCAGAGCGAGATGTTGTCGTTCAAACAAAGGGTGGAGCTTTTCAGTTCATGACAGAGTTAAATCATTCATTTCTGGGGTTGCAATATCCATTATTATTTCCATACGGCCAGGATGGATTCAGAGAGGATGTCAGATTGACCTGCGTGAACAATGAGACGGAGCGAGGAAGGAAGCATGTCACTCAAAAAGAGTTCTTTTCATATAGACTGCAAGATCGAAATAATGAATCATCATACATACTACGAGCGAAACACTTATTTCAACAATTTCTGGTGGATGGCTATACAATGATGGAATCCTCCCGATTGCAATATACATCAGAAGCAGTTGAGAAGTGACTTATACAGTGGCTTGGCTGATGCAGTTGGTCGGGGTGAGACTAATGCATCAAGGGTGGGCCAACTCATTGTGCTACCTAATTCTTTCACAGGGAGTGCACGTTATATGATGCAGAATTATCAAGACGCGATGGCCATTTGTAGATGGGCAGGATATCCACAGTTGTTCATAACATTCACATGTAATCCTAAGTGGCCAGAGATTGTGCGCTTCATTAGTCACATATGTTTGAATCCAGAAGACAGGCCAAACATCCTTTGTAGGATATTTAAAATGAAGTTGGACCTCCTAATAAAAGATTTGAAGCACAATAAGATATTTGGCGACGTCAATGCAGGTAATAATTATAACATTTTATAACATCTTACAGATCACCATTTTCATTTACTACAACTAACTCAACTTTTAAATGAAAAAATGTATTACTTTTAAAAATTTCAGTATTACATTTGTCAATTCAATACAATATTGGATTCTTCAATTTGATTTAAATTACATTTGTCACAATTTTTTGATGTATCTCAATATTTAATTCTTTTCAAGGCATGTGTTACAGCAGTTTATATATTCAAACTACAACATAAAAAAATATACATGTTAATACTTGCTAGGGAAAAGGGTCAGATAGGGCCTCGAACTCACAAAAAATGTCAAATAAGACCTTATATAGGAGGTTCTGTCCAGCCGACGCTATTTGGGGCGGTTCCCAGTGTAATTTTTCGATGAAATTTTGTGAGCATCTTATTCATTAAGTCTAGTTTACTCATATCAAATTTCAGCTAAAACTTCAATCGGGAAGGCATTCAAATAAATTCTGGAAGATAACTGCGCTTTTAACTACGCACTTATCTTCAAGAATTTATTTGAATGCCTTCCCGATTTAAGTTTTAGTTGAACATTGGTATGAGTAAACTAGATTTAATGAATAAGAAGCTGAAAAAGTTTCATTGAAACATTACACCGGGAACCGCCCGAAATGGCGTCGGCGGGACAGAACCTTCTATATAAGACCTTATTTGACATTTTTTTGTAAGTTTGAAGAGATAATTGCAGACGTGTTACCAAGGGTGATGTGGATGTGGACAATAGACATGTGGTCGTGCATAATCCGTACATTGCTGCTCAAATATGGTGCACACATAAATGTTGATTGGTGTAACCAAACAAGGTCGGTCAAGTATCTTTTCAAGTACATAAATTAGGGCGATGACCGTATCACGGTAGAATTTTCTGAAGTAGTGGATGACTCCAAACAACAACAAGTTGATGAGATTAAGATGTACTTCGTATTACGATTGTCGCTACATCTCATCATGTGAGACTGCATGGAGAATATTTGGGTATCCTATCCATTATAGGGATGTGTCGGTGGAACTTCTCAGTTTTCATTTGCCAGACGAGCAACCGGTATACTGCCACCCCGATGAGCCGATGGAATCTGTTCTTGGAAAAAGCATAGTTCGGGACACAAAATTCTTGACTTGGATGATGGCAAATGAAAAATATTCAGAGGCACGAGAGTTGACATACGTTGAATTTCCAACCAAGTTTACTTGGAAACAATCAACCAGAGAGTGGGTGACAAGGAAAAAGGGCTTCTCAATAGGTCATGTGTTTTTTGTACGTCCTGGGGCAGGGGAAAATTTCTATTTGAGGATGCTACTGAATGTTGTTAAAGGTGCTACATCCTTTGAAGAGTTGCGCACTTATAATGGGACATTATTGCCGAGCTTTAGGGATGCTTGCTATGTCCGTGGGTTGCTAAAAGATGATAAGGAATACATAGATGGGATCACAGAGGCAAGTCATTGGGCATCAGCATATGCACTGCATAATTTGTTTGTCACTCTTTTGTTGTCGGATGTATTGTCAAAGCCACAATTGGTATGGGAGAAGTGCTGGCAATACTTTTCAGAGGATATACTCTACAACATTAGAAGGAACCTCAATGACCCCGGTATGTTACTAAACTAACTATTCAATTTTGACTAAGTTCCGTGCATGAGTTTTTATCATATTACAAATATGTATAATAAAAATATGTCTATGGATTACAAATTTTAATCAATATTTTTTCTTATAATATGGTTTTAGTCCATTAGAACGGAAATTCTTGACATATTTTTATAGACCGCAATTTACACCGTATTTTCATACATTAAATATGAAAATAATTCTATCAAAGCTAGGAGTGGTTCGGTACGGTATACCGAATATTTTCTCTCATACCTTTACCGTACCAAAACTTTCGGTATGCAAAATTTATATACCGTTACCTTACCGAAGTTTCGGTATACCGCATTTCGGTATACCGAAGTTTCGGTTCGGTAACGGTACGGTATCGATAAATTACCATGCATGTCTCCCAATACAACAAATTTTCATAGACTAACGAAATATGCTAAATCGGTGTTACTAGTGACATATTTATTTCATTATTAAAATTTTACAAATATAATTAATAATCTATTGATGTCATACTCAATATTGAACAATAATTATTATTAGTATATTTAAGCAGTTCAACATGTCACGCATTAAAAAACAACACATTCTCCTAAAATAACTTGAACGATATAGATATAATTAAATCAATAGTGATATCTAACAATAATAAATAAAATTATTCAAACAACATGGATATAAAATTATTTATTCCTAATACTACCTCTGTCCCAAAATGTTTAGCCAAATCTCAAAATTTGAACCATGGTTTTGATTAGTATAATATTATGAAAGTTATAAATTTTATACTTTTATGAAAGTACTTTTAATAAAGAACAATTTCATATAACTTTGATATTATAAATAATTTCTAATAAATATATATTAATCATCAAAGTTTTGGATTTGGCTAATTATTTTGGGATGGCGGTAGTATGATATTGTGCATTTAGTCATTTTTATATTTTTTTTAAAAAATGAATAAGACTTTCGGACAAAGTTGTATGCCTCGACTTGTGGAATCCCTATGTAGATCCTGTCACATAAGTGTACCTCTCTCCACTCATCAGCTACTCAGCCACTCAGTCATCGCAACTCGCAAGTTCTTGGAACAAGATGAACTTGTTTTTAGACATCAGTACATTACTAATTAGTCATTGGAGATTTGTAACCAATGTAAGTATTGATTTAGGGCTTCATAATTGTAATGGAGTTTTACAATACTCTAGAATTAAAAGTAATAATTGTTGGACAGGGAGTCAGTACGGTATTATACCGGTATACCGCGGTATTTGAAAACATTTACCGTTACCATACCGGAAGAAATCGGTACGGTATGATACCGGACCGAAAATGACGGTATACCAATATTCCAGTATTTTTCGGTATTTTTCGGTACAGTAAGTGCGGTATACCGATTTTCCGGTATTTTTGCCCACCCCTAATCAAAGCAGCTATATTTTACTTTGATGCATTAAAATGAATGAACTAAAATGGAATATGTATTTTATTTATTAAATGATAATAAATATTAAATGACAATGGATTGTTTAAATAAATACGTAAATGATTTAAAACATTTATCACAATGAGAAGAAATAATATGACCTAGAGTTTTAGGATGCACTTACTTCATTCCCAGACCAGATCAAAGCAATCCACACTTGAATTAATTGATTCAATTCTAACTGAGTTTCCGTGCATGACCTTTTATCATATTACAAATGTAAATAATAAAATATATGTATGTAGACTCTAACTGAGCCTACTGATTTTAAGGCTCGCTAGCTCGCGAGCCTGGTTTTATATATATATATATATATATATATATATATATATATATATATATATATATATATATAATATTAGTATATGTAATATATGTAATATAAATTAATATGTATATAATACCGATTGGTAAATGTATATGAGGATCGGGGAGATATTATATTTTCCGTTCACGTAACTCTAGTTTCAGTTAAATCGTCATGGTTTGATCATTTTTTATTGGTTTGACCATTTACTCTACTTTTAGTTGTTGGGCATGTAAATTTCAATTTGCAAATACTAAGCACAAATATTCAAAGATTGTTTCATACTTGAGATCGAGTTCGAACCGAACTTTCGAGCTAATCGAACTTGTAACATTTGAGTTGACGAACCAAAATTATCGAGCCGAGCCGAGCCGAATCGAGCCATGTCAATATTTGCGAGTCGAGCTCGAGCCCGGATTTTTTAGGCTCGTTCGAGCCGAGCTCGAGCTCGAGCCAATACAATATATTTCGAGCTCGAGCTCGAGCCTACATAAACTCGGGCTTGGCTCGGCTCGGCTCATTTGCACCCCTAATGTAGAGTACCAATTGAGCACAGATGAGGTGAAAAAATATTGTTTGATCGAGATTGAGAAGTTGTTAAGGAAAAAGTGTATTCCGGAGGTGTCTTCTTTTTGTATGGTCACGGTGGCACTGGAAAAACATATGTGTGCAAGACTTTATCAGCAACAATAAGATCACGAGGTCAAATCGTATTGAACGTTGCATCGAGTGGGATTGCATCATTTCTTCTTCCTGGAGGACATACTGCTCACTCAAGGTTTGATATTCCACTCAATGTTACTGAAGACTCAACCTGCAATATAAAGTGTGGTAGTCTGCTGGCTAAATTGATTCAAATGGCCAAGTTGATTATTTGGGATGAGGCCCCTATGATACATAGGTATGATTTGCTCATAACGAATTAAATTATTATCTATTCCATTAAATTACAATATCATTTTATTAAAACAAAAAAAAGTAATATTTATTTTACTATACGTAATAAAATTAGTTTGGTTATTATATTGTTTTTATCATCATCAACATCATGAACTGCTTTTTAAAGTACTATTATGAAATATGAATACAATTATTAGTATTATTATTTAGTCTAGATTATCTTATTGTTCTAATTATTGATATTAATTACTAAACTTTTAAATTTTCATTCATAAAGCTAAACAAATTGCGCCACAAAAGGTCAAGAATACTTACATATGTAGTATTTAAGATTTAAAAAAAGGCTGTAAAAAAGGTTGCAATAGTAATTTTAGTCATGTTAGCTTATATTCAAGTTTTACAATTTAGTTGTCGCGAGTACACAACACTACATTGTTGTAACTTTTATTCTTTTTTTAAATATGTTTTAAAAAAATTAACATTTTTGAACTAACTACATCTTTTAAGAGATTATTTTAATTATCATAATTGACGTGTTCAAATGGGTCTTAATACTATAAATCTAATGTATTATTGTTACCTTTTTATATAAGTTTTAACATGCATTGCTTTGAAGCTCTAGATAGAAGTATGAGAGATATACTTTCTTGCTCTCATGATGGCAATCCAAAATTGCCTTTTGGTGGAAAAACGATTATTTTTTGTGGAGACTTTAGACAAGTGTTGTCTGTCATTCCTAAAGGCACAAGACAAGATTTTGTTCATGCATCTTTGAATGCATCACATTTGTAGCAGTATTGTACGGTGTTGAAGTTAACAAAAAACATGAGACTCAAGAACTTCACAAATGAATCAGCCAATCCAAGTATTTTGAAGCTTTTTGGCAATTGGATACTTCATATTGGTGATGGTGTTCTGGGAGGGAGCTGCTGATGAAGAAGCGGAAATTGATATACCGGAAAATTTTCATGTTCCAGAAATGTCTGATCCCATTGCATCCATTGTCAACGCTACTTAGCCAGATTTTTTGAAAAACATGAACAACATCTCATATCTTGAAGGGAGAGCAATTCTTGGACCGACAATTGATGAGGTAGACAAGGTCAATGACTTCATGCTGCTGCTGAACAGCTCAGAGGAAAAGACATATTTCAATTCGGATTCAGTGTGTTCCTCAACCTCAAACAATGAGCTCCTTCAGAAAATTCATTCTCCCGAATTCCTTAACGGCATAAAATGTTCTGGTGTTCCAAGTCACGAGTTGAAGCTAAAAGTTGGTGTACCGGTGATGCTCATGAGAAATATAGATCATTCGGCCGGCTTGTGTAATGGTACCCGACTCTTAGTGACAAAACTTGGTGAACATATTATTGAGGCGCAAATGATGTCTCGAACTAATGCAGGTGAGAAATTCCTTATCCCGAGGATTAGTCTAACCCCGGCAGATGTGAGGCTACCTTTCACATTCATGTGTAGGCAATTCCCCTTGATGGTTAGCTATGCAATAACGATGAACAAGAGCCAAGGACAATCGTTAGAGAATGTGGGTGTTTTTCTACGATGACCAATTTTTATACATGGGCAGTTATATGTTACAGTTTCGTGGGTGATGAGTCCGTCTGGATTGAAGTTCGTGATATGCGACGACGAGGGAAATAGGAAAAAGACCGCAAAAAATGTTGTTTACAAAGAAGTCTTCAATAATTTGTAAAATTGTATACTTATTAAACTCTAAATATTTTTTATTATGTATTTATTAGTCGTTTATCTCATTCCCGTGATAAATTATAATATAATCTTTAATTTCATTTAAAGGTAAAATGATTTTTTGTATCTTACTTATAATCTTGCAACGCACGGGTGGAATACTAGTAGTAATAGTAATGGTAATGGTAGTGGTGGTGGTGGTGGTGGTGGAGTCTATAAGTTATGATTTATTGGTTAAAAGTTCGTGTTTTTAGTCTAAAAGTTATGTTTTTAGTTAAACTTCGCAGTTCTCAACCTAAGAGCACTGCTCACCTGATCCGCTCCATATATATATAAGAGATCAAATACAAACCATGCTTAAAATACTAACTTACAAACTCAATAATATGCACACTTTGAACTTCACTATGCCGTAAAAATAATGTAAAGATGCAGGGGTGAGATCACATACAAACTAGTCTTTCCATTCAAATCATCTTTACATTATTTGTATTGCATATTGAAGTTCAAAGTGTTTCATATTATTTAAGCCATAAAATAGCAGTTTCATATTTACATTATTTGTAGTGCTTATTGAAATTCAAAGAGTGCATATATATATATATATATATATATATATATATATATATATATATATATATATATATATATATATATATATATATATGTGTGTGTGTGTGTGTGTGTGTGTGTGTGTGTATATATATGTGTGTGTATATATATATATATATATATATATGTATATATATATATATGTGTATATATATGTATATATATATGTATATATATATGTGTATATATATGTATATATATATATGTATATATATATATATATATATGTATGTATATATATATATATATATATATAGGGGATGGTTCGTGTGAAAATACATTATTAGGAGAGAAATGAGAATAGATTGTAACCATTTATATGATTGATCCAATGGACCCAAAAAAAGATGACTGATATTTATTACTCCTTCCGTTCCTAAAAATTCTTCCCGGTTTGACTTGGCACGCTTATTAAGAAAGTGGAATAAAGTGGAAATGTATGGTTGTGGTTGTGTAAGAAAAAGGTAAAATGAATGTGAGTCACATAAATTGTCCAAAATGGGAAAGTGGGAAGTATTTTTGGGAACAGCCCAAAAAGGAAAGTGGGAAGTATTTTTGGGAACAGAGGGAGTAGGTCACTTACCGGCCAATTTAAATTGATTCACAAACGGAAAGTCTAATACTAATTGACTGCAGGGGCACATATGTTCGACCATTTTTTACGTTATTTGTATGTCGGATCTTGCCTATTATTTACCAAATTAATTACTATGCAATGATTAGGATCATTTATTGCTTTACAAAGTTTTTCAAATATGGAGTACTTTTTTAAAAGTAGTACTCTACGAATTTGGCTTTAAATGCTCCTGATATTTCATTTTAAAATTAAGAATTTTCCTAAATGAAAATGAGAGAAATTTTTATCCGTATAGGTAAAAAGTGCATTTTTTGTTAAAGTGAATACACATAGAATGTTGATCATAAGTATGGTGTAGTATATATAGTGGGAATGCGTAAAAAAATTGAATGCATTTTACTGTTTAAGAACATGCACTTATTCACCAAGCGTTTTGCACTTTATACATCTTTCATATTTAATCTAATATTTCATTGACACAATATTACATTAATGCACACTATATTATGCAATTCTACACATCTATACGTGTTTTTAATAAAATGAATATAAATAGATTACAGTATAAACTACTACGTATCAGTTTTCACGTGCATTTTAATTGTACACAAAGGTGCATTATTATACCCACTTTTATTAAAATTTTACATGACACTCTTTTATAT